>CM059277.1:6135501-6145501 GCA_030347295.1 Setipinna tenuifilis
CACACACACAGACACACACACAGCGAGCGTGCTTCTGATTTCATCTGCATGTCATTGCAGCGGTGCATGCCTAGCCTAAGCTGTGCAACACACACCACAGAAACAAACACCACCGACCACACACACCAGTCAGGGCGAAAAAAACACAAATAACAAGGGGTGTGGTGTGTGTGTGTAGAGAGTGTGAGTGTGTTCACATGTACAGTATGTGTATCTTTGGTACCTTTTGAAACACTGCAACGATGAATGTGTGTGTGTGTATGTGTGTGTGTGTGTGTGTAGGGTGTGTGTAGAGAGTATGAGTGTGTACACATGTACAGTATGTCTATCCTTGGTACCTTATGAAATACTGCAACGATGCATGGTAGGCCTCTTTTTCTGCCATGGACTATTTTCTTACGTACAAATGTATGTGTGTGTGTGTGTGTGTGCATGCATGTGTGTGTGTGTATTTTTTTGAAGCACAGTGTTAGTTTTGTGTGTTAGTGTTAATTTTTGCTGAGGTTCAGGTGTGAATGTGCATACGTGTGTGTGTGTGTGCATGTCAGGCATCTATGAAGCGCTGCATACGCAGGTGCTAGAGCGTGTGTGTGTGTGTGTGTGTGTGTGTGTGTGTGTGTGTGTGTGCGTGTGTGCGCGTGCTTGTTACTTTTATAAAGCACGCCGTTGGCGGGCTTGTTCCCTGACATGGACTCCTTGCTGAGGTGCTAGAGCGTGCATGTGTGTGTGTGTGCGTGTGTGTGTGTGTGTGTGTGTGTGTGTGTTAGTTACCCTTATGAAGCACGGCATTGGCGGGCTTGTTCCCTGACATGGACTCCTTGCTGAGGTGCTAGAGCATGTGTGTGTGTGTGTGTGTGTGTGTGAGTGTGTGTGTGTGTGTGTGTGTGTGTGTGTGTGTGTGTGTGTGTGTGTGGTACCTTTATGAAGCACGGCGTTGGCGGGCTTGTTCCCTGACATGGACTCCTTGCTGAGGTGCTAGAGCGTGTGTGTGTGTGTGTGTGTGTGTGTGTGTGTTAGCTACCTTTATGCAGCACGGCGTTGGCGGGCTTGTTCCCTGACATGGACTCCTTGCTGAGGTGCTGGTGTGACTCGGCCAGACACTCGACCTCGCTGAAGCGCGTGTTGAGGGCCATGCTGGGGTGCTGAGGGTCCTCCGACATGTTCAGGTACGCAGCCCTGCGCAGCTGCTCCTCGATCACCAGGGCCTGCTCCAGCAGCTGCTCACGGGCACAGGAGGAGAGAGGGAGGGAGGGGTGGAGAAAGAGAAGGATAGAGACAGGCAGGGGGGTGAGGGGTGGAGAAAGAGAAGGATAGAGAGGGAGGAGGGGGGGTGGAGAAAGAGATAGTGAGAGAAAGGAAAAGAGACATACAGAGAAAAAGAGAGATAGCGAGAGACAGAGAGAGGGAAACGAGAGAGAAAAACAGGAGATAGAGTGAGAGGGACAGAGAGGGTGAGAGGTAGAAAGAGAGAAGGGGGCGAAATAAAGAACAAAAGAAAGAGTTGTGAGTGTGCCAGTGCTCCACAGGTGACTATGCATCACATGACTGTGCTACTGTTTGTTTGAGTATCTGAGCTCAAGTCTGTGTATGTGCGTGCTTTTGAGTGTGTGAGTGTAAACGCATCACACATATGCATTATATGACTTTAGGCATGTTTGTTTTAAATATTTTAAAAATGTGTTCGTATGCCGAACTGTATGTGTATGCGTCTGTAAGTGTGTGTGTGTGTGTGTGTGTCTGTGAGTGTGTGTGTGTGTGTGTTCATATTATAATAGTGTGTCACCTTGAAGCGGCGGGCCAGGAACTTGTTCTTGATCTCCAGGAAGTTTCCGCGGCTCATCTCCCCCTTGAAGGGCTCGTTGAGGATGGCGAAACGCACGTCGTTCTGCACGTCCTGCCAGCGGGCGTAGCCGTGACTGGGAGAGGTCAGGGGTTAAGGGTCACAAAAGCACAGGCCCGACAGAACTACACTACCCACAATCCCTCACTGCCTAGCAGAAGTCATAGTGTCGTCTCCATCAACACTCCAGGCTGTCCAGTGAACTCTGTGGCACAGCAACAGGTGGCCATTCATTCGGCTGGTTGCCGACGGCAACCATTGTCATGTGAAGGATACTGTATGATGCCAGCCAGGAGCCAGTAGTCATGGCGACGGTGCCAGATTTCGTAGGTCTTCTTTGTGACCGTTGCAGCCCTCTCCTCATTCTGCCACAGCGAATGCAGCTCTGAGAGTGCAAAAAAGAGAGAGAGAGAGAGGAAATGAGAAAAAGAGGGATGGGGAAAAGAAACAGCTCCATAACATAAGAATGAGGACACCGGTTTTTTTTTAGCATACGCTTGGTGATTCCCAGTGCTGTACAACCAGAGGTTAACCACATACAGACAGACCAAACACAGCCACCCATCAGCTTATTTCTCACCCCTGTTGCTCTCAACATAGCACCCAATGGCACTCAAGGCAACATACTATCTGTAGTCACACAGGGCCTCACAGAGCTCTTCTCTGACAACACAGTCAGCTGGCATTCATATGACGGCTAGAAAGAATTCATAAAAATCACTAGAATTCTACACTGTACTGGGGCAGGCAGGTAGGAAGGAAGACCCTAAAGTATAAATCACTAGAGTTCTACACTGTACACCCAGAGGTTAAAGTGGGGTGTGGCAGGCAGGTAGGGGGACCCTAAAGTACACCGCAACAGTGCAGCGGGTTACACAACTCACCCCAAGAGCATCCGCTGTCCTGTCCTGTGTGCTGTGCCCTGTGCTGCTGCTACTGCTGTTGTTGTGGGGGCTGCTCTGCTCCTGTGATCCTCCTACTAGGCTGTGATGCTGCTGATGCTGGTCTAATGCTGACTGTCATGATGCTGCTCAGATGATAATGATGATGCAGATGATGCTGCCTGTGCTTTGGTGCTGATGCTGGGCTAAGCCTTGGTGCTGATGCAGATGCTGGTCTAAGCTCTGGAGCTAATTATGCTGCTACACTCAGCTGTGATGCCTATTACGCCAGTTATTACATTGCATTTAGCTGATGCTCTTATCCAGAGTGACTTACAGTAAATTAGGTACAGGGACAGTCCCCCTGGAACAACTTGGTGGATAGATGCCTTGCTCAAGGGTGCAGGAGAGCGCTGGATATAGGAATTGAGCCTGATCCCAGAGACCAGCTCCCCAACTTGGCCAGAGCTGCCTGAAGCTGCTGATGCTGGTCTGAGCTGTGCTGCTGACATTGCTGAGCAGCTGCCATACTGCCATTTAAATTAAACTGAATTCAAATCACTTCATTGTAATACTACACTAGTACCAAACATTAAGACAGTCATTAAATGGAGTAGGCCCTAGCATCAGAGTGATATTATTTTTCGCTTGCTAATTAGTGTAGCAAGTATTTGTGCATCAGTTGAAATGCACTGCACAGTTAGGTTAGTTTTAATATATCCCTGTATATTTTTATTAAGAATCTGAATTTTAATTAATTATTTTATTTTTGTTAATGAAGATGCCAGAGCACTATTACGACCCCCTTTAATCTACGCATGAGATCTGTGCACCTGTCTGAGTCTGCACAGATGTCATGGCCAGCCTTTACCACTAGAGGGTGCTTCAGAGTCCATATAACACAAAGTGGGAAGACTCTGGTTGATGTATATAGTACACCATACACAGACACAAACAGCACAGTGCTCCCTTAAAATAGAGCCACTAGCTGTCTAAAATACACACACACCTGGCATGGCCACACTCACAGTTTACAGTTTACCTGTGCAGACTCCCTCTGCAATGTTGCTACACAAATAAAAACAGATGGTTTAATCGATCATCTGATTGATTAAAAAGGCATCGCTTACCTGTGAAGCCTCCGTCTGCGATGTTGAACATGAAGCGCTGTTTGGCCGCCGCCTTCTTCTTCTCCTCTATCACTCCGTCCATCGCTGCGCTGCCCTCCTTCACGCTCTCTCCATTCTGCAGCTTCCCTCCCTCCTCTGTCTTTATGCCATCCTTCTCCTTTGGTTCTGTGGGGACGTGTGCCACAGTGGGTGTACACATGAGTGTGTGTGTCCACAAAGTGTGTATGCACATTACTGTGTGTGTGTGTGTATGTGTGTGTGTATGTGTGTGTGTTTGTATGTGTGTGTGTGCACATGAGTGTTTGTGTCCACAAAGGGTTTATGCACATTACAGTGTGTGTGTGTGTGTGTGTGTGTGTGTGTGTATGTCCACAAAGTGTTTATGCACATTACAGTGTGTGTCAGAGTGTCAGAGTGTGTGTGTGTGAGCAAGACACCACATCATGCACACCCACATGAGTGTGTGACAGGACAAGCCAGTGAGTCAGAGCCATAGTGACAGCCTGTGTGAAAAAGTGTGTGTGAGTGAGTGTGTGTGTGTGTGTGTGAAAAAGTGTGTGTGTGTGTGTGTGTGTGTGTGTGTGTGGGGGGGGGGGGGGGGGGTGGGGGGGGGGGGGGGGGGGGGGGGGGGGGGGATGATAAGCAGCTGTGAACCATGTGACAATGTGTCTGCCTGTGTGTTTGTGTGTGCCTGCAAGTGTGTGTGTGTGTGTGTGTGTGTGTGTGTGTGTGTGTGTGTGTGTGTGAGTGTGTGCCCGTGAGTGTGTGTGTGTTGCTACCTTTTTTCTCATCTGCTGTAGAGCTTGTGTCCATTTTCTCCTCCTTGCATTCCTCTGTGCAGCAAATGGAGGGAAAGACAGAAAAAGACGACAAACAAAAGATTAGTGTGCGTGACAGGAGCCCCAAGAGAAAAAGATATTATATCGCGTTGGAAACACGTTGGAGTACAACATACACGTTGGAGTACAACATATCATCTGATTACACAAATGTTCTTGAATAAATTAGAAAAACTACAAAGAATGTACAGTAAAAACTGTAGAGTGAAGAACAACTATTTTCAGGGGTTTTATTTACAGTACCCCTTGGAAAAAATCTGAAAAACTCTGAAAGTCTGAAGACAGCTTGATACACCACATGCCACGTGAAGGGTCCTTCCATGTGGTAGGACACTGCCTACATAGGCTACACCCTGAGTACAAGACACATCACATGCCCCTGGTAAGATTAGGACACAGCCCATGCCATGTGAAGGGTCCTTTCTTAAGGTAGGATGCTGCCTACATAGGCTATATCTTAAATACAAAACACACCCTATCCTCTTGATAGGATTAGGACACACCCCATGCCATGTGAAGAATCCTTCCTTGAGGTATGACACTCCCTAGATAGGCTATATCTTGAGTATAAGACAGACTACATCCCCTTGTAAGATTAGGACACAGCCCATGCCACACCAAGGGTCCCTCCTTAAGGTAGGACACTGCCTACATAGGCTACATCTACAAGACATTCCACATCCCCTTGGTAAGATTAGGACACAGTCCATGCCACATGAAGGGTCCTTCCTTGAGGATTGACACTCTTTAGATAGGCTAAACCTTGACTACAAGACACACCACGTTCCCCTGGTAAGATTAGGACACACCCCATGCTACGTAAAGGGTCCTTCAGGAAGGATAAGGACATAGCCCATGCCATGTGAAGGGTCCTTGAGGTAGGACGCTCCCTAGGCAGGCAGCATCCTTGGAGACTGACCTTTGGCATTGGTCTCGTCTGTTCCCTCGGTCTTCGCCTCGGAGGACGAGCTGCTCTCCTCCTCCGCCATGTCTTTATTCTTCTCCTCCTTCTCGCCGCCCTCCTTTGGTTTGTCCTTCTCCGCCTCGCTGCTCCCTCCGTCCTCGGACGCCGTGGGTTTGGAGTCGCCCTCGCCCCCCTTCTTGTCCTCGGCCTCTGGGCTGGCCGGCTTGTCACTCTCGTCAGGGATCTCGATGATCTGGAGAGAAGGAGGGAGAGAGAGGGAGGGAGGGAAAGAGAAAGAGAGAGAAAGGGAAAGAGGGAGACAGAGAAAGGAAAAGGTAAGTGGGGGGAAATAAATATAATAAGGAAGAGAAAGTGAGAGAGAAAATATCAAAATAAAATAAGGAAGAGGTGGGAAAAAAAGTCAAAAATGGTACAAAGAAAAATGAAAAGGAAAAGTGTGTAAGTATACAGTTATAGATACATGCAGTTTGAAATAAAAATATAACAGCTTTGACTTATATAAAATGAAATATGACAGCTTTGACTGGTAGTGTAAGGGATGGAGAGTGTCAGTGGTGTACCTCAGGTTCATCTGACTTGACCCTCTTTATGTCCACCTCCCCGTCCCCTTCCATCCTCTCATCCGAGTCCTTGGTGTCCTCTGACTTAGAGGCGTCCTCTGTTCCAGAGAAATACACAGGGAGAGAGTGAGGGAAGGGAAAAGAACAACAGGAAGTATGTATTAAGGCCTGGGTGTATGTGTGTGTAGGTGACTAGTGCTTGAAGTAGGTGTGTGAATGCATGTGTGTATGTGTGTGAGTGTGCATGTGTGTGTGTTTGTGTGTGCGCGTGCACATGCATGCATATGCAGGTATCTATTACCTTGAGTACGTCTGTTGGATTGGGGATGTGTGTGTGTGTGTGTGTGTGTCTCAGTATGTATATGCAGGTATTTTGTACCTGAGGCAGGTCAGTTGGGCTGTGTGTGTGCGTGTTTGTTTATAGGTGTCAAGCACCTATGTGTGTGTGTGTGTGTGTGTGTGTGTGTGTGTGTGTGTGTGGTACCTGGGGCAGGTGTGTTTGGTTGGGTGTCAGCTGGCGTCCCTGTGGAGGGGGTCTTGGGGTCTTCTCCCGCGGCGACCGCAGCAGCCTTCTTACTCTCCTCCAGCTCCTTCATCCAGGGCATGGACCACTGGCCATTCACGTGCTCAAACTCCTGAACCTGCGGCAGGAACCAGCCAATCACAAGCAAGAACACACCACCAGCCACCAATCAGACACCAGAACACAGAAATGTACTGTCTACTGCAGTTGAGCAGTGTAGTGTTTGGTGATATGTATATTGCACATGTTAATAGCGGGATATTCAACTCCTATTGTTCCTAAATGTGACGTAAACAAAATGACTTGACTTGATTTCACTTCAACAGAGTCCTGCATCAAGTGCCTGAACCAACTGATCAGAGGTGAGATCATGTTGTTAAATGAAATGATGAAAAGAAAAGAGTACTGTTTTTGTAAGTCTCTTTGGATAAAAGCGTCTGCTAAGTGTAATGTAATGTAATGTAATGTAATGTTTACACGTATGGTCAATTTAACAATCATCTATCTCGCTGATCAGTGTGCTGTGGTTTCAGAGGCCTGATGTACCTTCTTGCGGATGAGGGACATGACACCAATGCGTGTGAGGACGTGTTGCCGTGACAACCCCTCCCGTGGGACGCCGTCAGCGAATGTCTCCGCCCCGTCAGCTCCCGGCTCACACAGGTGACGCATGAACAGAGACACGTATGCTCTGAGGAGATAACACACACACACACACACACACACACACACACACAGATATAAACACACACACACATTGACACAGACAGGAGCTAATGTAACATCAGCAATAACAAGTTAACAAAAACAAACATGTTAACAATATGTATGCATACACAAACACTTTTACATTGTTGCTCTCTCCCTGTGTCTCTCAGACATACACACACACACACTCACTCTAGCACCTCAGCAAAGAGTCCATGTGAGGAAACAAGGCTACTATGCAGCGCTAAATAAAGGTAACCCACATTCACACACACACACACACATACTAACACACACCCTTACACACACCCTTATACATACACTCACTCATTGGGCCACTATGCAGCCCTTCATAGGTGCCTGACATGCACTCACCCACGTATGCACATTCACGCCTAAAGCAAAAAATAAAACTTACACTGCACTTACACATACATACACACACACACACACACTCTTACTTGAACTCTTTCTCTGATTTGCCTCGTAGGTCCCTGACCAGCCACTGCGTGGTGAAGGCGTCCTGTGGAGGCATCCCATAACGCATCACTGCATTCAGGAAGGCCTTCCTCTGCCGCGCATTAAAGCCCAACACCTGAGATTCAGAGAGAGAGAGGGAGAGAGAGGGGGATAGAGAGACAGAGAGGGATACAGAGGGATAGAGAGGGGGGGGGGGTAGGGAGAGAGAGAGGGACAGAGAGGGATAAAGAGGGATAGAGAGAAGGGGATAGAGAGAGGAAGAGGGATAAACAGAGAGAAACAGGAGTAGAGTGAGGGATAGAGAGAGAGGGATAGCGAGAGAGGGAGACAGAGACAGAGAGGGAGAGAGCCGAGAGAGAGAAAGACAAAGAGAGAATGAAAAAGGGAGAAAAGAGAAGTGAATCAGACAATAAAGAGTAGGTCAGTAAATGCCCAGAGTAGTGGGGTAGAGTGGGGTAGATGCACACAGTCTGTGACAGGAGGGCAAACTCAGGGGTAACGCACCTCGATGTTGCCGCCCACTCTGGCCAGTAGGGGGGGCAGTGGCTTGTCCCTGTCATTCCTCAGCCCCTTACGGTTCGGCCGCCGAGAGTTGGCAGCTGGACAGAGAGACAGAGAATCGCATCAAAATGTGCAGGAGAATGATGTGTGTTCAATGATGTTTTTTGTTCACTAGCTCAGTCTGATTTGGGTTGAATGGGTGGGCCAATGGGTGGGAGGGGAGGGTGCAGGTATGATTGTTTTAAATTCATACTGTATATATCAAGAGTCAGCCTTATGTATTTAACTGTACTATTACTGTAATAGATATCTATTTTATATATTGTACGTACCTGGAAAATGTTAAACCATGGGGACAAATGTGTGGGAGCACATCTAAAGGACTAAACTCATATACAATCTCTCTCTCTCTCTCTCTCTTTCTCTCTCTCTCTCTCACACTCTCTCTCTCACACACACACACACACACACACACACAGCCCCAAAGGTCACCTTCAGTTCTCTCATCAAAGTCTTCATCACCCTCCTCTGAAGCCACGGAATAATCTGATTGGTTGTCAGACTGGTCATCCTGCCAATCTGTTGAGGGGCAAACCAATGAGAGAAGTCAAGTAACCGTCACATGACCACATTTGGAATAGAGGGAACCAAAGAAATAGGAAACAAAACTAATACTCTCACACACACACATACATACACAAACACACACTAACACACAGGCATACACTAACACACACAGGCATACACTACCATGCCTGCTACTCTGCTCCTATGTATACATGCATCTCCTTGTGTTAGATAAGTCTGTCTATCTTCTACTGAACATGCATCTGCAGTAAAGTAATGCATGCCAACACTGTTGCATGTCAACATGCACTTACACAACACTACGGTTAACACTGTTACTGCTCACACATACAACTATTTCAACATGCACCTCTCGAGACACGCAAACCTGTGTGCTCATGTTCACACACCCACACACACACACTCTCTCTCACACACATGCAGCCACATACCTACATGCGCTCTCTGTCACACACACATACACACCCACACACATACATACAGGAGCACACGCCCAACATGCACCTCTCGAGACACACAAACCTGTGTGCTCATGTTCATACACTCACAGCCACACCCACACACACACACACACATACAGCCACATAGCCACATGCACTCTCAGTCACACACACACACATACACACACACACACACACACACATACACACAGGAGCACACGTCCAGTCCAGACAGCTAGGTAAGAGGTAAGGGTAGAGGGTAGTAAGTAATAAAAAAAGCGTTAGCGCGTCTGTACCCCGTCTACTACCTCGGTCCTCCTGCGAGCAGTCGTTGTAGTTGACGGGCTTGCGCGGGCGTTTGCCCTTGCCCAGGTCGCGACCCAGGTACTCCTGGTGCTGCTCGTAGTGGTGGCGCAGCAGCTTCTCCCAGTAGTCCGGATCCACGCTCTCCTCCTGCTTAATGATCTCCCGCTCCTCCTCCTCCTCCTGGGGGGCAGGCCACGGGGTGGGGTGGGGCAGGGGGTAAGGGTGTCGGGTGGGGGTCGGGTGGGGAGGAAGATGGATGGATGGATGGGGAAAGAAATG
>CM059277.1:6153001-6205501 GCA_030347295.1 Setipinna tenuifilis
TCAACATTACCAGAAACATAAACATGGATATTTACATTAACGTTATTACAAACACAAAGGTAGATATGCACATCAATATTACCATAAACATAAACATAGATATTTACATAAAAATTATTACAAACACAATGGTAGATATTTACACAAGCATTATCACAAACACAAACCTAGGTACCTACATAAACATGAACACAAACACAAGCCTAGGTATTTACATAAACATTATGAAAACACAAAGCTAGATATTTACATAAACATTTACACAAACACAAAGCTAGATATTTACATAAACATTATTGCTAACACAAACTTAGATACTAAAATGACCACAAACACAAAGATAGATACTAACATAAGCATAACTGCAAACACTAA
The DNA here is from genome assembly GCA_030347295.1 of Setipinna tenuifilis. Classification (NCBI taxonomy): domain Eukaryota; kingdom Metazoa; phylum Chordata; class Actinopteri; order Clupeiformes; family Engraulidae; genus Setipinna; species Setipinna tenuifilis. The sequence continues at coordinate 6,153,377 of CM059277.1, forward strand.
GAGAGATATTGACATAAACATTACCATAAAAGTAAACATAATGGAATGAAGATGGCTATGAAAATGAACTTGGGTGCTACTATGACCATACTGAATGAATACTGCAGTGTAAAGCTGTGGGAAGCTGTGCGTGAAGTAGCTTTAGCTTAACGTTAACAGCAACTCAGAATATTATGTCACATGGTGCAGTACATTTATTTACACACACACAGACACACACACAGACACAGACACACACACCCACACTCTTTAAAAACAAACAGTCATTTTACAAAAATATATGTATGGTATGTATATGTATACACACTATATCTATGGACATAGGAGACACTGTGTGCTCATGCGCGTGTGTGTGAGTGTGTGTGAGAGTGTGTGTGTGAGTGTGTGCTCACCCTCATCTTGGAGGCCTTCTTGCCCCCGCGTATGGCGTTGTCCTCGAAGCTGAACTCGTTCTCGCGGATGACGGCACGGCTGTCCTTGTCCCCCACGTAGGTGACCACGTACATGTCGGGCGCCCACAGCTCAAACTCACGCTCCCAGTTGATGATGGTGGACAGCGGGGCGCTCACCAGGAACGGACCCTTGGAGTGACCCTGCAGTGGTGTGTGTGTGTGTGTGTGTGTGTGTGTGTGTGTGTGTGTGGGGTGGGGGGGTGGGGTTGTGTGGATGGAGAGAGTGTGAAGGTAGGTAGGAGTGTGTAAGTGTGTGTATATGTGTATAAAGTAGTATCAATATGGACAATGTGTTGTGTAATTGTACATATGTGTGTGTGTGTGTGTGTGTGTGTGGAGAGAGTGTGAGGGTCGGTAGGAGTGTGTAAATGTGTGTGTATGTCCATAAAGGATTGTCAATATGGACAATGTATTGTGTAATTGTACGTGTGTGTGTGTGTGTGTGTGTGTGTGTGAGATGTAAGAGGGTGAAAGGAGAAGAGAGGGAAGGTCATCAGGAAGCAATAAATCATCACAGGTGACAGTAGATGAGCTGAGAGGCTCAGTGGAGATCAGTGTGTGTCTGTGCAGAGAACTCCTCTGTGACCCTCTGCCCCGTCACACACACCGAGGAGGTGCAGGAAGGACAGAGGTGTGTGTGTGTGTGTGTGTGAGAGAGAGAGAGAGTGTTTGTGTGAGTGAGTGAGTGAGTGAGTGAGTGAGTGAGTGAGTGAGTCAGTAAGTGTGTGTGTGTGTGTGAGTGTGTCCCGTCCTGCCTTTAGGACACAGCCTTCTCTAGAGACGTGTCCCCTTTATTGGACAGAGTTTCTCTGCGTCCCCGTCTGTCCCCTTGAATCCACTGACACTGAGAGACAGCGAGTGGACAGACTGGACGCTAACACAGACACACACACACACACAAACACACACACACACACACACATTGTGACAAACTAACACACACACATACACACACACACACACACACACACACACACACACACACACACACACACACACACAATCACATTGTCAAAAACTAACACACACACACACACACACACACACACTAACACACACACATACACGTACCTCCTTGTAGAGTGAGTAGAGGAAGACGGCGGTCTGTACGGTCTTGCCCAGGCCCATCTCGTCGGCCAGGATGGTGTCGGTGCCCTGTGCCCAGGAGAAGCGCAGCCAGTTGAGCCCCTCCAGCTGGTAGGGGTGCAGAGTGCCCCCCGTGGTGTCCAGGTAGTCCGGCTGACGGTCAAACTTTATGGTGGGCTGGAGAGACAAGAGACGAGAGGCAGATAGAGTGAGAGGGAGACACATGGAGACAGAGGAGGAGAGACCAAAAAGAGGGAGATACAGAGACAAGAGGCAGGAAGCAGATACAGAGAGAGAGACGGGGAGACAGAGGAGGATAGACACGAGGCAAGAGAGAGACAGGGAGAGAGAGAGAGACACAGGGAGACAAGAGGCAAGAGGGGGACACAGAGAGAGAGACAGGAAGACAGAGGAGGATAGACACAAGGCAAGGGTGAGACAGGGAGAGAGAGAGACACAGGGAGACAAGAGGCAAGAGGGGGATACAGAGAGAGACACAGGGAGACAGAGGAGAAGAGACCAGAAAGAGGGAGACAGGGAGAGAGACATGAGGCAAGAGGCAGATACAGAGAGAGGGAGATACCGAGAGAGAGACAGGGAGACAGAGGAGAAGAGACCAGAAAGAGGGAGACAGGGAGAGAGAGAGACACACAGGGAGACAAGAGGCAAGAGGGGGATACAGAAAGAGACACATGGAGACAGAGGAGGAGAGATCAGAAAGAGGGAGATACAGAGAGAGAGACACAGGGAGACAGAGGAGAAGAGACCAGAAAGAGGGAGATACACACAGAGAGAAAGAGTTAAGATGAGATTGAAAGAAACAGGAGATAGGCAAGGAGTACAAATACAGAGATAGAGAAATTAGAAAAGCGGGAAAGAAGGAGGAGGGATGAAAAAAAAAGGAAGAGGTGAATGGAGAACAAGAGATGGTAAAAATGGTCAATGGTCAGGTGAATGGACAAACAGAGGGAGAGAGGTATGGATGGGTGTTGAGGGGAGTGAATGAGAGAAGGAAAGTTAAAGAAGGGGAGAAAAGGGAGAGCAAGACACAGAGAAATAAAAAAAAGAGAGAGTGGTAAAGAGAGAGAGGACAGAGAATGGTGAAAAACAGCACAGACAAAGGAGCAAGAAAAAGAGGGAGGGGGGAGAAAGAGCGAGAGAGGAGGAAAAGATATAAAAAAGCGCAGATAGGTCAGAGGTGTGGCGGAGACAGAGGAATACAGGTAAAGGAGTGCAGAAAGAGTGATTCATAATTACAGATTAAGTGGGGATTAGTGGGGATTAGGGGGGATTACGGAGGGCTTTTGACTGCTGCGGAATGGAAAGTGAAAGGCTGCATGGGATGGGAGCTGCTCTTACATCCACCACGGGGTTCGCCGGAGGCTTCTCCGTCTTCTTCACTTTAACCTTCTTCAGCTTCTTGCCCGGCCTGACCTCCTCGCCAATCATCAGATCTCTGAGAGGGGGAGAGGGAGAGAGAAGGACAGAGAGAAAGACAGAGACACAAAGCGAGAGAGAAAGAGAGACATACAGAGAGAAAGACAAAAAGAGAGAGAGACAGAGAGAGATACAAAGATAGAGAGAGAGAAAGAGAGACAGAGAGAGAGAGCAAGAGAGACAGACAAATGGAGAGGGAAAATCACAGAGACACATACTGAGATTTTAGCTCCAAGTTACAAACACAAGCACTGTTTGTCTAGAATTGGACTAAGATGGTAATTAAGAGTGTATGTGTGTGTGTGTGTGTGTGTGTTTGCATGTGTGTGTGTGTGTGTGTGTGTGTGTGTGTGTCTGTGTCTGTGTGTGTGTGTCTTTGCATGTATGTGTGTGTGTGTGTGTGTGTGTGTGTGTGTGTGTGTGTTACCTGTGGTTCCAGTAGTGATGTTTGAAGGTGTCGAACTCTGGGATCTCCATCTCCTCGCTCTCCCATGTGGACTGGTCATAGGGCAGATCCCTCCACTTGATCAGGTAGTGCACATTCCCCTTCTTATCCACACTACACAACACAGGAACAACATTAAGAGAGGATGCATAAAGGGCGCACACACACACACACACACACACACACAGAAAATCATATAATTCATATCAAAAATATATCGCTCAAATCATATCACGGAATATCAAATATGTGTATGCAGGGGGCTTTTTGCTTATGTGTGTGTATGTGGGTGTCTAGGATGACAAAGTTGAGCGGCAGACACACCTACTGTACATGTGCAATGTGTGTGTGTATGTGCTTTCTACCTATGGTTGAGGACTTGGTGGATAAGCCAGTGTGTGTGCGTGTGTGTGTGTACTTTGTACCTGTGGTTGAGGATGCTGTGTGTGTGTTTATGTCAGTGTGTGTGCTTTCTACCTGTGGCTGAGGATGCTGGGTGTGTGTGTGTGTTTGTGTGTGTGCTTGGTACCTGTGGTTGCGGATGCGGTGTGTGTGTGTGTGTGTGTCTTTTCTACCTGTGGTTGAGGATGCGGTGTATGTGTGTGTGTGTGTGTTTGTGTGTGTGTGTAATGGATGAGCAGTGTGTGTGTGTATGTGTGTGTGTGTGTGTGCCCTGTACCTGTGGTTGAGGATGCGGTGTATGAGCAGCCACTCCATCTTGACGCCGTAGCGTCCGAACTGGTCATCCATGCGCGCGTACATGGGGTCCTTGCTCTTCCTCTTGCTGCTCTTGTCCTCGTCCCCCTCTGCCCCCAGATCCAGGCTCGGGGGCTCGTCCATGTCCGTCTTACGCTGGTAGTTACGGAACATCACCTGGCAGTTCAGCTCCAGCTGCGCGTACACACACACACACACACACACACACACACACACACACACACACACACACACACAAGGCGTTAATTATCAATTGTCAGTCATGTGTGTATTTCTCTGTGGCTCTGTGGAGTGTGACTGGTGGTGTGTGCTATCTTTGGCAATGCAACACTGTCAGAGGGCACACAGCTTGTTAGTGTGAGTGTGTGTGTGTGTTTGTGTGTATTTGTATGTGTTTGTGAGAGAGAGAATCTGTACAAGTGTGTGAGAGAAAAGCAGAGAGAATAAGTGTGTGTGTGAGAGAGAGAGACAGGGAAGGAGACTGAGAGGGAGTGTGGAAATCTATGGGTGTATATATGTGCAGATGCATGCAAGCATATGTGTTTAGGGGAGAGTGTAACAGCAAATGCGTGTATATGTGTGAGACTGCAACAGTGTGTGTGTGTGTGTGTGTGTGTGGATTTGTGTGTGTATGTGTGTGTCTGTGTGTGTGCGCGTATGTATGTGTGTGTGCATATGTGTGTGTGTGTGTGTGTGTGTGTGTGTGTGTGTGTGTGTGTATTACCTGTAGTTTCTGCACCCAGGATCAGTGCCAGTAGGACATGCTGCACCACTTGACGAAGAACTCCCTCTCGGGGTGTGTGAGTGTGTGTATCTGTGTCTGTGTGTATGTCTGTGTGCATAGGTGTGTGTGTGTGTGTGTGTGTGTGTGTGTATTACCTGTAGCTCCTGCACCCAGGAGCAGTGCCAGTAGGACATGCTGCACCACTTGACGAAGAACTCCCTCTCGGGGCGCCCCATCATGGGCTTGGGGTCGGGGGCGTCGGCCGGGAGGTCTGCTGGGCGGGGCACCGGGATAGGGGGCGGGGCTTTACCCCAGCGCCAAGTCAGAACCTTCTGGACCTTCCCTTTCATTGGTGGACACTGGGGGAGGGGGAGGGGCAGGGGAGGAGAACCAAGTGAAAGAGAACCGGAGTGTTTTTAGATAAATGGATACATTGTTGATACATTGTAGATACACTCTGTCCTACAAAGGGAGAATACAGTAACTACGTGGACACTGACACTGAGAAAAATGTCTTTAAAGTTGTCAAAATGCCCGGTCAAAAATGTTGTCTGTATAATAGTGACGATAGTGCTGTTAGGTACTTCTTTAATAAGAAGAAGCAAGCAATTTAGTCACAAGACAAAATAGGTGCTATAAAGTCCATTTCCAGTCTAATATCAGTTTTGACAAAATCTGTAGTTACTGTCTTTTGGCTTAGTAGGGCAGCACAGTAGACATTGACACATATCAGATACATTATGTAAGTATGTGCAGCAGTTTTAGCTTTAAGTGTGCACACACCAATGCCCACATGCATACATTTAATATACCACACAACAAACACAAAGGCTGATTATTAACCCTCAATACAGTTTTTAGTGTATACATTCTCACACACATCCACACACTGCACACCCATACACAAACTTGTGTTTAGTATAAACACCTACTTATTGTTTCTTAAAACAAATTGCATGGATAACCAGAGACACAAATCAACACACTGGCACATAGACAAATTTATTTACCATGCAGACACCTAAAGCCATTGTTTTAAGACTTCAGCACAAACACCTTCCCACACACGCACACAGCTCCCTCACCCAGACACACACACACATGTACGCACACACATGGCTGCCTCACCCACACCCCCTCCCACACACACACACACACACGCACACACATACGGCTCCCTAACCCCTCCACACACACATACACGGCTCCCTCCTCCACACACACACACAAACACACACACACACAAACACACACACACACACACACACACACACACACACACACACACACACACACACACACACACACACACACACACACACAAACACACACACGGCTCCCTTTCTCACACACACACAAACACACACACACACAAACACACAGGGCTGGCTCCCTCCCTCCCCTCACCAGGCAGCGTGGGCAGATCCACTCCCCGTTGGGGATGTCGGGCAGGGGCGGGTTGAGGCAGTGCAGGTGGTAGGAGGAGGGGCACGTGTCACAGCACAGCAGCTCGCCGCCATCTTTGCACACGCGGCAGAACTCCATGTGGTGGTCATCCTCCTCCACCTCCCCCTCGTCACGCCGCGCCTCCTCCGCCTCCTCCTCCCCGTCAGAGCTCTCCTCACGCGCCTCCCACTGGATGCCCTCCTTCTCCTGCGGGGGGGGGGGGGGGGGGCAGAGGGGGAGCAGGGAGGTGGGGAGAGATGGGGGTGTCAACAGAAAGGCCGGGGGGTGGGGGAGGCGGTGGGGGGCAGAGAGGAGAGAGACAAAGAAAGAGGAAGAAAATGAGAGAAAGAAAAGACAAAAGGAGATAAAGATTAAAAAGAGGGGATAAGGGAGTAGGAAAACAACAGGGATAATGTAGCAGATAGTTAAATGTTGTAGCATAGTCAGTCACAGTCACACATAATCACAGTCATTCGTGTAATTATATATGTAAAGTGTAACATCCATGATATCATATGTAAACATGTAAATACATGTGAATCATATGTGGTGGATATGCAATTAGCATGTAATGATCATCATACAGGCTACACAGACATATACAGTTAAGTGATGCAAATATGCCTGTTGAGTCCTTAACTCGCATTGTACAGGAAACATGTGATTGACATGTGCATTTTGTCTGCTGGGACATACAATTTTTGGGTATGCACAATGGGGGCCAGAATATGTCGATGCATGTATGTGTGTGTGTGTGCACGTGTGTGTGTGTGTGTGTGTGTGTGTGTGTGTGCACGTGTGTGTGTGCACAGGTGTGTGTTAACTCACACAGTGTGGGCAGCTCCAGGTGCCCTCGGGGGCCTTCTCCATGTCGGGGTCCAGGCACACCATGTGGTAGGCTCGGGGACACGTGTCACACAGGATGATCTCACCCCCCTGCTGGCACACCTCACAGTAGTCCTGATGGTCCGTCTCATAGCCATCAGCATCCTCATCCACTGCAGCAGAGATAGGGAGACAGTGAGGGAGGGGGAGGGCAGAGAGGGAGGGGGAAATGGAGGGGGAGACAGTGAGGGAGGGGGAGGGCAGAGAGGGAGGGGGAGATGGAGGGGGAGAGAGGGAGGGAGAGGGAGGGCAAGAGAGGGAGGGGGAGAGAGGGAGGGGGAGAGAGGGAGGGTGGGAGGGAGGGGGGAGAGAGGGAGGGAGAGAGAGATGGAGTGTGGGAAAGGGAGGGTGGAGAGGGAGGGAGAGAGAGAGGGAGGGGGGAGAGGGTGGGAGAGAGAGAGTAAGATGGAGGGGGAGAGAGGGAGGGGGAGAGAGGGAGCGAGATGGAGGGGGGAGAGGGTGGGGGGGAGGGAGTAAGAGATGGAGGGGGGAGAGGGAGTGCGAGAGTGGGAGGGTGAGAGAGAAAGCGAGATGGAAGGGGAGAGGGAGGGCCAGAGAGAGAGTGAGATGGAGGGGGAGAGTGGGAGGGCGAGACAGAGAACAAGATGGAGGTGGGGAGATAGAGGAGACAGAAGGGGTGGGAGAGAGATGAGAGAGGGAGGGAGACAGAGAGAAAAAGACAGAGAGAGAGAGAGAAGTGTGGTGGGAGAGAGAGAAGAGGATATTGGTGAACAGAGAACAACAAAGGTATGGAAAAGAGAGGTAGAAGAGAAAGAGAAGCACAGAGAGATAGAAGACGAGAGGTGAAGGTGAGACACAAAAAGAGAGAGAGACACACACACAGGGGGAGCCAGAGGAAGAAGGGGGGGAAGGTGAGGTGATGGACACATGGGATGTGTGAAAGGAGGTGGGAAAAGAAATGAGAAGACAAAAAAATGGAGTGAGAAAGATGAAGGAGATGACAGAAAAAAAGATGAGCACAGAGACAAAAAAAAAAAAAACTGTTACTTTGGCCATCAAGGAAGCAGATGATGCTATTATTCTGCTTTAAACCAGCAGGCCTCTGGACTGACAGCAACAAAACAAAACAAGAAACTGTAAACAAAACAAAAAAAACTGTAACTTTGGCCATCCAGGAAGAAGATGCTAATGTTCTGCTTTAAACCAGCAGGCATATTGGCTGAGAGCAACAAAACAAACTTAAAACTGTAACTTTGGCCATCAAAGAAGATGCTAATATTCTGCTCTAAACCAGCAGGCCCTGGTCCCAGGGCCCAGGCCCTGTAAACAACACAAAAACTGTAACTTTGGCCATCCAGGAAGAAGATGCTGCTGCTAATATTCTGCTCTAAACCAGCAGGCCTCCGACAGGCCTGTCAGCCACACCGGCTGGCGGAAACCGTAGACGCATGTTCAGTGGAGCGCCTAAGCAGATACTCTGGACAAAAGAGCTACAGGTGTGGTCAAAGGCACTTAGTGCGCAGAGCCAGGCCCGCGTTAATTAATGAAAGGTCTGGTCGAAACTGACCTATGACACTCAGCGCTGCTGAGCAATGCCTCTCAAGCGAACGTGTCAGACGAGATCAGCCTTTTATGTAAACAGATATCTGGAACCTGTTAGCTAGCACAGCAATCCTGAATAATTCACGCTAGCTGAAATGTCTAAGATTCTTTTCATCTGATAATCATGCATATTCATGATCAAAATCCGTCGAATAATTTACAACTTCAGAGGTTTGAAAGACGTACAGTGTACATCTCTGCTGAAATGCTAAATGTTTCAGCAGCTAATTTAGCACTTGAAACTTGTGGCTACAGGAGAGGGCAGGTGAGTGAATGTCGATGTTTGTGTCAGTCAGTCTGTCTATGGTACTTAACATGAATGACATAAACATGTTAACATTTACACGGCTGTTTAGGTTGAGTTCTTCTGTTGACAAAATCTAGATTATTTTGAGTAGGTGGACCCAAAAACACAGTAGGAATAAGCATGTGTGCTTCTGTTTTACTAGATTTAGAAGAGCCATTACTGTGTATTCACATCATGGACAGCATTTATCTATTGTTGACTAAACATTTCATTCATGTTGGACACATCAAACCATGTATTTATACATGTCTCAGTCATTCAAGAAGGTTATAACAAAGACTTAATTTGTTTTTTCAATCCTACCAACATGTTTGAACCTTAAGTACCTGAGACTGCATTAATCCTAAACACACTTTGCCTTCTACTTCCATGCTAATACAAATCTATGTAGGCATAGCAAACCACTCTTTAGAATAGGCTAAGATAAATAGTAATTTGTGACGGGTTTTGACAGATACAAACAAACTCTCTCTGTCACAGGAGAACATGTTGGCAGCCCTGCTGTACAAAATGCACACCTTAGCAAAGTTTTTAATCCCTCTATATCCCTCTGACGCCTTCTTATGACTCATGTTTCTATCTGTAAACATAAACATACACATACATACACCCTAGCATACATGCTTGGATCTATCATTTCATGCTTCGCTCATCATACGATACGTGTTGTGCCCCCTTCAGGACCCATTGCCAGGCCTGCTCTGTTGGCTAGAGATTTTATGCCACACATACACAGCACATGTGACAGCAGATATGCCGGGCCACATAGCTGCACTCAGCATTACCTCAAACACACCCAGACATGACCTCAGGCATGAACAAGAGCTTTGGCCTGATCATGTGACACACACAGTGATTGACAGGGTCATGTGGGTCACATGGTTAGGTTAGGAGGTGTGTGTGTGTGTGAGTGTGTGTGTGTGTGTGCATGTGTGCGTGTGTGTGTGTGTGTGTGTGTGTGTGTGCATGTGTGCGTGTGTGTGTGTGTGTGTGTGTGTGTGTGTGTGTGTGTGCATGTGTGTGTGTGTGTATGTGTGTATGTGTAGGTATGTGTGTGTGTGTATTTGTGTGCGTGTGTGTGTGTGTGTGTGCATGTGTGCATGTGTGTGTGTGTATGTGTGTGTGTGTGCGTGTGTATGCGCTGTGTGTGGTGCTAACCTTTCTTCTTCTTCTTGGAGCTCTTGGGCTTCTTCTTGGAGCGGCTGCTGCGCGTGGAGCCATCTGAGACGGAGAAGCGGTCGAAGTCGCTGTCGCCCTCCTCATCCTCGCCGCTCTGCACCACACACACACCAGGAGAGAGAGCGCTTAAAGGACACTACAACACCTGCATATTACTGTGTTTGACACTCACAGCATGCATGTGTGTGTACAGTATGTGTGAGTGTGTATGTGTGTGTGTGTGTGCTCTGCACCACACACACACCAGGAGAGAGAGCTTAAAACACCGCATACTAGCACACTACAACACTGCATACCACTGTGTGTGACACTCACAGCACGCATGTGTGTGTATGTATTGCTATATTTTTGGTGGATTTTGACTACACCCGAAGTCCCTAATCACCGTTAGATTGCGTTGTGTTTTCGTTGGTCAAGATAGAAGTCTGGACTCGTTATTGTGTATGTGTATGTGTGTGTGTGTCTGTCTGTCATTCTGTGTCACTCTGTTTACATGTTTAAGTGTGTTGGAATATTCCGTGGTGATCATAGTCATAGTCAGAGTATCCTACCGAGGAGCGCTTTCTCTTGAAGCTGGCCAGTTTGATTTTGATGGGCGCCACTTTCTTGGCTTTGGACTTCTTGTCGGCAGGCTTTGGGGGTGGCTTGCTCTTCTTGCGTGCATTCGGGCCTGAGGCACAGAGTGTTAGGAAGATGAGGGGGGTCAAACTCTGCTTTTTTGGTCCAAGTCAAGTCACCAATTCCTCCTGCCATTGTTGTTTGTTTTAAATACTAGTTTCCTACTCTGATTTGCCTCATACTCCAACATCGATTAGGGTATTAAGGCAATAGTAATAGTAGTCATAACAGCAGTAAGAGTAGTAATAGTAGCAGTACTACATATATATGCATACTGTAAGCTCTTATAAACACCTGGCTACTCCCCACAAAAAAAGCTTAAAATCAATGGTCATTTACTTCCCTGAAACCATCTACCCCTCTCTCTTCATCCACCCCCTGCACCTCTCTTGTAACAACCCCCCCTCCCCACCACCACCACCACCAACCCCACCCCCAACCCCTCTCTCTGTCTTATCCCCCCCCCCCGCCTCTCTGATGCCCCTCCTCCTCTGACCTTTGCCCTCTTTGGTCTTGGCCTTGCGCAGTGGCGGAGCAGGAGGTGGTGGTGGTGGTGGAGCGGGTTGCTGAGGTGCAGGTGGGGGGGCCGGGGTGGGTGTGGGTGGTGCGGCAGGGGCGTTGTTGGGTGCGCCGGTCCCATTCCCCGTGCCCGCTCCATCAGCACCGTTGCCCCCGACCACCATGCTCTCCACAGCCGTAGCCACGTTGGCCGCAGCCAGGGCGGCGCTGGCGCTCGCAGACCCACGGAGGGGGTTGTTGGTGCTGAACTCTCGCCACTTGGCCCCCAGCACCATCATCATCTTAGACACGGCGATCTTGGGGTTCTTTGCTGCTATCAGCGGCCTATGGGTAGGGAAGGAGGGAGAAAGAAAGAAAGAAAGAACAGAAAAAATAAAGACAAAAAAAGAAAGAGTCAATAAGAAATATCAGGCAGGAAGTGGGAATGGAAAAAACAAATGGAGGGTGGGGAGAGAGAGAGATAAAAAATGCAGGAGTAGCAGGGAGGGCAAGCACGGCACACTGTGTGAGGAAACTGTGGGGCGTGTGAGTCAGTGTACCTGACAAACTGGCTGAAGGCCTTGTAGTTGGTGAGGGTGCTGTAGTCCTGCTGGGTGAAGGCATAATCGATATCCTTCATGCCCCAGTTCTCCAACAGTTGGGCTGATGTCTTAGGTTCCTACAAAAGCCACAGCCATCAGTGTGATCTATGCATACTCTGTTGCATAATAAACGCACCTGACACACACATACATACATAATGTACATAACACCACCATTTATCAGTGCATGCATCATCCTTATTGAAAACCGTGTTTCCCTCTGCAACAGCTATATCATTTACAATGTGCAACTGTCTCTCTAGCAGGGGAGTCAGATACAGTATAGCTTCAAGCTGTTCTCTGAACTTTTGACATCTGATGCATATGTATGGATGCACAGTGATAAATACAAGCATACAAGGATCCACACACTCTGCGCGCTCTCTCTCCTCACTTATTCATGCAACAATATCACTCTTCATACAACAACCTCACCTGACCATCGTCATCATCGTCTTCCTCCTCCTCCGGCTCGGGCTCTTTTCTCTTGTTCTTTCCACCACCGCCGCTCTTTTCTGCAGGAGGTGCTTTCTTTCTGTCTTTGGACGAGCTGGACTTCTTCTTCTTCTTCTTGCTGGGGGCGTAGTCACTCCCCTCGCTCTCCGACCTGGCCCCCTCCCTCTCCTCCTCCTCGACCTCTGCCAGACCCACCGCCTCCAGAGGCTCGGGGGAGCTCAACGGGACTTCCTGCTGGCACGGGGCAAACAGGAAGTTATCAGGAGCCGCCTCAAACCCACCATTCCAAAAACAGAATCTCTGACAAAAAATACTCAACAACCACACGACTCCTGTCCATGCCCTGTGTGACTTCTGACAGTTTATTAGCTAAAAACCACAGTTTCTGCAATGTATTATCTTACTGAACTAAGCAGAAATGTCTGAGAACATACTAAGGTCAAAGCCCTTCACACATGTGAGGTGAATATTCCTTGGACTGCACTGAATTGGAGGTAACTCTGGAAAAGACATTAGTAGCTAAATGCTAACAACATAACAGGGGGGACAAACATGGAACTCAAACCCAGCCTATATTAAAATTAGTAAGTGCAGTTCTATGCGTCTGTGGTATTATGGGAGTAGTTTGCAAATTTGTCTCTAGTGACCAGGGCTAGGAATCTCTAGTCTGGTCCAGTCTTGGCAACAATGATGATGTTGTTGTTGATGACAACGATGATGATGATGATGATGATGATAATAATAATAATAATAATAATCTTTACTTGGATAGCACAATTCATACATACAAGATGCAGCTGTACAGTGCTTTACAGTTTGGCAAGGTCCAGTGGTACCGGAGCAGTTGAACAGAATAACGAAATGGCGTAATGACGCAATGATGATGCTGATGCAGGAGGCTTTACCTCTTTGGGGGGTTTCTGCCTCTTGCTGCTCCGGCTCTCGCGGCTCTTCTTGGCCTTCTTCTTCTTCTTGGCTTTTGGGGGCTCCACCGCAGACGGTTCCTCAGGCTCCTCTTCATCTGACACACACAATTTACTAACTCAGTCGGGAATTATATATAAGCGCATTATATATAAGCACAAACACAACACAAACAAACACACCTAACTAGAGTGGCACACAGCAAACACTATGTGTTTTCATGATAAGTGAATACTAACAATGTAATTTTTAAAATACATATTTCTAACAGTAGTTACACTGTTATTATTACCTATTATTACCTTTATATAACTACCATATTAACTATCACTGCACTTACTGTCATACATTATGTGAGGTCTTTATCCAGCAAGAAGTTGTTTAGTATATTACAGGCTGTGCAACAATTGTATTCTTTTTTATGTGTTTATCAGTAACACTGGGAAATAATTAGATTTCATTGTGAGGAACAATCCACCGTGTAAACTGCTGTTTTCTCTGTTTGAATACAACTGAAACTAGAGATTTACTCAAATGCATAATCTAAAGGGTCCGATCAATAGACCAATAGAAATGAATAACACCCGACCCCGTCCTTGATAGGATGAAAACTATAGTGCGAAGAGGAACAAACTTCCGAGGCGCGGACAGAGGGGATGTAAACAATTTGGTTAATCTGGTAAAATATTAGCAGGGAAGACAGCCGAATTGAAGTAAAACTAGTCCTCGCCGTGCAACTTCATTAAACAACTGGCTTATTCAGCACAAAGACCGTGACGTATTTTATATCTAGAAGAGTGTTTTAAAATAAATGTAGTGCCCTATCTCGTAAACAGTCTGATAACAAACAAAATGGGCGTGTTTGGTTAGTTAGCTTGACATAGCTAGCTAGTTAGATAATCCCTTCCGCCACTGTGCTAGCTAGTACTGACCACAGGCAGAACACGCGGCGGCATGCAGCATCGGATAATGCTGTTGTCGGAAAAAAATGTAAATATACGGTGGATACAAGTGTCAAAGAGGCTTTAGGCTCATTTGTTCGTAAAGAACAGCCCACAAGTTCAACTGGGAAAGTTGCCAACAGCACAACAATCAGGCCGTACGGTGACGGGCTAAGCTAGCAAAAGGTTAGCCAGCTAACTGGTTTAAATAACCAATGAAGCCAGCTTCTAAACAAAACACGCTGAACCTTACCATGTACAAGTGCACTTTCATCCGTTGGTCCGAAGTCATCTCTCTCGTCTTCACTTCCCGACATGATGTTTGACACGTCTATAACAGCACACTAAACTATGTTACTCACTATTTCTTTTCAGTATTTATTTCTTCCTAACCCCTCTTTAGGGTGATCTTGTCAGCCAGGGAGGGGGGCAAATGGCGAGTCGTTGTGAAGGAGTCGGGGGCGCTGGGCGGTGGAGGTGCTGAAAGATAAGATAAAGAAAAAAATGGAAACATTAGAAAATGTCTGTAATGATTAATGAATACACGATACGATATATTGTCGTGTTATTGATACCAGCAGGTGAGAGAAACTTTCAGAAAATTTAGCGGTCCAAACACTCATGTCGCTGGACTAAACTGAACACCTGGATTTTTTTGTTGTTGTAAATATTTGTCATAACAAAGCGCGCTGGTGGTTTCATCAAATGTATGGAGCATATGTCTGACCATCATGTGCCCACCATTTGTTAGACCCTGCACGGAAGACGGACAGCTAGCTATGGACAGTCGGTAGCCATACGAGCAGCGCTACGTCAACGCGGCTGTCACCCTGTGGCATATTCCTACTATTATTGCTCGATATTCGACCATTCGCGTGGCTTGTCAAACAATTCTACGTTCAATTCACACGCTGAATTTAAATTAATCTGGAAGTAAGCGTTCTGAACTTACAATCAATTCCAAGATAACACACTTCGTCGTCGTAACGTATAAGGATTATTTCTAGGAAGTTAGTAATATGTCAGTAAAATATAGTTTGTAAAAATCCAGCGGTCAAGAAGCTTTTTAAAATTCCAATCCGCCAAACACGTCGCCTACTCCTTCCCCCGTCTCTTTTCCCCCAGCGTCACTGACCAGTAAGCTAACATCCTCACACACAAAGAGATCGAGGGGGGGGCAGGCATCCCATAATAACACCCCCCCCCCCCCTTCTCGAACACTCACACAACTCTGCATAGTTACCTCGCAACGTACAGACCATAATAGTCATCACCCCCCTCCACACACACACCCTTCCCCTTGCAGTTAGTCCCAGCCCCCTTAGCAACCACGTTGCCATGGAGACACTGCCCCCACCCGCCCTTCAAGACATCCCATAATACTCATAAGCAGCCTCTGACATCCCATAATAAACACAACTCCTAAAAGAGAGGGAAGAAAAATACCAGTCACATGGTCTCCAGGGAAACCTGGGGCCACTAGTGACAGACCATAATATGCTTCGGCTGACTGTCCACCTGGCCGGTTTTCTCGCACCCCACAGACTACAAATTGCTAACAAGATATAGTCTATCTCTGTCTGAGCCCAAACACAAGTGGCACGCTCTGGGCAACAGACCTCATCTGCACAGTGTGACAGAGCTGCACTGTCTCTGGGATAACTACATTGTAGCACATCTGTCAGTGCAAACACCAACATTTGGAACTTGTTGAAGAAATCCATTTAAGAGCATCACAACAAGGTATAGTGTTTCCCTCAGGACGTTAATCACATTGAATGTTTTGGTACCTCTGTCTGGCTGCCGTTCTCTGTATTATGACTTGGAGTGGAAGTGTTGGATTAATTTGCCAATTTGTGCTGAGCTTGCTTGCCTTACACTGTGCTGCCCTATGAGATAGGCTCAAAGTCTGTTCAAACAGTGAGAGTTAATGGGGTAATTACTAGTACTACCACAACAACTACTACATTACATTACACTTAGCAGACGCTTTTATCCAAAGCGACTTACAAAAACTACTACTACCACTACTACTACTGCTACTACTACTACAGATCTGTGATGATAAAGCAGTGCTTAACTTTTAAATAATGAATACTGCAATTTCACTGTGATGAAAATAATACTTGTTATGCTTGTAATAATAATTGTGTGTAGTCATAACAGTCTTACAACAATGTTGTTATTTAATAGCCAAACCTCATAGACCTTTTTTTAATAGATTGACTACTACTACATGACACATGATGACGATACCAAGGCCAAGTGAAAAACAGATCTGACTCTGTTTTCATTCCAAGACACCATACGCAGACTATGAGTGGATCTGGTCCAGAACTGCCGGGCTACTCAGTTCTAAATCAAGGCCAGATCTGTCCCGGCGTGACTTCAAAAGTGGTCAAATGGTGCGAACATCCGCCCGTAAATGTATGCCGTGTGGGAGCCTAAGTAAAAGCTTGAAACGAGAGCCTCCTTGTGCACACTTCCATATAATCCCTTCCCAGATTTTACACCAAAAATAGTGCGCACATAAACATGTTTGAGTGCAGGTGCTGGTCGTAAGTGGGGGAAGGGAAGTTTGCAATGGGAGCTTCCGTACGGGCACTTCCACATCTTGTCTCCTCTCCTTAGGCCTTTTTCAACATCAGGTCAGAAGCTGCCCTCTCAGTACGGTCAGGACTTGGTAATAACAAGTACATGTCATGAACTGGGCTTGTGTTCACCACTGTAGAATCTGTTTTTGGTTCAGGTTGAGTGCAGGTGTGGCTTTGACCCTTTCCAGCTGTTGTGTGGTTAGGCTCTCCTAGCATGAGGCCTTGGTGGCCTTGGCAGGCCTTGGCACACACACACACACACACACACACACACACACACACACCAATCCTGGCATGTCATGTCATTATGTTGTGCAGTCTCAGACAAACAAAGACCAAAAAATGTGAATTTACACAGTTTGTCTGTTGTCATTGCATAATTAATTTCTCGCCTGTTTTGGTTTCCTACAGTAAAGGGGCCCTGGAGGATGGGACAGTGGTGCATGAAAGCTGTAAAGTAAGTCACTTGTACACTACAGTCTCAGTCTCGTGTGTATGACTCTGTGGTTTGCTGAGCTCCACATCATGCTGTGCTATTTATCAACACAAAGCTACTGACAGCCAACAGCGACAGCAGCAGCAGCAAAGCACAGCTCTAACAGTCCTTGCACACTGTGCCATAACATAACTGTGTTGCTTGCTGTTGCACTGCAAATTAAAATTCACTGAACTGTTGTAGGCCTCTGTGTATTTACAGAACCTAACACCAGTAAAGGACTTGACTGAGATTTATGGGTGACATTTGCTGTCTGCATATTTACAAATTACACTGACAATAACTTATGTATATTTTTATTTTTTTATATTCAAACTTAATGTGGAGCTTGGAGCTTGAGTATAGGAAATTGACAAATAAGTGTGCCACTCCCTGCAAAGTCAGCACTGAGTGGAGGCCCGTGAGTGTATTGGCCTCCTTAAATCATTGGGATTAAAAACATACAGTACTTAATCCGGCCCAGTGATGCCTTGCAAAGCAAGACAGGTGATTCAGAGGTCATAAAAATAATTTAACCAAAGTGAAAGCATTTTAGTAACAGGTAATATAACACATTTAAACAGAAAACGACGTTTAAAGCCTAAGAATTTATGACAAAGTAAAACAACTAATAAACAGATCAACAGATGGACTGGTACTCAAAGTGAGTAATGACAATGTCCTCCGTAGGTGTCACTGGACTGGAATTTGCAGAGTAATCCCAAATTCTGGTCATCCCTTGCGGCACACATGGGCTTCACTCCCTGGACCTCCGCCCAGCCTACAGAGCGGGGAGAGAGATGCTCACTCGAACCCAACAACCCCAGTGACCCGGCTCCTCTTCCAGCTGGCCTCCTCGCTCGCCTCTCCTGTCTGGACCAGAACCGAGACCTTCGCAGCACCATCCATCTTCCGAGCGACCCGACCCGTGTCTCTCCTGTACCGGCCCGGTTTACTACGGCATCTCCATCACTGGCTGGGCAAGCAGCTGGCACTGCCACAGGCTGCCCTGGGAGGGAGGTTTAGCCTGGGAGGGAGCTTTTTGTGTTTTCCCTGTAAGGGGATCCCCTCTTGTTCCAGCTGCTGCTGCCTTGTGTTTTTGGGGCTGTAAGTAGTTTTTGTTCCGCTCTGCAAGTGTGTGTTGGAGGAGCTTTGTTTTAGGTGGAACTGAGGGTGGATGGCACTGGCACTGTTTTCATTAGGGACATCAGTGTCACATCCACGTAGCAACATGGTCTCGTGTAGACAGACAGCCGAAGACGTGAAATTTGCCTGCTGATGAGTATCTGTCGCCATGTCCTCTATTCATGTCTATCACTCTTGTACACAAGACACAGCACACACCCACCAACCCCACCGACACCACCCCACCACCACCACCATCCCCATCACCACCTCCCACCACACACACACACACTGTCTGTTTTTCTCCCTCCCATGCTCCGTAACCATGGAGATGGGGGGGTGGGGGTGGGGGGGGTGATGAATCACCAATCACAAACAACAGTTGGACGGAGGCGGAGATAGCTGGGGTGGGGGGGGCGGGTAGAGGGGGGTGGGGGGTGTGGTTGCCTTGCACCATCTTACCCTTCACCACCTAGGACTCAGTCTTTTGTAAACACACACACACACACACACACACACACACACACATACTCACACACACACACGACAGGACAATCCCTGTAAATATGACACATGGAGCATATATTCTGCTGTAGCAGGAACATAACCTTAACACTGGGAGATGCAATTGCCTGTGTCTAGCACTCCTCTCCTCTCTCTCACTCAAACAAAATTCACAGTATGAGCACACACACACACACACACACACACACACACTCACACCAATCCAGGCATCTTATTACATCATGCACACTCAGGCAAGGAAAAGACCGAAATGTTGGATCACTCAATTTGTCTGTTGTCATCACAAATATTGTCTTACCTGCTCTTCTTTTAATGCACATGCACACACACACACACACACACACACACACACACACACACACACACACACACACACACTCAATGATGAAGCAGTGACCTCATCTACTTTATTCATGCCTGTGTAATATATGTGTAAGTCTTCAAGTAGCTCATCTTCTCTGAACTCCTGAAGGATATTTTGTGTGAAAGGTACCATAATAACATCCGTACCATTTTTCTACAAAGAAATACTGTAATCTACACAGCCACCACCCCCCACCCCCCGCCCCCCCCACTCCTGCCTCCCCTCCATCCCATAATATGGCAGATTCTCCATTCCGCCTGCCACCCCAGCACACAGACTTTCCTCTGTTCTCCTTGTGTCTGGAGAGACCTCATGTGTCCTTAACCCCTTGCACAAGCACATATTCTCCAGCCCTCATCACTTTCACCACAGCACACACACAGTGTCCCCTCCACTGCACGTGCATTTTACATGGGCTTTGCATTCAGCCTGCTGGGTTTGACTGTGCAAACCAATGCATGTGTGTCCGTACGGCCATACACACTCCATCGTGACGGGACACTGCTATGCCCGCATCGGTGGGGGTGGGGGGATCAAGTAGAGGGGAGGGATCAGAGTGCCATCCCATAATAACCCCCCCCCCACACACACACACATTCACCGTTACCCAGGGCAACCATCCCAGAATGAGGTCAACTAGCCATCCAATAATAATCAGAACTCACAGTGCACACTTCCAACGTGGTGGTGGGCAGTGTAGTTAACACACTCTTTCTTTCTAAAACACACACACATACACCCCACACACACACACACAACCTTGATGTAAACACACACATGCATTTTAGTACATCAGTGAAATGAGAGTCATCATCTTGTGGCTATAAAGGAGTTTCCACACTAGCTAACTGGAAACTGGACCCTATCCTGAGAGAGAGAGGGAGAGAGAGAAAGAGAGTGAGGGAGAAAGAGAGAGAGAGACACAGAGAGGGAAAGAGAGAGAGAGGGGGAGAAAGGGAGAGCCACTGGAGCCCTCTAGTGCTACAGAGGCGATTTATCATGATTCCGCGGGCTCGCTCGTCTGCGCTGAGTTCATCTGCGATGGGCTCGCTGCGGTGGGCATTAAAATGGCTGGAGCAGAGCAGATGGAGGGGCGAGAGAGAGACGAGAGACATGGAGCATTATTTACGAGCGAGGGGGTGAGGGGTGGTGTGTGTTGGGTGGGGTGTGTGTGTGGGGGGGGTGAGAGGCTCGGGGGACGAGGAGGCGAGGGGAGAGGCGCCGGACGTGACACTGCAGCAGTGATTGCCATGGGGTTGTCGGGGGATACGGAGGCAACAGCAGACGTCACCGGCAAGGACAGCCGGACACAAAGGAAGAATACGACAGACAGGGAGATGGAAGATAAGGAGGGAAGAGAGAGAGAGAGAGGGAAGAAGAGAATGATGTGGGGGGTGTGGGTGGTTGAGAGAGAAAGACAGGGATAAGGATAGAGAGAGACAGAAAGGGATAAGGATAGAGAGAGACAGAGAAAGGGATAGGCAGAGAGAGAGAGACAGAGAGAGAGAGGATGGACAGAATAAGGCAGCGAGGAAAGAAAGAGAAGGTGCAAACAGCATGGCAGTGAATCTGGGGAGCAGTGGGGTTATTTATAGGTTTGCTGTGTGTGTGTGTGTGTGTGCAGGGGGGTGGGGGTTGGGTTGGGGGTACAGGTACAGCTGGGATCAGCTGCAGCCAGTAAGCCTCACTGATAGAAAATGGGACTCCACATAACACACGTATCTGTTGCAGCATCCAGATTAAACAGGCACTTAACTGCAATAACAGAACCTGAGATGAAATAAGCATTAATACAGAAGTATATCTCATATTGTGTCATATTAATCTTACTTACCTACTGTGGAAGCTGGTAGGCCTCTTTAAATTATACTGTCATTGTCTCACACTCTCAACACAAACACAAGCACGTTTACAAGCAAATAAATAATTAATGTGTGAACACATAATTCGGGATGAAAACAAGCACACAGAGAATCATTAAGGAAGCAGTGAGATATTTCTGCTCCTGCTTAGTTCTGGTTTCGGGCAAGGGGTGTTTAAGACACAGCTGTATCCTCAAAAGTACATCCAGGTACTGCAGGGCACAGCTAAGTGGATGAGAAAACATGGCTTATATTCTGAAGACCCAGCTTCCTTTGCCTTTCCACAGAGAAGTAGAGGAAAGCCACAAATAAAGTTGTGAATATTTAGCACTACAAGAGGACGTGCAAGACGCCTCGTTTTAATAACCTCTCCCCTCCCTCTCTCACCACGCTGTCCTGTTCGCTCTCTTTCTCTCTCTCTCTCTCTCTCTCTCTATCTCTCCCTCTCTCTCTCCCTCTGTCTCTTGGTTGCTCTCTCTATATACTTCTGTCTCTCTATCTCTCTCTCTCTCTATCTCTCTCTATATATACTTCTCTCTCTATCCCTCTCTCTCTCTCTCTATTTCTCTCTATATACTTCTCTCTCTCTCTATCTCTGTTCTCCGTCTCTCTCTCTACTCCCTACGTTGCCTCTGCTCGGCCTCTTCCCTGTTTGAGGTGATTTATCAGCCTCAGTTCCAATATTTGTGGGTGCTGTGTTTTCTCCTCCCTGTCTAAATGTCACCCCTTCTTCTAAGACAATGCGGAGGGGTGGAAGGGGGAGAGAGGGGGGCCGTGCGGGGCAGGGGAGAGGCGGGGTGGGGAGGGGAGAACTCGTAAAAAGAGCAACAAAGTTTGGGAAAATTAAACATTAGGTGGGACGCGTTCACACAGTCACCCAGGGCAGGTTGGTGTTGTGATGCATTGGGGATTCTCTCCTCGGCTATTGTGCTGGTCAGCATTATTTACTACGCGAGCTCCTCGCGCTTTCAGATATCCTCTCTCGCTTTCAGCCACAGGCTTTTGTAAGGGGCTCCGGATTTAAGGGGTGACATTTTCAGATGCGCCCGCCACTGATACTAGGAAACAGATAGCTGGTCGTATGCTTGAAAGCTCTCATTCTGTGAAACACACAAACACATAAACACACATATGTAGACACACACAAGCACGCACAAATACACACACACACATATAACACACAGTCAGACTGAAGAATTAACCATTCTGAGCGATTCAGCAGTAGCCTTTTGCTCTGGGGTCACATATAATGCTCTGTGCTGGCCCAAACAATGAGACAGGGGCCATTCCTCAGTGTCAGTCCTAATGTACTGTCGAGCAACCATCACCACCCCTCCCTCCATCTCACCCTCCTTTATAACCCCTGTCTCATCCCTCCATCCACACTCCTCTATCAACCCGCACTGGATTGCATGATTGAAGGACGGCTGCAGGAGACACTGAGAAAAAACAGAGAAACTCTACGAAACTCTTCTTTGACTGATGATTTTCTTTTCTTTCAATTTTACCTTTACAATCGTCACAACCTCCTCTACAATTGCTTGATACTTTTTCAAAGTGTTATTTTTTCTGACAAGCCTGGTTTGCTTGTTTTAAATGTCTGTGGAGATGTATTTGACCCACAGTTAGATTTTAAAACAGACCATGACATAAGCTTGTTTTGTTCATGGTATACCATTTTTTAATGAATAGGAACTATTTTTTCTTTTGTAAATGCTGATGTGTAATTATGTCAGAAAAAGTCAATTGCACATGATTTGAAATGCTATTTTTTATACTTGCAAAGATGTTCTTATCCTGTCAACAAAAGTGGAAAGAATTTCATAAGTTATAGTGACATTACCCGCCGGTAGTATTAATCAGGATCTAAAGCTGCTGGACTCACACACACTTGCAAGGAGTGTGACTCCTGGGAATTTAGCACCAAAAACTGGTAAGAATCTTTTTTCCTACCTTCTTCATAAAGTTTGAAGCCCTTGAGACACTCGTCTATATTATTATTATCATTTATGATGTATGGAACGGCTAGTAAATAAATAAAACAGCGCCCTCTGTCGTTCGAATGTTGACTCGTCAGTCATTTCCAGCAGAACGCAGCCATGCGAGGGGATCCAAGGGCAGGTTGTAAGCTTTATTTAGATCGCCCAGCACTCACTCTGTGGCGCTGACCTATATTAGCTCGTGTGAGGGCTGAAACAGCGGAGAGCACTAACCTGGCTATATTACCTCAGCACACCTACTACTCAACAGCAGGCAGCTGTGAGTGGGATGTTTATAATGCTGGGCAGTTTAAAACAGGTCATTAACTGGCGCCCGAGTACTAGAATGACACAAATAACATGACATACAACTTTGTTGTATGACTGCTGGCCTATTGTATAACGTAGAAAATGAAAGCATTAAAATTCAGCTGGTACAGTGTGGTAAGTCTAAATGCTCTTTGCTGCGTTCCACTCCATTGTTTCCCTAATGTGAAAGCTTGGTCAGGAAAACTGCATTATGTTCAATTAGGGTGCTAAGTGCCCGTTGCAGAGAAGATGCCAAAAGGTAGAGTTGTGAGGCCCTCTGTGCTGTGGCTTGCTGCTGTGTGGTTTCATGCCCTGACTCCTCTGCTCTCTACTTGCAGATATGAGGGGATTATCCCCCGGCTTCAGTCTCAGATAAGGCAGAAAGACAACAGGCAGGACACAAAGACCAACCACACAGACAAACAGACAGACAGACAGACAGTCTGATGCCAACTGCCTCCACTGTGAATCTCACAGGACCACTCCTCCTGCTGTTGCTATGGGCAACTCACCACGCCATGGCAACCAACTGGCTGTAAGCTGGCGTGCCTGAGAGAGTTTGTTATGCTATAACTTGTAAAAGATGGTGACATCTTTCTTCGCCCCGGGCCCTCTTTCTCTCCCTCCTTTTCATGCTGCCTTTGTTCCCTTTGTTTCTCTCAACCTCTCTCCCTGTCCCCCCTTTTTGCCCCCCCCTACCCCCCATAACCCCCATACCCCCCACCCCCACCACCCAACCTGCTTTTCTTTCTCTCCGTGTTTTACTCCCTTCCTGCTCTTCGCCTTCTGCACTCCTCTCCCGCTCTCTTTCTAACAAACCTGGCCCCTCAGCAACCAGCACCAGCCCAGCTATTTTCAGCTGTCTAATAAAACATGTCTTCCTCTCTCTTTCACCCCCAGTTAACCTCTTCCACCTCTTTCTCTCTGTTTTCCTTCCTTCTCTTTCAATCTCCGTCAGTCTCGCCCCTTTTGTCTTCCTGTCTTTTCAATGGAAAACACACTCATGCAGTGTTACGGTCACTGTCCTTATAAACTCCTGTGTCTCTTCCTCTCCCCCGCCCGTAAACGGCGCTGCTCTCTGCTCCCTGCTCCCTGCTCTCTCCTCTCCTCTCTCCTCTCTTCTCTCCTCTCCTTGCTCTCTTCTATCCTCTCTTCTCTTCTCTCCTCTCCTCTCTCCTCTCTCCTCTCTCTCCTCTCTCCACTCTCCTCTCTCCTCTCTTCTCCTCTCTCCTCTCTCCCCTCTCTTCTCTCCTCTCTCCTCTCCTCTCTCCTCTCCTCTCCTCTCCTCTCCTGTCCTCCTCTCTCCTCTCCTTCTCTCCTCTCCTCTCCTCTCCCCTCTCCTCTCCTCTCCTCTCTCCTCTCCTCTCTCCCCTCTCCTCTCTCCTCCCTCCTCTCTCCCCTCTCTTCTATCCTCTCTTCTCTCTTCTCTTCTCTCCTCTCCTCTCTCCTCTCTCCTCTCTCTCCTCTCTCCAGTCTCCTCTCTCCTCTCTTCACCTCTCTCCTCTCTCTCCATTCTCTCTTCTCTCCCCTCTCCTCTCTTCTCTCTCCTCTCCCCCTCTCTCCTCTCTCCTCTCATCTCCTCTCTCCTCTCTCCTCTCTCCTCTCTCCTCTCTCCTCTCTCCTCTCCCCTCTCCTCTCTCCTCTCCCCTCTCCTCTCCCCTCTTTCCTTTCTCCTCTCTCCTCTCTCCACTCTCCTCTCTCCTCTCTCCTCTCTCCTCCCTCCTCTCTCCGCTCTCTTCTCTCCTCTCTCCTCTCTCCTCTCTCCTCTCTCCTCTCTCCTCTCTCCTCTCCTCTCTCCTTTCTCCTCCTCTCCTCTCCTCCCCTGCTCCTCTGCTCCAGGTCTCTGGCGCGGTTCCCGCGCTCCCGGCCCGTGTCGGGTTCGGGCCCCTGCGGGCGCTTGCGGGGCCTGTCGCCGGGGCAGGTGGGGGTGTGTCGGGCGCGGGGGGAGGTGATGGAGTCTGTGCGCAGGGCGGCTGAGATGGTCATTGAGGAGGTGAGAGTCCTGCCTGGAGTCCGGAGAGTCAAGTCTGCACACACACAAACACACAAACACACACACAGATATCTCACAATCCCGCTTCCACAGACACACACACACGGCTGAGATGGTCATTGAGGAGGTGAGAATTCTGTCCGGAGATGAAGAGTCAAGTCTGCACACACACACACACACACGAACACACACAGATATCTCACAATCCCGCTTCCACAGACACACACACGGCTGAGATGGTCATTGAGGAGGTGAGAGTCCCAGAGAGTCAAGTCCCCTTGCACTCGCTCCTGTTAGGCTTTTGCTTACTCTGTTCTCCTCTACATACCTGTAACTTAATTTGTATCCTCTACTGTAAGTCGCTTTGGATAAAAGTGTCTACTAAGTGTAATGTAATTTAGTGTAGTGTAGTGTAAAAGTCTCCCACGGCTAAGTAAGAGACCAAGCCCTAATCCTTGCATGCATTACACAATCTATGATAATAATTTCTTTTGTCATTTTTTCTGTGATATGCATTGTACTTTCTTTGTACTTATTAGGTATAACAAAACTTAAGGTCTTAGTGTTGTAGTCCATCAGCAATGGGTCTGTCCCAAGTTTTGTCTCCCTCCTCTGGATTATATGCACCTGCGATATATATTTACTGTATTGAGAATTCATTAAAATCTAGTTTACAGGATAGATCAGATTATATGATTTCCATCTTCCATCTTCTGAGGTCTACCCTCTGGGCTAGAGCAGAAGGCCACGGTCCATCTAACCAAAGAATAATCAAGATTTGACCCCTGACCTCTAGGCCCTAATGACAGATATGAGGTCACTGCCCCAAGTTCTCATGGAACCCTGTACAAACAGCACTCATTCAGCAAGTGTCTGTCTACACTGAACCGAGCTGTTACAGGCTAGAAGCTGTCACATTCCACTGTCTTTACCCAGCTATACGCAGGAGCAGTTCATTTCAGATCAGTTTCATTACTGTTTATTATTGCTGAATTTCTGTTTCATAATGACCTTTGTGTCGAAGTGTTTCACACAAAAATGCCTCTACATTAACTGTTATTGTGCTCAAATAACTCTTTTAATATGCTTATAAAACTGTAATAAATGTTTTCTTTTGTGAGTCAGGCATTTTTACTTGAGGCTCAAGATATTTCAAGATATTTTCTTACACAAATTAGACCAAGTATAGACCACTAAAAAGAACCTGTGGCAATCAGCCATAAAGCATGAGTTAGCACATAATGACCCCACAGTGATACTGCAGGTCACATGTGGTTAGTTATTTGTTACAGCACAACTGGTCTTCTTCTGCTCTGAATCATTCACTTCTTTCCATCAGTAACCCTTCTGTGTGGTTCTGTGTGTTCTCTCGCTTTCTCTCTGCTCTGTTCTGGTTCTATCTCCCAGTGTCAGCACCAGTTCCGGAACCGGCGTTGGAACTGTTCCACTACCCCACGCGGAGTCAATATCTTTGGCCGGGTGATGAACCAAGGTGTGTCACAGTCACAGGAGTCACATTAACCACAAGAACCCTGAGAACGTTCACAACTCTAACAACTGATTCTTAATAACCACCAGTTGTAATGGTAACAATCATATCGGCTTGGCAGCCAGTAGAACTGAGAACAGTCACTCACTGTGGCTGAAACTTCAGTTCATGATTCTCTCAAGAGAACTGCCAGATCATACTGTCAGGTTAGTTAATTCCCACAATTCATATTAATTAGGGAATGCTGTCTAAAGGTATGTTAAACTCATAAATACTCAAATAGAATAGAATAAAATCTTTATTGGTATTGCAAGCAGTACAACAAAATTAAAATGCAAACTCAATCAATGCAAAGATCAATGTATAGTATAATAGTAGTGTAACTGAAACATGTTGACTTGTCCAATGGCACCATCTCTTCTTTTGAACTAACCAACTAAACACATTCATGATATAAACATAAATACAGCCACAAGCGGCGATGACGGCCCTCGCACCTCTGGTCCCACAACCAATAACATTTTGCCACTCAATAATAAGGCTAATTACCTCCAAATAGCCAAAATGTTGGTCAGTGTGTGTATGTATGTGTGTGTTTGTGTTCATGTGTGTGTGTGTGTGCCTGTGTGTTTGTGTGTGCCAGTGTGGGTGTGTAAAGCAGGGACACTGGTAAGTTAATGTACATATAACCTGAATTATTCTGCTACACAATCTAGGAACAACAGAAACAATCCTTCTATCACCAGTTGGATGTTTTCGTAATCATAATGTTTTAAACCAGTCAGACAAGGAATTGTGAATTTCTGGGAAATTATGTGCTTATAAGATGACATTTACATTGTTATGTATTGTTATTACTGTATAACAGACTGTCAGTGGGCATGACAGACTGTGTGTCTGTCTGTTTATGTAGTGAGATTAAAATTCATCCTCTCACCATTTTAACGTGTTATAACATGTCAAAACCCCACAACTGTACCACATCCAGACACATCAGTGAACATGAGCATTGCAGTGTGCAGACCATTTTGCTTTCCCACACAAATTTTAGTGTGTGTGTGTGTGTGCGTTAATGTGTGTGTGTGTGTGTGTCTGTTCATGTGGCGAGATATTAAAACCCACCCTCTCGCCATTTCAAAGACCATTTCGCTTTCCAATACAAATTTTTCACTGTTAGTTTGTCAAGCAGACAGAATATCTATTAAAATTTTCAGCAGTCAAAATAAATATATAACACTAAGATTAATTAAACTCTCCAAGGGAATATGGAGCCCGATGTAGGGTCATCTCCTGTGTCCATCACTGAAGCAAGTGCATTCCACTCTCCCTTCCTTTCTGATCAGGCACCCGTGAGGCCGCCTTTGTCCACGCCCTGGCCTCGGCTGCGCTGGCGGTCGCAGTGACGCGAGGCTGCAGCCGGGGGGAGCTGGAGAGGTGCGGCTGCGACCGGAAAGTCAGGGGGGTGAGCCCAGAGGGTGAGTCCCCACAGGAGTGACTGTCTGCCCGCACCTGGGCTGGGCCCCAGACCAAAGGCAGCAAAGAGCAGCCCAATATATATCAACTCTGTCACTTGGTTGCTTACTGTAAATTTTGACCATAGCGTACTACACAGCATTATATTAGTACGTCGACTGCATAATACTCTGCTATACTGTGCCCATGTAGGTCTAGTAACACCAAGGTCATGGTTTTTACACTAAAAAGCCCTCAAACTTGTGATACACAGCTCCACAGTAATGTTGCACTGGTTAAAAGCATATACAAAAGCATATGAATAAAAACATGTGAATATGTACATTGCATGTAAATACTGTTCTGTGCACAATGTCATTCTTCTTACCACATGTATCAGATAAAGTCAGTCTTATTAACCTGTCCTTGATTACCCCTCTCTCTCTCTTTCAGGGTTCCAGTGGTCTGGCTGTTCAGATAACCTGTCGTATGGTGTGGCATTCTCCCAGACGTTTGTGGACGAGCCAGAGCGTGCCAAGGGCCTGTCGTCAGGGCGACCGCTCATGAATATCCATAACAACGAGGCAGGGAGGAAGGTGGGTGGTGGCCATGCTCTGACCGTGACCAAGAGAAAAACATGGCACTGTGGCACAGTCTCAAAAGAGCAGCAGCAACTATCATACTGTTCCCTTTGTCCCTGTACCTTAATTTGAATAGAATAGAATAGAATAGAATTTGGAGTCTCAACTGGAGTAGCAACCTGTCTGTATATTCATTTCTACTTCCAAGAGAAAAACATGGCACTGTGGCACAGCACGAAAGAGCAGCAGCAACTATCATACCGTTCCCTTTATCCCTGTACCTTCATTCGAATAAAATAGAACAAAACAGAATAAAATAGAATAGAATAGAAAAGAATAGAATTTGGAGTCTCAACTGAAGCAGCAACTTGTCTGTACAGTAATTTCTGTTCCCTTTATCCCTATACCTTCATTTGAATAGAATAGAATAGAATAGAATAGAACAGAATTTGGAGTTTCAACTGGAGCAAAAACCTGTCTGTACATTAACTTCTACTTCCACCACCTCCTCTTTCCCCTACTGCTGTCCTCTGCTGCCCTCCCCCAGGCGATCCTGCACAACATGCAGGTGGAGTGTAAGTGTCATGGCGTGTCGGGCTCCTGTGAGCTCAGAACTTGCTGGAAGGTCATGCCTCCGTTCCGCCGCGTGGGAGCCGTGCTGAAGGAACGCTTTGATGGCGCCACCGAGGTGAGCACCACAGCCAAATCAAAACAAACACAAATACACAAACAGCTCACTGGACACAAGACACTACAGCAGTGCATGGCACAAAACAGAAGGAGCAAATTACACATCAGAGGCCACTTCCAGAGTGCAACACAAAACAACACTCAGGACACCTTGTACTACAGTGTGCAACACTACAGTGTGGCAAAGGAAAACACAATGTCTTATATAACACAGCAACAGAACAACCAGCATACTGGATGTCTCATATGACATGGCAACTAAATAATCAGTGCACAGGAGACACACAACACACACAGCACAGCATATAGAGCGAGCAGCACCACAACACAATGCAAAATGGGAGACATGTCATAACAGCCTCACTGAATGACAGACATGCTTTGTCTGTTGCAGAAAATCTGTATTCATGACTCATTCATGACTGCTTTAACCCATTTAGCTGAGTCCTATTTCATTAGGTTTTCAAAGCACTTTGTTGAGCTCTGTCTCTTTAAGTTCTAGAAGCATCAAGTTTGATTCTATTTCATGAAGTTCTGAGGGCATTCAGTTGTGTTCTATTTCTATTTCTATTTAAGTTCCAAAAGCATTCAGATGGGTTCTATCTGTCCCCTCAGGTGCGACTGTCTCGTGTGGGCTCCAGAACAGTCCTTCTGCCCAAGGACCCCCAGGTGAAGCCTCCTGCGGCCCGGGATCTGGTCTACCTGGCCTCCTCACCTGACTTCTGTCGCCTGGACCCTGACAATGGCATCCCAGGGACTGCTGGCCGTCGCTGCAATGGTGAGCACACAGGAATGCTGTTCAGACATGAAAACACAACTATGCACACACAAGGACCAAAGGGGGGTAGCCAGTAAGGTAGCCATGGTGTCAGAAGGGAAGAAGTCACATATTTTAGAAGAGCACATTTTTTTCAGCCATTCATAAAACCATCCTGTAGGCAGATGGCTTTAATGGGTAAAATCACATATTGATATAAAACCAATATATGATAACCAATACTGTATACTCACTTTTATTCTCTGAGGATTGGTTAGCCACCTCAGACCAACACATTGGTTACATATCTGCATTAAGCAGTTGCACTTCTCTTTTTCACTGCCTGTAAGTTTAGTAATATTGAGCCCAACACTTGCGCACACAAGTGCAAGAGTAGCTGCAATAGTGCGGTCTTGTTCTGTAACTCCTGTAACTCTGTAATCTCCTGTCTCCAGGCACCTCTCGGCTAGCACCGGATGGCTGTGAGCTGCTGTGCTGCGGTCCCGGGTTCCGTTCGGGCCGGGCCGAGGTGGTGCAGCGGTGCTCCTGCAAGTTCTCTTGGTGCTGCTCGGTCCGCTGCCAGCAGTGCAAGAACACCGTGCTCATTCACACCTGCAAAGAGTAGCCCCCCCTCCCTGGCTTTAAAGATGGATCGATCCCCTGAAGATCCGGGCAACGTGCACTCTGAAACATGACCATGACACTAAACTAAAGGCAGGAAGCAAGCCGCCAGGAGAAGCAGAAAAGTCTGTGTGTGTGTATGTGTATGTGTCTGTGTGCATACATTATGGATGCTGTATGAAGAACTTAATGTCAAAATAGTCCAGTACATTTAGAATGTTCTAGAACATTATGTTCCATTCCTTCCACCATGCTGTTTTTCAGAACGTCTAGACAGTCTAGAATTCTGCTGACCAAACACTACATGTGTACCAAGAAGTCTTCACACATTGCAAAACACCCATCAGTTGCCACAGTGATGGCACTTAAGATGGCAGTAAGTGTTCAGAGTGTTGTCTGACTCAAAGGATTGTGTAGTAGGGCATGTGTACAACTCACAACAACTGACAGGCTTTCAGAGTGCACAAAATGATGAATCTCTCTTGGAAAAAAAAAGATGTTTGGAGACCTTACAAGCCACAAACATGAGACTGTGTACACTTGTGACACTTCATCTTGTTTTTTTCTCACTTCCTCTGACACAAATGTGCATATCCTTGTCTGTACTGAAGTCTGGCAAAATGAACCACTGCTGACAACGTTGAGCAGCTCACACATTGACCAAACAAGCTACAAAACTAAAAAAAAAGAAAAACTAGTGCTCACAGCAAAGAAGTCCAACACACTCCAGCACAAACACTTATTAATGTACACTGACAAAGCTGCTATGGCTGAGATATACTAAGAATAAAAGAGAAAGGGGATTTTTTTTGTCCTTCATGGGCTTCCATAGATGGAAAATTATACTGTAGTCTAGTGAGACATGTAGTGTTTGTACAGTATGCTTTTAGTATCTGCTTACAGTATCTCTTCTATTTATTTGCATCTGTTGCCCTGTTGTGCTATTGGCACCCTATGTGACGACACATCTACGGTCACATGATCAAACAACATCCCTCTAGGACCCAGGAAACCTAAACGGTTCATTTGCTCAATCCCCATAGACAGTGGGCCGCCTCTGGGAACAGTAGTCAGTATATTTCCAGATGGGGTCAAGACAGACTGGGTCTCTCACACAACCACCTCTGTTCTGTGCAGCATTCATAGTCCAATAAAGGCTGTTTTGCTCCTCTGTTCATAAGATACTCCACTATCACGCACATTCAGTTGTGCTACAAAAAAACTAAAACAAAGTCTAAGCCTGCCATAGTCTCCCATAGGTCTGACACAGAGCAACAGTACAACTGGTTTTGTTAAAGCAGTTTTATTACAAATATAATGTGATTACAACCACCCACAAAAATTTACTTTCAGAGTTGTCAATGATTATTGGTTAAATTGCCATCATTATTCAAAATATTATATTTTTTACTTGTTATATTATTAATAAATCAAGATGAAATCCTAACAAAAGAATAAAAATAAAATTCATAAAAAAAACTCAAGTTTCAAAACTGGTCCACCGCTTTAAACAAAAAGAAAAAAAAAAAAAAAACAAACAAAAATAAAAGGAAAAAGTGCCCACCGAACAGGGGGAAAAAAAACACGTGTCATTCAACACAAAGAAAAAGAAATCATACAATATAAACCGAGTTCTCTGAATTGGCTTGTGATATGCTAACGACACAGGAGAGTGGTACACGGACACTTTGTGACACTTTGACCCCCATCAGTGACCTTTTGGGTCCCAAGTCACTCTGGGGTCCCGAGGCATCCCGACAAGCAGGCAGCCAGCCATGAAGCCGGGTCAGGCTGCGAGATGCCAGAACCAGGCCCAGGCCCGTGCCACAGCAGGACTGGAGCTGGTGGGACCCGAGTCTCGACCCGATCTGGCCCGGCGGGTTACTGCTGGGCCAGATGACTGGAGGTCGAGTCTCGGCACCAACGTCTCTCCCTTGCCCTGCTCTGCCCTCAGAGGCAGCAGCAGAAGACAATTGGACTCCTTTAGGCCACTTTGTGTCTGTCTGTCTGTCTGCAAGGGTTGGTCCGCAACGAAAACAAGGGATTCTTATAACCTCACAAACACGTTAGTGCCTCAGCTGTGTAGCAAAGTCTTCACGCTGAAGCCGTAAGGTTTAAAAGCATTCAAATTATATCCACTCAGTCAACCACAAATTATTAAGGTAAAACGACCATCAGACAGAACTCAGAGGAGGTTCGCGGAGTCAATTATTTGTTTTGTTCAGGGAAAAACACTCCTAACAGACCTCGGTTCTAACAGTCTGCCTGAATAGTTGCACAAGGCTGTGAAAAGTACCCTTGCAAAACCTGCAAGTCTCCCCGTCCACTGACCAGTTCCACGACTGTGGCTTAGCGAAAGTGACTGAGAAAAGGTGGATGTTTTATCCTTAACCTCATGAAGCCCTCTGCTACACAGCGGAGTCAAGGCAGTGCTCCCAAACTCCACGATGAATGCCCTGCTTCTGCATTCGGCTTGCTTGTACGCTCTGTGTAAACCACTGATAAACACCTTCGGGTTATTACTGGCAACCATTACACAGCTAACGACCTAATTGAGCAAACATAATTTAGTCTAGACTGACAGCAAGAAAAAAAAAAATAAGACGGACTGTGCAACAGTATTTTACCTTAATATGATTTACTGAGAACTAGATATTCACAGTGCTTACACTGTATACTGGTTTACACATAGTTTACAAGGAAGCTGTGCGCTGTTGTTGTTGTTATTGTTGTTTTTGTTTTGTTTACATGTCCCATGAGTTAACATGAAAATGGAATAGTTCCCCATTTGTGGCGCCATTATGAGAACCTCATCAGTCATCTACCCCTCTCGCCACTCTTTCCATTCCTCTTTTTTTCTTTTTCTTTTTTTTTTTCCACTTGCGGTGAATAGACTGCTAAGAAGGCACAGTACAGTATCATTTAAGTGAGTTCCAGTACAAACTCTCTGTCTGTCACTCTCTCCCTCCCTCTCGCCAGGTTCGTCTCCCAGGTTCGGCAAAACTTTTTTGTTCACTGCCCACCCCCACGCTTGTGTGCCTGCCCCAGACCCACCCAGTCCCAGTCCCGCCCCCACTCCCACCACACTACCCCCTCCCACCCGGTTGTTTCTACGTCCCACCCAGTTTGGCTCTCCAGCTCTCCCTCTCCCCGCCATCGTCATCATCGTCTCACGTCTCTCCTCCCTCTCTCGCTCGCTTGGTCGGTCCTGCTCTGTCCGCCGCCTCCCTTATAGCAGCAGACAGCGCTTCTTGGGCTTGGTCTCCGGGGGCTCCAGGGCTGCCAGGATGGCCTCGTCAAACACGTTCTTCAGCCCCCTCTACAGGATGGGAGGGAAAACACAGATCGCTTAGAAATTACAGGACACAGAGTAAACGGATGAACAGACAACGATTCAGAGGTCTCCCTTTGCTTGGATAGTCACCTACAGACTACCTGTAGATCTGTTAAAAACTCTGTGATAGAATGTGTAGTTAGGGTTAGGGTTGGGGGTTAGATTGGTATGCTGACATCCAGTGGTCAGCAGGCAGAATGAAGTGGACCTTCAACAGACCCTCTGCAAAGTCTTCATAAGCAGCGAGCTCAAGGGGAGAGGGGAGAGGGAGCGAGAGAGAGAGTGCATGTGAGTATGTAAGTCTGTGTTTGTGTGTGTGTGTGTGTGTGTTTGGGGGGGGGGGGGGGGGGGGGTAACATCATATCCATCATCAGTGGACTTATTCATCACGTTTAGGAGCAGAGATGGCACCCAAGGAATTACAGTCTGACATCCAACAAAACGCCAGTTATCGAAGATTTATCTAAGGTGGTGTGGGGTCATCTATTCTTGTGGTAAACACTGGTATCTTGAGGTGTTCATACAGAGTACATTAAAGTGTTATAGAGTACAGTACAGATTTAGCACCTTGTTGTCAGTTTGTGTGCTCCCTGCGTTTCAAACCTCCTGTGTTGTTCACACCTCACACTAACAGCTGAGCCACATTAACACATGCATACAGAACACTGATTGGTGATGGATTCAATGCTTTTTTTTTTTACCCATCAATAATCAGAAATTCCCCCCAGTTATTTTACATAGATACACTAAAGGCTTATTGATAACAGTGTGGTGTCATAAGTAAGCACCACCAGATGGAGCTGTATTGTGCTGCTAGAATGTAAACAAGCAAAAGCTGATCAGTTCATTCAAGGCCTGGAAAAAGCCAATACTAAACACTAAGTGCAGTAGATCACACTATGTGCAAACTACATGTATCCATGTACACAATATATTGTGTACAATGACTAGATTCAGAACAGTATCTACAATATGCAAGTCTTCTTTTTTTTTTAGAATTCTGACTACTTCCTCCGTCAGCTGGGGAACGTTTGTTAGTTTTGTTTTATGAGCGGCAACCGTTGCTAAGGACAGAATAGTCGTGCCTTGAAGCTGCCGCACTACGAGAGTGCGTCACACCCTGTGTGTGTGTGTGTGTGTGTGTGTGTGTGTGTGTGTGTGTGTGTGTGTGTGTGTGTGTGTGTGCCACCCCGAGGGAGCAGAACTAAAAGCGTGTCTTGACGTGCAGCAGAAGCGACCAGTGGGTGTTGGTTGGCCTTTAGTAATGAGAGGCTGCTGTCTCCATCATCTTGACATCTCTGCGTGGTCTACTATATATGTATGTGTGTGTGTGTGTGTGTGTGTGTGTGAGGGGTTTGCCAACATAAGGACACACAACTCAGAACATAACAAAGAGGCCACATTCTTGTCAGTATTGGATGGTCCAAGAACACCACAAGAAAAACTATGATTCCAGGGGCCAGACAACTCTACAGACTGGACCGCCCTAAACTCCAATGACAATAACATGTGTGAGTGTGTGAGTATGTGTGTGTTAGAGTATGTGTGTGTATCAGAGTGTGTGTGTGTGTATCAGAGTGTGAGTGTGTGTATCAGAGTGTGAGTGTGTGTATCAGAGTGTGAGTGTGTGTATCAGAGTGTGAGCGTGTGTATCAGAGTGTGAGCGTGTGTATCAGAGTGTGAGTGTGTGTATCAGAGTGTGAGTGTGTGTATCAGAGTGTGAGTGTGTGTATCAGAGTGTGAGTGTGTGTGTGTGTTTTATCTGTGCAAGTGTAGAGCACTCCACAGAGAAGCTGGCCCTGAATTCCCATAAAAACTACATCTGTCTGTGGGTGTGTGTGCGTGCGGGTGCATGTGTGCGTCCGGGTGCGTGTAAATGTGTGTGCGTGAATGTGTGCATATGTGTGTGTGTGTGCACAAGCGTCTTACCTGCGTGAGGGCGGAGCACTCCACGTACTTGACGGCCCTGAGCTCGCGGGCCAGCTTGTCTCCGCTCTCGGGCGAGATGGGCCGCTGCTTGTTCTTGGCCAGCTTCTCCACCGTGTTGCTGTCGTCCCGCAGGTCCATCTGGGTGCCCACCAGCAGGAACGGGGTGCGGGGACAGTGGTGGGAGATCTCTGGCACCCACTGCAGAGGGACGGGAGGGAGGGGGAGAGAGGAGAGAGGGAGAGAGAGAGAGAGGGAGACAGAGAGAGAGAGAGAGATGGAGAGAGAGACAGAGGGGGAGACAGAGACGGAGAGAGAGACAAAGAGAGGCAGACAGACAGACAGACAGAGAGACAGAGAGAGAGAGACAGAGAGAGAGAGAGAGAGAGACGGAGAGAGAGAGACAGAGAGAGAGACAGAGAGAGGGGGAGAGGGAGACAGAGAGAGAGACAGAGAGAGGGGGAGAGGGAGACAGAGAGAGACAGAGAAAAAGACAGTGACAGACAAAGAGACAGAAAGAGAGAGAGAGAAAAAAAAGAAAGGGACAGAAAAAAACAGAGCAAGGTCAAAAGGATAGAATGTTCATGAATATCTATGTAAAAATAAAGTAGAAATGACAGGGTTGTGTTACACAATAAAATATTTAAACTTCAGAAAGTTCTGGCAAACAGCGTGATATTCGGGCACAGATGGAGAGTGACCCGCTATGAGGGTCAGAGGAGTTTTACAGTGGGTGCAAAGCACACACACTGTCCCATTGTCTGCTCTAGGGAGGTTTTGGCAGCAGATGACAACCCACTCAGTTTAATGATGAGTGTGACAGTGTGTGTTTTTGAGTATGTGTGTGTGTGTGTGTGTGTGTTTCTGAGTGTGTGTGTGTGTGTGTGTGTGTGTGTGTGTGTGTGTGTGTGTGTGTGTGTGTGCGCGTGCACATGAGATTTGTTATGCAGAGGAGGGGAGACAGACTTACTTTTTCCCTGACGTTCTCAAAAGAGGAGGGCGAGACGACGGAGAAACAGACGAGGAAGACGTCAGTCTGGGGGTAGCTGAGGGGACGCAGTCTGTCGTAGTCCTCCTGACCTGGGGACAGCAAACGTAAACGTGAACATTTGGTCGTGGCCTGAAAGGTATTTAGGCCAACATAGAACATTTTTAAATTGTGCCCTCTTCAAAAACAATACATTTCTGACAGAGAAAAAATAAAAACAAATTTTAGGGGAAAGGGCACCGCCGAACAGAGCTAAGCTATCCATCTCCAGCCTCCTACTGTTGGATCTCACACAGAGCTGTGTGCCAAGGCAAGGCAAGCCAAGGCCAGGCAAGGCAAGGCAAGGTGAAAGATATGAGTGTGCACTCAGGTGAAAGATGCTCGTGCGAGTTACCTGCTGTGTCGAAGAGTCCCAGTGTGTACGGCTCCCCTCCGATCATCACCGTCACCGCATAGTTGTCAAACACCTGCAGGGGTCACACAAAGGCAAGGGGTCGGAGGTCAGAAGCAGAAGGTCAAAGGGCATCCTACACCCAAACCAAACAACACCAGAGTGTCTGTAAGCTGTGCGCCAGAGGCCCAACAATAGAAAAACTAAATAATGGTGTCCTTTCTTTTGTTTTTTTTTCTAACTAAGCCAGGGAGAGTTATCCAAAAGTCTGGTAACATTACATTGCATTTAACAGACCATCTTACCCAGAGCGATTTACAGTGAATTAGGTAGAGGGACAGTCCCCCTGGAGCAACGAGGGGTTAGGTGCCCTATTCAAGGACACATGATGGTTATTTACTTCCCCACCCACATTTTCCCCACTGGTACAGGATTTAAACCTGCGACCCTTCGATACCAAGACCAACTCCTTCACCGTTAGGCCACAGCTGCCTGCCTAGTTATATATATAATTTCAGTTTAGCCATCAATGACAGCAATGTTCTGTAGATTATATTTTAAGTGAGTTCCAGTACAAGATAAAGACATGAACCACACCACATGAGCGTTCCTACCTTTCCCCCCCGTTATAATTCTATAATGCTATATAAGCAAACCCGGGGTTGAAGTGGTCACGATCACTTGTGGGGAATGTTGACCTGGCTCAACACAGCCATTCAACCCATGACACAGACATCTATGGGCCAAGGGCTTAGACTAGATCAACACAGAGGACAGAGGGGGTACCCCCTACCCTTTTCACCACACAAAAACAGCACCGCTTCTATTGGCTACTGGTCCTAGTTCCCACTAACATTACTGCAAAATGTATAACTTGTTGTAGCATTAAGTGGTTATGAAGTGGATATAAGTGATAAAAAGACAGTCTATCAGTCTATGTCTAGTTGTTGCACAAAAGCGCTCAAGAAATTCACTTCAGGGTGTGCAGAAATGTTCAATAGTGCCTGAGGGTCTCTTAAGCCGTCACACTATGTAGGGTGTGAATTACATTGTTTTGGTCCCTATAAAGTGCACTATATAGGATGCGAATTACATTGTTTTCTAAAAACACTAAGGCAATCTTTGTTTTTGATATTTATATACATATATATATATATATACACACACACAACACATTATTGAGTAAGAAAAGGACTGAGTGACGCATTGTGACAGTTGGTCTTCATCAGGGCTGTCATTAATCAAGATAAATACATAGCCGCTGCTCAATAATATACATATTAAAATAAATCTAAAACTGGAGTGCCTTAGTGTTTTTCTCTTTCTTGATGTGTGTATTTGTGTAAGACCCTTTGGCACAGCACCATTCATTAGCACTGTGGTGGTGGCCTATGCTGGGGTGAGCCACTGCAAAAGTGACTGGGATACAAAACTGACACTGGACAATAGGCGCTGTCAAAAAAGAAACAGAAAACATATTCACTTCCTGTTGTTTCCTGTTTGGGTTTTATTCAAATGCCAAATGCCACTGGAGCTTCTGACCCTTTCACTTCTATTTTACAGCCACTGACTGAACAAGAACACTGGTGTTATCAGATATCAGTAGCACAGTGTTTGAACCACTAAGTTCTTCGTCCTGGATTCCCACCTAAAGGCCTAAAGATAACATCAGTGTCATAAAAAGAACTTGGGAGTACTGCCACATATGGACCTATTTCCCAGCAGCCAATTCTCCAGGAAGTGCCAAGGTAACCCCAGGTGTTACTTAATGACATCTTCATGACACTCAATAAGGGCTTGATTCTGCTACACTGAATCAGAATCTTATTGACTCATTAATAACACCTGTTTTTACTTTGCCACTGCTTGGGGGGAGGCTCCTACAAATAGGGCACAGTAGCCCCGTTTACATGGACACAAAATTTCATTTTTAATCTCTTTATTTACAGAAACCGATTAAAAACGTCCCATATATACAGTCAAATAATCGGATTCAAATGAAACCGTTTAAATTTTCAAACCGATTAAAATAGGTGGTTTACACCTTTCTTCAAACGCGAATCTCTTTATTTGAGGCTCATATAAACAGTTCGGTAGAATTCTAATAATCTGATTAAATTCAATCGGATTCAAAAAAGGTGTCCATATAAACGGGGCTAATGTCTCCTTTCCTCTCTACATTCTATACACTTTCTCTATATATATAGTTTGTACCATGCATGCCTGTGCCTATACCAGACAGAATGAATTCAGGGATGACCCAATCACCATTCATCCAAATAATACAAATAAAGCATGATGGACGCATGCCTGAAACATCATGCATGTAGATCAAAAACTTTTTGTGGGAGCACACTGTTGTCGTAGACTTTGTTTCTGTTCTTTTTACTTTGCTTTTTGGTCCAGCACCCAGAAGACCTGAGGTGGATGTGTAGGCTTTTGGCCTACACAGTATACTCAACCATAAAGCAACAACATATTGAATATATATCTATATAAATCAATGCACAGTTAACTTATAGGCTATAAACCTGTGTGGTAGTGTGACTTAAACTATGCAGGCTAATTTCAAAACGGCGTGAAGACGCAAGACTAACAGCAAGCCACTAATAAAATTTCAACATGCCCTTGAAGCACGGCGATAAAAACAGGCCTGGGCCTGCTGGGCAAGAGGACAGCATGCCTGCCGAGTCGACGATCACCAGGAACTTCACACAGCTCAACTTCCGTGCCTCTGAGCAAGCCCATGCACTTGCGAGAGCTTTTGCAACTCAAGGCGGTAACCACAAGCATTGCTGTTTGCCAAAGCAAGTCTTTTATCAATAACAAACAGGGCCCCAGACACTCTGAAGCTGAGGACGAGGGGCTACCGAGACGAGCTCTGCACCAGGCACAGCTGGCTAAAGGGCACAGGGAATAACAGTGATGCTTTGCGAGCAGCATAACAAAGAATTTTAGCTTCACATGTTCGATCACAACCCATAACACACAACCCCATTCAAGCATCAGCCCATGTGAGTAAAACAGAATCTTTGGTTCAACCAACAGGAAAGGAAAACGATTACAAAAAAAGAGAGTCAGACTTTGTTATAAACGCCATTTCTTGCCCTTTCCAACTGTTTGTCCAACCACCCCCCCCAACACCACCACCCCCTTCTTAAGGGCAGAAAGCTTTAGTTACCACAGCCTCCCACCCTCACCCCCCTTTAAGGTCAGAGGGCTTTAGTTACCGTGGGGACATATTCAGAGGGAAACTTGTTGGTGGTGTAGGAGATCAGAAGGCATGTCTTCCCCACAGCTCCGTCCCCCACCACTACACACTTGATGGTCTGCATCTGCAAAGAGAACCAGCACAAATGCACTTTGGGTCAAGAGGAAGAGAGAAAATATGTACACAACAGAGACACGCAGTGTGTGCAAGGATGAGCGAGGGCAAATGAACAGGAAGATCCACAGACGCGTAACAGACAAAAACACACACACACACACACACACAAAGCAGGGAAATGAAAGTGCTGTGGTGTGTTAGGAGGAGACGATGAACAGTAGATACAACTGATTGTAAATGTGGTTAATGACAAGAACATTTTTTTTATCAACCACCTCTCACTACAAAAACAAAATCACTGCTAAGTACATCAGCCAGAAAAATTAACAAAAGCCTAGTTTACCAAACATAACTTGTGCAGTCATAGTAACATAGCTACGCCCTGGATAACGGGAAACTACGGTGTTTGAGGGGATAGTTAGGTAAATTCTGAATCATACATGAACGTAATTCATTCAGTTCGTACTTCGTACATTTTGACAGTAGGCCTATGACACATTTCAGCATCATGGGACAAATATGCAAACTCCAGACAGTAAATTACATAAGATGACGAGAAGTAAGGTAGTTGGGGAAATCTAACAACTTTTACATATAAAGTAAAAAGAGATAATCATGGATAAGTAAAGTCGCAGGTCGTGAACTGGCTTGCTACTTGGTGAAAGCATTCACTTCCGCATACTTGACGTTTCACCCAATCATCCCAGACAAGCACATACAACGACGTTCTCGAATCTGACGATA
Source organism: Setipinna tenuifilis (assembly GCA_030347295.1). Classification (NCBI taxonomy): domain Eukaryota; kingdom Metazoa; phylum Chordata; class Actinopteri; order Clupeiformes; family Engraulidae; genus Setipinna; species Setipinna tenuifilis. The sequence goes on from CM059277.1 coordinate 6,195,184, forward strand.
CATTCGACTCCATTTGTATCGATAACTTCTGGCAGTTCTAAGTATAAATTCCACAAGCCGAATTCCAGTTAAACTACACTATGCTTTGAGGAATCACCAAAACACTATAAACACGCATTCGTGTCTATTAGCAAGTAATACTTACAATCTGAGTCGCATAAGCTGACATTTACTTTGCTTTATTTGTAAACCTTGCAGTCAAGGTTGGTTCACTGACTACAACAATATAGTGGTACATCAGTACAATAAGAGAAATTAGGGAATTCCTTAGGGTTAAGTCACTAGCGTGACACAGATAGAAACAGATGAATTTAACAACGCTGGTCAGGCTGCCTGGTTATTGTGAAATGCTAACCCTTGCATGTTATCTACTCTTAAACAACACTCAAAACAAAAAAGAAATGGCAACCAGACCTGCCCGACTAATTATTCCTAGCTAGTCATTGGAATTTGTGGGTATTTTTTCTACTTCATTAACAACCAGCGACGTTGAATGAGCCAAATCGAAGCATCCCCATTTCCTACTTGTGTGGTTGTTCTATAACTTTGCCAGCTCACATTAACAAAAATATTGCCATCTGAATTCCAGAGAACACAGTCTTGACTAACTAACGATACATGCAAGGCAAATGACAGACTGAACGCTATATCGATGGATTTATCTGTCAACTAACGTTGCCAGCTAAGAAGCTAGTTAGCTAGCTAGCCTAGCATCTCTCTGGCTAATTATTTCAACCCATTTTGGGACTCGAAAGCAGGGAGAGGCAGGTAGAACTCGAAATGAAAAAACACCACAGGAAATCCACCATTTAGGACAAAAAGAAAAAACTATCAGGCATCGGTTATCATCAAACACAACCGTAAACATCACAAACGATGTTTACTTCAGAACAATTAATAAGAACATCACATTTTTCACTTCAAAACTCACCGTTTCTCTCCGGCAACTAGGCGTTGGTTACGTCCGGGTTTGCGACTGCGGCTGCTCTTAACGTAATGACGTAAAACGCAAACGCACAGCACAGCAATTTTGTTGTTTAGAAAGTCCCCCGAGCAGAATGATGCAAAATCAGTGTAACATGGTTTGATAGTTGCGAATTTTACGCATGAAAACAATACAAACAAACAATTTACTCTAGAAAATAAACAGTTGTGCAAAAGAGAAACTTCATTGGCATTTAACAGATTGGTTGTTAACCACTGTGGACCTTATGCGTCACCTCCGGTTGCTGAAGGGTTAATAACATCCCCCGCTTCCATCCCTACAGCACTATCTTCTTGTTTTGTATTCGGGATTTAGGTGAATCGGTCTCGCAAGTATTAATGTTTTGAGGTGAAAGTCATTGTAAGGGGGGTATGAACATGCGATGTTTTTGATAGTATGTATAGATGTGTGTAGGCGATCAACAGTACTATTTACGCTTTCCTCCTGACGCAGCACTAGCTTCCTTTGTCACTCTGACTTCCGTTTTCACGTGCAGTCAACTGAGAAGAGATGTTTTGCTTATGAAAATCTAAGGTTTGATAGCTTATATCGTCTGGTGGTTCAGCGTTTGAAGCCGGCAGCATACTTCGTTTTTGTTAGACGTCAAATAAAACAGAAAAATCTTCACTCCTTTGTGTGCAAGATGTTGCACGCTAGCTGACCTTATCTGAAGTTGTTTGCTAATATTTGCTAGCTCGGTTTGTAGGGATAACTAACAGAAGTGTGAGGTCAATTTAGACCACACTGCACACTTGATATCGATCATTTCGTTTATTTTAGCAGTGCACAGTATACGGTGTGGGTTTTGGGCAGTATACGTCCCTGTCATATTGACACATTATAGCCTAATTGGCTGGTTAGCTATCTAGCATTTGACAGCTGGATTGCTGTCTTACTGTTTCTAGTCCGTCGGTGACGTTTAGGTTTAGAGTAAAGTTGTGTAACATTAGTGAAAGTAGTTGGCATTAGGTTTAGCCAGCGCTGACTAGTTAAACCGGAATCGCAGGTGGAGCCTAAGCTGCTTTTTGTGCTGATCCAAAATGTTTCGCTATTTGGGTGATGCTGAAGAAAGCCCCTTCATAATGTAAGTACAGACTATTCATCTAAATTACTTTTTTAAAGTCAATGTTGCTCACAAATAGTGTGCCTTTAGTAAACATATGTTTTTTTGACATGTTTGACACTGTTGTAACGTTAATGTTGTCTGTTTTGTTTGAAATTTGCCTTGCAACATTTCTATGACTTTTATGAATGAAATGGAATCAAGAAGGCTTTTAAGACTTACTAACGACGAACCCTTTTCATGTAATGCATATTCGCAGAACAATCCGCTGGATACACATGTAATGTTTTATTTACTGTCAAGCCTTATTCTGTATTTTTCACAGGGATCCCTTCTCAGCACACAGACAGCAAATGAGAACCCTCTTTGACCCATTCGGCTTTGAGGCTTACCCCCTCGCTACCCAGATGCATCATCCACGAAGACCTATCCAGGTACCATAGCTTCTCATTACCCTAATTTCTGCATCATGGGTAGAACACCTGTCCAACCAGTGTTATTCCCAATGTTGCTATATGGACACTATTAGGAGTGCTTAACGTGATTAACGTGCTATAGAACTTATTCAAATTTTTGGGTTTCATTTTGTTTTAAGTGTTATTTAAGTAGACCATCATATGTTTACAAACACAGAGCCTTGTTCTTCAAAACACATGGGCACAGGCACCATTGAAGTACACCAAACAATAGTCAGCTAACCCTGACTACTACAGAGTCCCTTTGTTAACATCGCAGTGCAACACATGGCTTTGTGCGTACCCTGTGTAGTAGTCTCTAATGGCGACGTGTTTGTCTGTCCTCTGTCCCCTGCCCACCCAACAGCCCCAGGCGACCGCGCTAGCCCCCTTTGGAATGATGGGAATGGTAAGGTTCCTTCCTGTTTTGCATGCTCATGCTTTGCATGCTCTGTGTCGTGTCATTTAGTAGCAAAGGCTCCGGGGCAGAACTGATATTTCTGTCTTCTCTCTCTGTTTGAAGGGCGGAGGTTTCATGGACATGTTTGACATGATGGGAGGAATGATGGAGAATATGGTAAGCGCTTGGCTACTAGCTTTTGGCCCATGTTCAGTCAACAGCTTGTTGACATGTCATTATGTGTGAACTTAGAATGTCTGTCAGACATGAAAAAAATGCAGGAATGAAATAAATAACCATAACCGAGTCAAATAATGTATGTAGTGTATGTACCATATATAATATTTGTGTATGTGTGTTCATCTTGCAGGAGAGAATGTCCGGTTCCCCAAACTGCCAGACGTTCTCCTCATCCACAGTGATCTCCTACTCTTCGTCTGACAACGGAGCCCCCAAAGTCTACCAGCAGACCAGCGAAGTCAGGACTGCACCAGGCGGAGTAAGGCGGAGTGTCACTTCAACTCTAGTGCTCCCCAGAGCCCATGCCAGCAAAGAGTCCTCACAGAACATAAGCTAAACACTGCTATACGGCAGGTCCCTGAGATTTGATGACCCTGCTGATGTACTTGATGTGTATGTGTTTGTGTGCGCTAGATCCGTGAGACGCGTCAGTCCATGAGGGACAGTGAGAGTGGGTTGGAGCGCATGGCGATCGGCCACCACATCGGGGAGAGGGCACACGTGATGGAGCGCGCCCGAAACCGCCGCACGGGCGACCGCGAGGAGAGGCAGGACTTCATCAACTTGGATGAGAGTGAGTGATGGCAGAGGGCGTAAAAACCTGCAGTACTGTACTCTGCTTTGTGGTATGTAAAGTTGCCTCCGGGTGGTTGGGTTGGATGTTAAAAAGGGGGGAAGTTAGGATTTTGAGAAGTGACCTTATCCTTTATTTGTATGTCTGTATGTTTTTACATGCAGGCTACTGTAAACTATTTTTATTATGTCCTGCCAGGGGACTGCAGATGTAAATTAGCCTTTGGCTAACTCTGGTGAAATACATCAAATAGCAACAGTTATGTTTAGAATTGTACATGGTCCCTAATAAAAACTAAATAAATGAAAAAAAAAAAAAAATTGTTTATTTTGAAAACTGTTGCACATTTAGGGCTCAGGCATTCACAAAAGTGGCAGTGAAAGGCACATTTCCTTAAATGTTTTTCAAATGTTACTGGAAAGGTCACTGAAAAGACATGATGTTTTTCTTCGTTAGGAAAAGTGATCTTAACTCTGTGTGTGTGCGTGTGTGTTTGCCACTCGTGTGCGTGTGTGTGCATGTGCGTGTGTGCGTGTGTTTGCCGCTCGTGTGTGTGTGCGTGTGTTTGCCGCTCGTGTGCGTGTGTGTGTGTGTCAGGTGATGCGGCTGCTTTCGACGAGGAGTGGAGAAGAGGCGTGGGCCGGTATGCTCCCCCGGGGGTCCGCAGCATCGACTACGGGCGGGACAGGAGGGCGGGAGCCGGTCAACAGTTGGCTCTCACGGCCCACCCGAACTCCGCCTCACCGCCAGTCCCTCGCCACGAGTCGCCGCGCCACCACCAGCGACCTCACTCCCGCCCCCGCTACGACTGGTGAAAGGTACGCACGTGCATGTGAGTCCAAACTAAGCTGTCCGTCTCCGTCTCCACGGCACTATGCTATATAGGGATACACGTATATTAAAAAAATTATATATTTATACATGGTCTGTGATGCATCTGTCCATATATCGTTCCTAGTGTAAATGCTAATGTGACATGATGTGTTATCCGATAAGGTAACATACAAGGGAAAGCCACACAGGCAGTCGCACCATCTGAGGGTGACTGGTCAGCTGTACCGCTAATACCGACCAAACCCCAGCCTTCTTTGTCTGCATTATTAATATTAATACCCATTTATCGCCTCGAATTAATGTGATACAGCAAGTCAGCGAATACCTTAGTAGTGCCAGTCCCGTGACTGACTACACGGGCAGGAGTGGACTCTAGACTGTCTCGGGCTTTACCAGGAGCTGGTATAAAAATCCCCTTGCAGCCTTTTGCAAAACTAGGGATTGGGACAGAGGGATTATCTCTTGGTAAGACAATTATCCAAGGCACGAGGCTGAAGCAACATTGGAGAGGCTCCAAACTGTAATATTTTTTTTGTTTTTTACAATGGTCTAGGGCAGTGCTTCCAAAACTTTTTAACTGCCACATACCCTCTAAGACACCCTGTTCTGCAGAGTGCCCCCTGCACCATGGACAGCTTGCTATTAATATTTTAGCATAATTATTGCTGCATAAACAAAATGTGAACACGTATTATAATATTATAAACATTTTAATGTGGTGCCCGTTGGGTTGTATTGGGGATACTTTTCATGCAATACTTTTTTTTTTTTTTCCCCACATATATTCTGTACATGTCTTCATGCTGGTGCCAGCTGAGAGCCCATTCACATATTTGTTTTGCATAAATTGCATATACCCTACAATTCATCCCCAGGGGTGCTTGTACCCCAGTTTGGCAACCACAGGTCCAGACAAAGCCTTAAATGAAGTCCCACTGAGACTCTGTGACCTCAGTCAAGCGGCACCATCCGATCAACCTGTATGTTCTAGGGTATGAACTCCACTAAGGCGAATGGAGGGAGTAATAAGATCTGCACTGGCCTACCTGTCTGTTTACAGATGCATTTGTACTCATATTGGAGTGTAATGTTAACATTAATAGAGTTGTAATACAGTTGTAATAGAATTGATGCTTTTATTGTCCCCATGTTATACTTCTGATGTAGTGTAAAGTGTAGCAGAGTGGTTGCTTTCATCTGCGCTGTTTTATACTTATTTTTGACATGCATCCAGGGCAGATGCGGCACATTGTTATTTATAAATGTGTCTGTAATACCTCTCCAGGCGGTACAGCTGACCACTCGCCCTCAGATGGTGCCACTGCTGCCTGTGTCGCTTTGCCTTATATGTGTTACCTTATCGGGAAACACATCATGTCACATTAGCATTTACACTAGGGAGGATATAGGGGCAGATGCATCACAGACCATGTAGAAATTTATTTATTTATTTATTTTATATATATGTTGTGTAGCCCTAGATAGGATTGTAGTGTGAATTTCTTTAGACGTGTATGTAGAGCTCTCTACTTGTGATATGATTGCAAGTGGAGCAATGAGGAACATTTTAAAAGCAAATGTGTATCTATTTACTTATGAGTAGAAAAGCTTTCACATTGCAGTCACAATGTAAAATCAAGGTTTGCATTGAAGAGAAGGTGAAAGGAAAAAAAACTTTTCTTGATCAAGGCACTTCATTTAGTTTAAAATGTCTTTATTAAATTGGAAAAGGACGTAAATTGCCCACACGTAGTGACCTGGGCCTTCTTCAGGGCTACATGTGCGCAATTTTACATGCTCTTCTGGACATGTCACAGTTTAATAAAGACATTTTAAGCTAAATGGAGAGCCTTGATCAAGACAAACTTTTTTTTTTTTCTTTTTACCTTCTCTTCCTTGATTTTGATAACCTTGTATTAAAGAGCAATCACTCAACATCTTGACCTATTTTCTGAAAGGACTGAGCACGCTTCTGACTCCAAACGTATGTGTTTTCTCATTCTTCACAGGTTCCTTTGGATGAAGTCCTTGGTGCTGTGAAAAAGACGAAGGGCGGTAGAGAATATCTGAACTAGATGGTTGTTTGATAGATTTGGTGTAACTGGACTGTCTGTACATAAATATAAACTACATATCGTGCTTATTCACCAGCTCCACTTCCATACACTTAGGGTTTGACAGTGAAAACATAGCTTTGTAACGACCATACACACACACACACACTCACTCACGCACACACACAGACACACGGGGAGGTGTAGATACACCAACGCAAACTGTACATAATCTCCTCATAGCACACAGATAATACAAGCAACTACTCGGCAACACACTACCCTATACACACACACACACACACACACACACACCTGCTGTATAGTCCATGAATCTTTATGTAGACACTAGAGCCTGTGGTTTGAACTGTACGCTGTTGTCTTATGAAACTGAAGTATTGATAAGCATTCATTAAACCTTAAAGGTAACATTGTCTTGTCTGTCTTTTCTTCTGTCTTTTCTGTAAAGCCATGTGTGATCCTTGCACATGATGCATTTGTGACACTTTAGAAGGAGGTTCAAAATAAATGAAAACAATCTTGAGGGAGATGGTTCATTGGGATGCTTGCAACGGCATGCTTAAGTAATCTAACACGTACAACCCCATGTGGCTGTGACCTTTGACCCTGTTTGTGTTAATATGGTAACACTTCCCTTCTGCAGTCTGCTATCTTATAGGTAATTACCTAGTAATGACATGATCACCTCAGTTACACTTCATTTTACTGTCCTTGTTGTATCACACAGATACAATGTAACAAAGTTAATATTACATATTGCTACTATGTACTTACACTGTACCTTGGGGTTACAGCTAGTGTAGGGTATTTACAGTGTAAGTCCATAATATCACATATTGTGACATGTAGATACACTAAAAGCGGAGCAGTAAAATATAGTGTCAAACATAAATTCCAAAATGGCGGGTACCTACCAGTAAAAGATAGAGGGAAACACCTTGTTTATAGTGGACTGTAAAGGGAAACATTACCTTGAGTACCCCATTAATTCACATGGCCTTTGTAGTGGTTGACTAGGCCAGGCTTGTAGAAGAAGGCCCTGCAGCCCTCCTGGGAGGTATCACACTTTCAGCAGCAGTAGTGTAGAGGAGGGTAAACACCGTTTACACACCTCTTTAAATTGCAAAACAGCACATACTTGCCTACTTTTATGACTGCTGATGTTAAAGATATGTATAGTTTACTCACTTTTTTATTGCTCTGCTTATCGTACATATGTACCTGCCTTTTGTTTTACCCTTGCCCCACTGTAGCAGTATTACATGTTTGACCCCATGACCTTGAACACTGGAGCAGTTTATCTACCCTTCCTATGTATTAACTGATGATCGTACAGATGACCTCTCCTAAATAAACATATTTGTGGTATATCGACATCCTCCACAGAAAATATCTACAGTAATATATAATAACAGGTAAGCAGGTAGCATCAAACTGATGTCATGATAATGTTGAGGTCTGTAGGAGAAAACATGGAAGTTGTTTAAGATCATGTTGCTTTTATAACAAAAAAACATATTTGCACGTTGATGTAGCTTTTTCTGTTTAATACTATGGACAAAAACTGGCTTTCTACAGCCCTCAGCTTGGTACAGTGGTACAGAGAACAGTGATGCATGACATGAAGCCCAAGGCCTATGGAGTGAATGCACAGCACTGCTGCTAAAGGTCATGCTAGACTATTGGATAGCTCTGCTGATAGCAAACATCCACCTCTAGCAGCCCATAACACAAAGAAACTATGTTGTATATAATTAAGCTAAAATTCAGCCAAGCCAATATAGGGGGTCATCTGGGCCAAAGCAGCATAGTGGGCATAAATACTATTCAGGGTCCTACTAGTGTTTTTAATGCACACATGACCATGCATAGGCACAAGCTAATTTGCATGTATGCGCCAGTGCACACAACAGCATGCTATACTATGACCTCCAGCAGTGACGAATTGTGGATGGTCACCAGACATGCCCGGAGTACTCCAGCCCCAGCCAATCAGAGTAGAGCTGTTTCTCCCCACGTGTCTGGTGAATTCTTGGCTTGGTGCCCTCTACATTCAGCTACAACCTTTTCATCCACCATTCATCCACCCTGTATCCTCTCCCCTTCTCCCTTCCTTCTTATCATTCTTCTTTTTCCTTTTCTTCTCCTCAGATTCTATCTATCTCTCCCTCCGACACCCTTCCCTCTCCCCCGTACCTATCATGTCACAAAGACGTCTGTGAATGAAGTGCAGTGTCCATAGATTAGAACTGTAAATGACTTCTAGTGGTTGGCCAGAATAGATGCTGTGCAGACACCTCTGCAAACCATGATCATGAAATGATAACAAGACAAGCATCGGAGAACATAGAACCTGCTTAATACAAACCTGTTTTACCTATTGTGTGTGTGTGTGTGTGTGTGTGTGTGTGTGTGTGTGTGTGTGTGTATGTATGTATGTGTGCGTGCGTGTGTGCGTGCGTGCGCGCGCGCGCGCGTGTGTGTGTGTGTGTGTGTGTGTGTGTGTGTGTGTGTGCCATATGTGCCATATGTTTGTGTTGTGTGTGGGTGTATGGGTATTTCGTTGCCTCCTGATTGTTTGACAGCGGTCCACAGGTTGCCAGGCGTGTGATCAGTCATGCCCTTACCTCGCTGCTTATGCTGTCTAATTAGCTTGCTGACATCACTGAGAGGCACAGGGGGATGGCAGCGTACAGACAGGAGTCTGGCAACCGGTGCTGCTAAACCATGCATATTAATTTATGTAAAAGGGCCTTGTTTGCCAATTATAGGCACAGATGTTGCAGCCCATTGCGCTGTGCTTTGGCTGTGCTGCAATGACTGGGCACGCTCAGTAGAGAGAGGAGAGGAGGAGAGGAGGAGAGGAGGAGAGGAGGAGAGGAGAGGTGCCGAGGACCTGAGGAGAGAAGGGCTGTTTTCACACGCCACCACACATCAACGCTCAGCATGTGATGTTCACTGACATCTCACAGGGCGGCTTGGTCTGTGTGTGTGTGGGTGTGTGTGTGTGTGTTTGTGTGTGTGTGTGTGTGTGTGTGTGGGTGTGTGTGTGTGTGTTTGTGTGTGTGGGTGTGTGTGTGCGTGTGTGTGTGTGTGTGTGTGTGTGTCTGTCTGTCTGTCTGTCTGTCGGTTTTAGAATTTGATTTGCATTGCCCCCCACCATCGTTCTGGTGTCCTTTACCCAGACTCTTTCTCTTTCTCCCTTCCTCTCTCTGTCTCTTGTTTCCTCTCTCTCTCTCTCTCTCTCTCTCTCTCTCTCTCTCTCTCTCTTTCGCTTTATCTCTCTCCCCTCCATCTCTCTCTAACTCCTTCATCATCTCTCTTTCGCTCCATTATCTTCCTCTCCTCCCTCTCTCGCTCTGTTCCTCTATCTCGCTCTCCTCACTCTCCCTCCCCCCCCCTCTCTGTCTCTCCTCTCTCTCCCCCCCTCTCTCTCCCTCTCTCCCTCTTTCTCTCTCTCTCTCTCCCTTTCTCTCTCTCTCTCCATCCTCTGATGACTCATGTGTTCCCGCCCCCTCCCCCTTCTCCGTCTGTCACAGTATGTAACCCTCCCCACCTCCCTTCCCTGTGCCTTCCTCTCTCTCTCTCTCTCTCTCTTTCTCACTCTCTTCCTCCCTCCCTCTCTCCTCTTCCTCTCCCTCATTCGTTCTCGCATTCTCCTGCTTTTTCCAAGGAGGCTACACACAGACAGA
>CM059277.1:6208001-6248001 GCA_030347295.1 Setipinna tenuifilis
TTGCCCTAGGAGTGCTCAAGGCTGTCGGCCACATCAATGACACCATAGCACCAGCCCTTATCCAGTCCGTAAGTTCAATAAACATGGATGTCAATAAACATGAGCTGCTAACTAGATTTCACATTAATACACTTTTGCATTATGGACTAGCTCAAGTGGACCGTATGTCAGATTAGTGTTTTGTCATGTGAAATATCCTTGTTCGGATACTGGAGGAGATTTGTCGTATCTCAAGGGTTAGAAATGGATTTTTAGTACTAATCTGGACTGTTGAAGTGCATTCTGGGAACTGTAGTCCGTTGTGAGCTGTTGCGTTGTGAGTTTAGTGAGCTGTTTCCCATAGGGCATCAGTGTGGAGGAGCAGGTGAAGCTGGACAACATGATGATCGAGATGGATGGCACTGACAACAAATGTGAGTTGTGGAAGCTGAAGCTGTGAAGACCCATTGCAGTTTTTTATTCTATGACAAAATAGCTTTTGAATAGAACAAGTATAAAATGTAGGGCTGTGTCAGATTAAAATTTCTTTAGCAACAAATGCTGCCTTGTGTTTTTTCCTGCCAAACTGTTGAAGCCCTTTGAGCTACATCTTGTATGAATTGTGCTTGAATTATTATTAGGTAGTACACAATCCTTTACTCTATCTATCATCCAGAAACAGTAACCACTGTACTGCATAGCAATAATATTATTTTATGTGGTGTTGAGATTACAGACACTGAGTCATCTTTTTCTAATTGTTTCTTATTCATATTCTCATAGCTAAGTTCGGCGCCAATGCCATTCTGGGCGTCTCTTTGGCCATATGCAAAGCTGGTGCGGCAGAGAAAGGTGTCCCCCTGTACCGCCACATTGCTGACCTGGCAGGAAACACAGACCTGGTCCTGCCAGTTCCTGTAAGCTATTAAATCACTCCAAAAAATAAAAATGCTGATCTTTATTTGAACTCCGCTTCGAGCCGTAATCTTGACACTCACAATACCACTAAATGAAAATGTTGACAAATCTAATCCGGGGTAATAGGATGTCACCGTCATTCATTCAATCTTTTACAACTCTGTCAAGATCTAATTTCCTATTGCAGCTGGTGTTATGTCATGGCTTTTTGTGGTTGTTTGTGTTCTCAGGCATTTAATGTTATAAATGGAGGCTCCCATGCAGGAAACAAGCTGGCCATGCAGGAGTTCATGGTACTTCCTGTTGGGGCGGAGTCATTTCGTGAGGCCCTCCGTATAGGCACAGAGCTCTACCACACCCTGAAGGTGGTCATACGGGAGAAGTACGGTCAGGACGCCATTAATGTCGGAGACGAGGGGGGATTTGCCCCCAACATACTGGAGAACAGTGAGGGTGAGAGATGGGTTGTAATTACATATACACTACGTATACACTACATATACATATACATATACTGGGTGGAGTAGGACATACAGGGAATTCAATTGTATACATACCCATACCCATACCCATATACATATACATATACATATACATATACATATACATATACATATACGTACATATACATATACATATACATATACATATACATATACATACAGATATACACATGTGATGCACATCACAGCCAAAGTATATAGATACATGAATGCATTAAGGTTATTTAACAGACTAATTTAAGAGTCCGTACACATTTTTTCAATCATTCCTTGCTTCTGTTGTTAAATGACAGATAATATGTCCTTCTGTGTCCTCAGCTCTGGAGCTGCTGAAGACAGCCATTGGACAGGCAGGCTTCACTGATAAGGTGGTGATTGGGATGGATGTGGCTGCGTCTGAGTTCTACTGCGAGGGGAAATATGACCTGGACTTTAAATCTCCCCCCAACACAGACCGCCACATCACCGCAGACGAGCTCTCACAGATATACCAAGGCTTCGTCAACAACTACCCAGGTATGGCACAGCATGACTTGGGATCATTGATTTCAAGTAAACCAAAACAAAAACTCAACCACCGTGCAGCGTATACATCTGGCACCACTGTAAATGATCACTATTATTATTATTATGATTATTATTATTATTATTATTACTACTACTAGTAGTAGTAGTAGTAGTATTACTACTAGTAGTAGTACTACATTATTACTATTATTATTACTAGTACTAGTATTATTACTACTAGTGCAGAGCCCATTGATGCAGCCATGTTGTGTGAGAGGGGGAGTGGCTACAGTGCTCAGTGTGACACAGACAAAATGCAATTGAAGCTTATTTTACTGATATATTTGGCATTGTTTGTCCTAACAACACGAATCTTGGCAGTGCACTCACTCATACCATTAGCCAGACACCTACCAAAATTACAAGGATACAAAAATACAAGGATACAAGGAAATTTAAGCTCAGTGGAACGAATGATCTGACAGCTGTGACAGAGTGACAGACACACACATATACACACAGCCGTTCCTTGCATTTATAGGGAGACAGACAGACAGACAGACAGACAGGCAGACAGGCAGGCAGACAGACAGACAGACAGACAGACAGATAGATAGATAGATAGATAGATAGATAGATAGATAGATAGATAGATAGATAGATAGATAGATAGATAGAAAGATCGATATTATTATTACTACTAATATTATTACTATAATTATTTACAATAATAGCTATGCCCTATCCCCATTGTTTTCTATTGAAATGTCCTGTGAGCGGCAGCAGCAGCTGGCTCTCCCTACCTCTCAGCTGCCTTTAAACCAAACACCTCTCCATCAGCTCAGCTCAACAAGCAGGCCTGTGTTAGCCCCCATCTTATCAAACAGCCATTCTAGCAAATAATTAAAGTCCATTCAAGTTCTGGATGAGTGCGTAGAGGTAAAGGAAGCGTGAAGAGGGTCTATCTCTCACCTCACTCACACTGTGTGAATGGCAAAAGGCAGCCATGTTGAAGGGTACTAGAGGCATGTTTTATGCCATCTAATGATAATTGAGGTCCCATCACTGCTGACACCCTGTGTCTCCACATCTCACCCTGTGATTCGCTAATCCTCCAATCAATATAAGCAAGCCCCGCCCCACCCAGCACTGCACACAGGAGGGAACAGGCTGATGTCACAGCTGTTGGCTGGGTCCCAGGCTGGGACACGACACGGTCTCTCTGATGATTTCTCCCGACAAGCAGACAAGCATTCTCATCTTTCACACTGGGTGTATTGTAATATCTCTGAATGCCTCCACATTGTGCCTGTCTGGAGCCATTGTTGTGTCTGTCTGCAGTCCTTCCTATCTAAGCCTTAAAAGGACTATAGATGTTGTTTGGATCAGAGGCAGGGAATGTCCATGTCCTACATTACATTACCCATACAAATCTGCATAACATTAAACTAATACCACTTTGTGTATCAAATGTCAGTTATGGGGATTCAGACTTTTGTACTTGAAGGTAAACGGTACAGGCTAACATTTGTTAGTTATGGGGATTCAGACTTTTGTACCTGAAGGTAAACGGTAGGTACAGGCTAACATTCGTTTTTTTTCCTGCTGTTATCCCCATCCAATTTATCTTTAAAATCTGCTCTTTCAGTGGTGTCTATTGAGGACCCCTTTGACCAGGACGACTGGCCCGCCTGGTCTCAGCTTACGGCTGCGGTGGGCATTCAGATAGTCGGGGACGACCTGACCGTGACCAACCCGCGGCGGATACAGCGGGCCATAGAGGAACGGGCCTGCAACTGCCTGCTGCTCAAGGTCAACCAGATCGGGTCGGTCACGGAGGCCATTAAGGCGTAAGTGTTAGTGTAGTACGAGACATTTTAAGAGACTTCCTGTGCACTAGTACTGGAGCAGTATTGGGGGGGCTCTAAGTGATGAAATGTCTGTCTTCAGTTTTTCTTGACAAATGTTATAACCATAACAAGGCCTTTTGTAGCACTGCATGTACTGTAACTGCAACTGCCTGCTGCTCAAGGTCAACCAGATCGGGTGGTCACAGACCATTAAGGCGTAAGTGTCGTGGTACAAGAAGCTTTAAGAGTGAAACAAAAAGGTCACAGAGGCCATTAAGGCGTAAGTGTCGTAGGACAAGAAGTTGTAAGAGTGAAGCAAAAGACTTCCTCAAGTCTGTGTGGTGATCCATGGGGGAACAGGCCTATACAGCAAAGGAGATTAAGTCAATGAAAATGGAAAAGATGAAGTCCACAACACCAGTAAAATGCTCCCAACAATCTTTAAACTCCTTTGGACCCAAAACGTCCCTAGTAAAGAGCATATTACTGGTGTTGTGGGCTTCATCTTTTTCATTGCACATAAACTTTTCCCACATCTAGCTACCTCTATTCCACCATTACTATTTTACAGTGCATGTGGCGGAATACATGAAACCCTAAGCTGTTTATGTAAGCCACTACTGATAATATTAATGTACAATACTGGTATTGACACAACTTCTACCATGTTTAGACGCACCACCATTCCTATTCCATAGCACATGTGATAAAGTACATTTCAATAGACATTTTCAATTGTTACTACAAGTCACCACTCACAATATTGTAATTTGTGTAAATAATAATAATGGTAAATAATAATGGTATTGACACAGCTTACCCCATGTGAAGCCGCTCCACCATTCCTCTTCCATAGCACATGTTAAAGTGTTCAACTGGTACCACTGATGAGAACCACAGGCAGGGGTGCTGCTAGAAAGAAAATCCCTTAAAGATAATAATTTTGTGCCCCACCCCAACCATATCATAGTCCTCTGTGGGGCCCTACCCCAACCATATCATAGTCCTCTGTGGGCCCCACCCCAACCATATCATAGTCCTCTGTGGGCCCCACCCCAACCATATCACAGTCCTCTGTGGGCCCCATCCCAACCATATCATAGTCCTCTGTGGGCCCCTACCCCAACCATATCATAGTCCTCTGTGGGCCCCACCCCAACCATATCATAGTCCTCTGTGGGCCCCACCCCAACCATCACAGTCCTCTGTGGGCCCCATCCCAACCATATCATAGTCCTCTGTGGGCCCCACCCCAACCATCACAGTCCTCTGTGGGGCCCTACTCCAACCATATCATAGTCCTCTGTGGGCCCCATCCCAACCATATCATAGTCCTCTGTGGGCCCCCACCCCAACCATATCATAGTCCTCTGTGGGCCCCACCCCAACCATCATAGTCCCCTGTGGATCCCCACCCCAGCCATATCATAGTCCTCTGTGGGCCCCCACCCCAACCATATCATAGTCCTCTGTGGGCCCCCACCCCAACCATATCATAGTGCTCTGTGGGGCCCTACCACAACCATATCATAGTCCCCTGTGGGCCCCTGTAAAGCTTTGGGCCCCATAAATTGTCTATTGATCTACCCCTTCCCCCTCAGCATCATCCCTGACCACAGCTAATATATGCACCACTGCCAGAGCTACAGAGAAACAAAATGGCATAAAACCAACAAGCCTGCTGACCTCAAAGAGCTTTTAGGTTCTTCTTCAGCCCTCTTCTCTTCTTACATCATTATATTGTGTGCCAAATATACACTATGTGTGTGGCACAACATATATCAAAGCTTCCATTATCATACTAAGTCAACATTGATAGCACGATCTGTGGATTTGCTTAAGATATCACTAACTTGTTCAAACAAAATGTTCTGATATTCATTTGTTGTTCTGGTCCTGTTAGAATACTAGATGTGAAAGCTGGGTCGGTAGAACATCAATCTAGTACCGGAGCACTGTGGGGGGGCTCAGAGTGATGAAATGTCTGTCTTCAGTTTTTCTTGACAAATGTTTCCTAACAAGGCCTTTTGTACCACTGCATGTACTGTAGTTCCATAGGCACCCTCCCGCAGTTTGATTTCTTAGTGTGCAGCTTGAGATGTAGTGTAGTAGGCATCTGTGTGAGCTCCTCATAGCTGAATAATTCACACAAGTCAATAATGTCTCTGACTGAGACACAGAGCTGGCCCTCATCTGAGCATCATCCGCACCTGGTGTGCTGGTAGGTGTAAAGTTTAGGGCAGGACTTGAAACAACTGGCAGCTATTACTGATCCTAATTTGTTCAGACTACAATTTGTTCAATGGCCCACTGCGTGTGTGTGTGTGTGTGTGTGTGCATGCATGTGCACATATGCTTGTGTGCCTGCGTGTGTGTACATGCACACACACACGCACACACACACACATTTACGACTGTGTGTAAGAGCGTGTATCCCTTTGTGTCCCTGTCCCAGCTGTAAGCTGGCCCAGGAGAACGGCTGGGGCGTCATGGTCAGCCATCGTTCGGGGGAGACTGAGGACACCTTCATTGCTGACCTGGTGGTGGGACTGTGCACCGGACAGGTAAATGGACCATAGCATAGCATGAATGATGTCCAGGGGAGAACAGAACAGTACACTGTTTATGCGTGGGCCCAAATGGGCACTCTGCTGCCCTCTACTGCTCTCATCAGGGACTGCCATTACTGCCCTGCTATTGCAGATGTTGCCATGTCAGTGCAGTTGAGTCATCCTGCTAATCCTCTTATTGGCTATTTGCTGTTGCGCTCTATGCTGTTAACAAGTGTTTTCTCTCTATCTATTTCTCTCTCTCCCTCTCTCTCTCTCTCTCTCTCTCCTGTCTGTCTTTTCCTCTCCTTCCTATTCATTCGCTGAAGATCAAGACTGGCGCTCCTTGTCGATCTGAACGACTGGCCAAATATAACCAGCTCATGAGGTCAGCACTGCTTGCACAACCTGTCTGAGCACTGAATTAGTCTTGAAGGGTCAATTATAGCTGCATGTCCACAGAGCAGGAAGCAATAACACTATTTATATGTTTTCACTGACATCTATGCATACTGTAGACTGACGTCTATACATACTATTGACTGAAGTCTATACATACTGTATTCAGTAGAGTTCTGCTTGCATGACCTTCTTGGTCTTTTAATGTGTGCTCCAGTTTTTTTTCCTCTCTCTCCACCTTCTTCTCACCCATACTCCTCTCTTGTGGTCTGCCTGGTTATGAATGGTCTTTTCCAGGATTGAGGAGGAGCTGGGAGACCAAGCTCGCTTTGCGGGAAACAACTTCAGAAACCCGAGTGCCATATGAATGTTGTGCTCTCCCAACGACGACGTCTGGTGTGTGGCGGTCGTCACAGCTAAAGCGAACGACACTCAGTAGTAGAAACACAAACAGAGCACCATGAGTCTGGTTGCAACCAGCCACACACACACACACACACACACACACACACACACACACACACACACACACACACACACACACACACAGCTTACTACAATAACAACAGGGCACCAATGGAATAAAATACTCTTTAGCATAATTATGTACCACTGAGGAGCAGGAGTGCTTTTCAAAGATCACTACGTAAATAGAACTGCTTTAACGTCTCATTGAGTTTCCGGCACGCATTGTTCGGTTTGTGTCGTCCATTCTGCCCTATTGATACGTGACATAATGATCTATTTGTGTACAAAAACCTGTTACTGTCTGTAAACTGCTTTCAGTTCCTCTAGCACTCTCTTTATCTGTCTCTCTCCCTCTCTTTCTTTCTCTCTCTCTCTGTGTCTCCCATTTCCACTGTCCTTTTTTCCCCACTCTCATTCTCTCCCCTGCTCTCTCTTTCTCTCTCTCTTTTCTCTGTGGATTTCTTTCCCTCCCTCTCCAACTCTTCCTCTCTCCATCTCTTTTACAAAGTCTCTCTTTCTCAGATAACAGTTGACCCTGGAAGCAAGCCAATCCGGGTCTGGCGTATAGCAGTAGGCACCAGATCAGCACTTCTCCTGTCCAGGGCTGTTTGGGTGGCTTTGCTGTCCTCTAGGTTTCTCTGAACTGTTCCCTCTTCTCTTTTCTTGTCCTTTCTTCTCTTCTCTTCTCTTCTTTTCATTCCTCCTTTCTCCTCTTCTCTCCTTTCTTCTGTGATCAGCCAACCTTAACTTTTTAGCACCTTTGCTTTCCTGAACTTGTACTAAATGAAGTGATATATTTACTGTACTCATCCTCTCACAAAGCACTGTCTGGTTAGTGACCTGCATACCTTCTGTGAGTGTGTGTGTGTATGAATGCTAATTTGTTGTCGCACTTATGTTGTTGGTAGATATGAATTAAATAAATGTCTGTGGGGAACATTTTCAACTGAAAATCACAGCAGCCTTTACTGCTCGTTGGTATTGCCTAAAAATGCATTCACACAGCACAACCTAACACTAGGCACCGTAGAGTAAGCTGATATATAGACCATATTAGTGCCCCATTGGATCTAATTATAGAAAAACATTAATTTATATGTGATGGAATCCAATCAAGGAATCTATTTGCCTGGGGGCATTGTACATTAATGACAATAAATTGTCCTTTATGAGATCCGTGAATATTTAAGAAAGGGACTCTACCTTGCTGAATGACAAGTGACACAGTGAATGACGAGTGACACAGAGGTTGAACATGCAGAATTAATCGAAGGGTGGGCAAGGTGCTGGTTAAAGGCGCACTCTCGGTGGATTGTTAAGACCAGTCGGCCATTTTCACGTTATAAGGGAGCCTTTTTCTCCCCCTCTCCCTCGAGTCAGGAGGCGTGGTGCTAATCTATTACCTTATTAATTAAGTCCTGTAATTTCAATGTGGTAATTGCATACCCCATTTTATTTTCAAAGACGGGTCCGTGGACAGCTCGGAAATGCTGGGTTCTTTGGAGATGCCTACTGGTTTTTGTAACGGCTGATGTATGCAGCTATTTTGTGACAATGCACGCGTATGGCAACATGCGCAGCTGCAATGTTACAAAGTCAATCATTTGAATGTTGCAATTCGCTGCTATATTTTCAGGCATCGGCAGATGGAGTGCTAGCTGTCTGACTTGGGAGCAGACTTGGTTAACGCAGGCGCACTCATGTAGTCCTTCGCCTGGTTACTATGGCTACAGCACAATAGGAGACGGGACAGGAGACTGTTTGAAAAAAACTGCAGGAGAGAAAGAGGGAGGTGGTTTATGCGAACCGCTTGACTGGACACCTCATAGGTTTAACTGTATGAAGAAGGAAAGGGGGACGACTGCAACTCGCCTTGAATCTCTCCATAGGAAATCTGCCTTTTTAAAAAAGCTGTTGTTTACAGCAAGTAGGCAGAGAAAGTTGTGGCAGTGGAATGCAAAATGAAGGCACAAGGAAACTTTAGAATGTTGCCTGCGTACGCCTAGTAGCCTATATTAGGGTTGCGGTAGCCTTCCCTAAAAAACAGATAACCTGACTGTTATGGACGTCTCCCAAAAAAGCTTCATTTCGACAACATGCGTTACACTTCCCAAGACACTGGAACAATAGCCCTTATGGTGAGGTGGGCTAGGTGATGCGCCATTGTGAAAATCGTTCGTAGTATACACAATCACAGTTTAGGGCAACGCAACTGATTGACAATAGCCTAGGAATGATCGGAGTAAGGTCCTCCCCTCTTTCTCCACCATATTTTGTGAGTTTAGGCCCTCTCCCTGCGCCTCTTCCTTCTCTTTCCCTCCCTCTTTCCCCCTTTCCTTAAGAATATGGAAATCACGCCCCCTTCTCTCTCTCTCTTTCTCTGCGACTCGCTGTGCCTCCCTCGCTCGCCCCTCCGTCAAAAACGTACGCGTACCGACGGCAAAAAAGTGCAAGCCGTCTTGACAGAGGAGAGAGGGGGAGAAAGAAAAAAAGAGGGTTGAAGGGGGTGGGGAGGAGGCAAACGTACGCATCAATTTGTACAGTCTTCAGCAGCGACCCTTTCCCTGCACTGACTTAGAAGGGGAGCGGAGAGAGGGAACATTTCTGCATTATTGCAATGTGAACCTATCCGTACCTCTCTGTGTATGCATGCGCTTGTTCCAGTCCGTGTATGACAACGTACAGTACAACCGAGGGACTGAAAGAAAAAGAGGAGTGGGAGAAAGGGACACGCTTCGCTGGATACCTTAGGTAAGGAGAGGGGCAAAATGGATGCTTTGCCTATATTTGTAGCGTTGGCCACGTTTGTATCCTTTCTTCTTCTGCTATCCTTTGTGCGATAATGATCATATGTTGAGCTGAAACAGTGCCCCAGTTAATACGTTTTTACCACGCACAACACACGCACACGCATTCCTAACAGCGACGAGAGAGCCAGTGACTCCGCACAGAATGGCATTCGCCATTCTCTTCCCAAAATCTTCTCCAAGATGTGGAAAATAGTGCGAGGAGACGCAGGAATGCATGTGATCCGTCCTGCCTGGTCACTGTTCCATGTACTGTTGCACACGTCTAGCTTACTCTACCATCGGAGAACTGTGCAGAAGAGAAGAGAGAGGGTAGAGAGAGACGTGGCTAGCTCGGTATGGTAGTACAGTAAGCTACAGCACAACCCGATCGCCCCTGCATGTGTATCAATAACAACAAGCAGAAGAAAGAAGAAAGAAGCGTTGCGGTGCTTGGCTGCTGTCGGTGATGTAAGCAGAGCAACTGCATATTTGTTAGAGGGCCACAGACTTCGATCCACCTTCCATTTTTTCCCTCATAGCAACCCATGTCTTTCTTAAACGTGTGTGTTGTGTTGTGTGTCTGTGTGAGTGAGTGTGTGTGTGTGTGTGTGTGTGTGTGTATGTTTGGGATGAAAGAGGTGTGCAGCATACATACACATGCCTGTGCTGTGCTGTGTGTGTGTGTGTGTGTGTGTATGTATGTGTGTGTGTGTGTGTGTGTGTGTGTGTGTGTGTGTGTGTGTGACTGTCTGTCTGTCTTGTTGTGCACAGAGTGCATGTAAAGACTTCCATGCTGTGCTGATGTGCTTGGGTATTGGTATGCATGGATGGAAGCTGGCCAAGGACCAGCAAATGAAATTGTTGAATAATGGGCAGGTACCTGGGTGAAAGGAAGGAGGGGGCTATTTATTTATTGCCTGACATATTACCTTGTCTGCTATGTAATTGGTCTGCTTGTATTTACCTCATAAACACTGCCAGAGATGCCTCACCAGATACTGTGCGTGATTGTGATTGTGCCTGATAAATGTTTGAGAGAAATGAAATATGTTGTGATTGATGTACGACACCTCTACTAGTTGCTGAGAATAGACTAGCTTGTGTTTGGCCACGCAGTGCACTCAGTCAGATATAAATAGACCCCGGATATGTATGCAATATTCATGACTTTTTGTTGTGTGTTTCACTGTATGCGTTGTGTTTAACCGGTGTAAATATACTTTAGACGGGCCTAAAAGCTGCGTTGGATGAGTTGTTTCGTTTTGCGCTGTGTGTGAGAGTGGCGTATGTGCGCTCATTCAGAATGGATGAAGAGGGCCTTTTAATGTGCTGTGCTGTGGTGAGGCTACAGTGAATGGCCCCAGCACTGTAGCATGCTGTGCGCCTGGACAAATGCTCACCGTCTTTATGAATGAGTGTAGAGGATGCACTCGAGATACTTACGCACGCACGCGCGTGTGTTTGTGTGTGTGTGTGTGTGTGTTTGTGTGTGTGTGTGTGTGTGTGTGTGTGTGTGTGTGTGTGTGTGTGTGTGTGTACGGTGTGGCGTTGAGTCTTGACTGCTGGCTTCTCTGGAATGGCCATGTGGTCGTGGAGGCCTAGCCTCTCTGCCTCTCTGCCTCTCTGCCTCTCTGCCTCTCTGCCTCTCTAGCCTCTCTGCCTCTCTGCCTCTCTGCCTCTCTGCCTCGGAGTGGCTCCATGGGAGGCTATCCTCAGTGGGGGCTGATGCTGCATGCCTCTGCCTCTGTTTCTTCCTCTTTCTCTCTCTCTCTCTCCCTCTCGCTTTCTCTTTCTCTTATTCTGTCTCTCTCTCTCTCTGTCCCTCTGTCTCTCTTTCTCTCTCTCTTTCTCTAGCTCTCTTTCTCTCTCTCTCTTTCTCTAGCTCTCTTTCTCTCTCTCTCTATGTCTCTCTCTCCCTCTCTCTCTTTCTCTTTCCATCTCTATCCCTCTCTTTCTCTAGCTCTCTCTCTCATTCTTTCTCTGTCTCTCTCTCTCTCTATCGAGCTGTACTGCATTATTTTTGCAGTGCTCCAGCAACAGCTTAAGCCTCACATACATCCCAGACCAGTGTTCCAGTATATGTGTGTGTGTGTGTATGTGTCTGTGTGTGTGTGTGTGTGTGTGTACGAGTGTAAGTGTATGTACGTGTGTGTGTGTATGAGTGTAAGTGTATGTACGTGTGTGTGTGTGTGAGTTTGTGTGTGTGTGTGTGTGTGTGTGTGTGAGTTTGTGTGTGTGTGTATATGCGTGCACACACATGTGTTTGTGTGTGTGGCTTTGGTAGAGGTTTGTTGGTCTCTGCCAGCCATGTGCATTTTTAGGGAATCAGTTTTAACTAACAGAATTGATTTTAACCAGTAGTTGTATGCCTTTAAAAGTCGATGCCTGTTTTGATCACGGTGATGCGTGTGTGTGTGTGTGTGTGTGTGTGTGTGTGTGTGTGTGTGTGTGTGTGTGCATGGGTGTGTGTGTTGCAGGTCTCTAAGGCCCCTTCCAAGCACAGGGGCCGGCTCAGAACTTGTTTTTGAAATGGCTGCAGGGAAGAAATGGACCACGTAGGGTGGCGACAATGAAAACTCGAACTCACAAAGAATCGGTGAGAACACGCTCTCCTATCCTCCTTTTAGCTGTGTGTGTGTGTGTGTGCGTGTGTGTGTGTGTGTGTGTGTGTGTGTGTGTGTGCGTGTGTGTGTGTATGTGCCTGCATGTTTGGGCCATTCCTCCCTAGCTCTGAACCTTCCAGGACGGCAACAGCATTGATTATAAATGTAACAGTTGAAGATGGTAGATTGTAGCTGGTAGAGCCTTCATAGAAGGAAAAAAAGCAAATTGATCAGCCCCATTCTGGCAGGGCTAGTTTGTCACGACCTCTTTTTCCTAATTTCTTCTCCCCCCGCTGCCAATCTGACGGTGCCCCCCCCCCACCCCCCTCTTTGCCACCCGGGGCTCTGGGTGTAGATGCCCATGCGCAGTGGGCGTAGGAGGGGGGGCAGTGAGGAGAGGAGGGGTCGGCGCCCTCACCCCAGCCCTTCCCGAGCGGAGCGAAATGACAGGCAGACGGTAAGTCCCCTCTCTTCCTCCTCCTCTTCCGTCCTCTCCCTGGCCTATGCATGAGTAGTGCAACAGTAGATGTTTTTTTCCAAAGTGAGGAAATGATGGAACAGGCTAGGTTTGTTTCAAGGCAGCTGATATTGTGTGGGTATGACCGCATGTGTGTATCTTTGTGTGTGTGTGTGTTTGGGCATGTTAATGCTTGTGCATGGTTGTATTTGCTTTCTTCTGTGTGTGTGTCTGTGTCTGATTTCACCTGTGTGTGCCTTCTTTGTGTGTGTGTGTGTGTGTGTGTGTGTGTGTGTGTGGGATCACCTGATTCCTTCTCAGCAGTGACTGCCTGCCTGCTTGTTGCACAGGCTGTTTTTTAGGGCTTTGTTGTGTCTGTCGGTCTCTATGTCTGTGAGTCTGTCTCTATGTCTGTGAGTCTGTCTCTATATCTGTGGGTCTGTGAGTCTGTCTCTATGTCTGTGGGTCTGTCTCTATGTCTGTGGGTCTGTCTCTGTGTCTGTGAGTCTGTCTCCATGTCTGTGAGTCTGTGGTTCCGGCGGGGCTTGTGGGCAACATGGCTGCTGCTAAATACGGCTTTCTGGGAGATGATTAGAGATTGTCATTGTTTTGCCTTTTAGCAACGACCATCTGGTGAGGAGCTGCCCGTCAATCGCTTCAATTGCAGAACCCAAGGCCATGATTCGTCGGAGAGCGAAGGGGAGGAGCTTGTCCCACCCCCAAAGAGGCAGAAAGTACAGGTGATGAAGGCAAAAATTTAGAGAAAAACAAAACCACCATGGATATTTCTGACCTATTTTTTCAGGTTCATTGTGTAAACTAACTATGTTTTGGTGCTCTGCATGTAGGATTCTGCATCTACCAATCCTCCAACTTCAACGCATTCGACGGACACTTCAAGTACAGCTCCGCCCCCACCCACAGCACCCAACCAATCACGAGAAAGTGACAATGAGGACGGCCAGTCCCAGGGTAGCAGGAGCTCGGTTGGTGGGAGCCTGGCCAATAGCAGCAGCAGCCTGAGTAGTGGGCGGGACATTGACCAGGACAATCGCTCCTCCTCCCCAAGCCTGTCTGCTTCGCCATTGGCCAGCCTGGACTCCGAGTCCGACTCCCCCGACTCCCCCAAACATGGTGACAGGGACCGCGACAAAAACAAGGAGGGGGGCACCACGGGCAAATCTGGCGGCGAGGACCGCAGGAGTGCCAGCCGGGCTGGGGGCGGGGGCGGAGGTGGAGGTGGGGGTGGGAATGACCCGGGTACTGGGGAACGGCGGGATGGGGACGGGGATGGAGGGATGGAGGACGTGGCTCCGCTAAAGCCCTCTCCCTCATTGGCTCCCTCGCTCAGAGGGCCTGCGGAGCTATTGGCCGAAGGCAACAGCGGCAGGAAGTCCTACTTCTCGCTGGACTCTAAGCTGGTGACCAAGATGGAGTACACGGGGCCGGTGATGGCCGAGGGCCTGCATGGTGGCGGCCGGATCAACTCCAAAGTGAACACTCAGGGCGTGAACAAGGCAGGGGTACAAGGAGGAGGGGGCGAGTACCCCCACGGGAACCAAAACACCTCCCATCCTCCACCCCTGCCCCCGCCACCTGCCCTCAAGCCCCTGGAGGTGGGGCAGAACCTGCCCGGGGAGTCCAAAGGTGACAAGCTGGACAAGGGGGACAAGACGGCTCCTCCGTCCCTGCTGCCCCAGACCAGCCCGTTGCCCCAGCAACAGCAGCAACAACAACAACAACCACAGCAGCAGCAGCCCCCACCGCCCCACACCCACCACTACACCCCTACCAGTTGGCCCGGAAACACCACCTCCGGTTGCCCCGGAAACTGGAGCTACGCTCGTTACCCCGGCAACCACCACCCACACCCCCCAGTGCAGCAGCAGCAGCTCCCCTCCGTCTACAACCCCCCCGCCTCCCGCCACGGCTCACACCCCCCTTACCTGCCCCACCCCCACCGTGAGTACCTGCCCAGGTACGCAGGTGTTGCGGCGGACCGGGACCGGGACCGGGAGCGGGGGCAGGGGCCAGGCCAAGGGCAAGGGCAAGGGCCGGGCCAGGCACAGGTGGAGAGAGAGAGGGGGGTGCGAGAGTTTGGAGGCAGAGGAGGGGAGATGGGTCGAGAGTTCCCCATCAATATCAGTAGCAGCGGCAGCGGCAGTGGCAGCAGCAGCAGTGGGAGCAACAGCGGAGGCAGTATCAACAGCGGCAGCATTAACAACAGCGGCAGCATTAACAACAGCGGCGGCGGCAGCAACATGAGCACCTGTGGAGGTGGGGGGCCCGGTGGTAACCAGGCCAGGGACTTCGGGAGCCTGGCAGGGGGCCAGGGCCGCGAGTACAGTGGGCTGGGTCCGCAGGGAGGGGCGCGCGACGGCCCCCCAGGACCCGGGGGGAGGGAATTTGGGTCAGGTTTCAGAGACCGGGAGAGTCAGAGGGAGAGGGAGAGGGAGCGTGAGAGGGAGAGGGAGAGGGAGAGGGAGAGGGAGGCGGGAGGGAGGGAGTTCCCTGCTCCTAACCAGCACCAGGGGCAGGCGAGAGACTTCGGCCCTGCGGGGGGAGGGGTGCACGTCAGGGACAAGGAGGGCAGGTGGGGGGAGTTTGCTGGGCAGCTGCGGGACTCCGGGGGCAACAGTAACCCTGGCAACAACAGTGGCGTGGGAGCAGGGAACGTTAACACCCCAACAGGTGCGCTGGCTGGACTGAACCGAGACCCGCCAAACTCACCCCAGAATGGCAACCCGAACCATCCTGCCCACGGCACGGTGCCCCCCCACTCCCAGGGTCCAAACCACCCAAGCAGGGACTACCCTCCCACAATGGACCCACCCCACCAGCAGCAGCAGGCTCAGCAGGGCCAGCAGAATCAGCCCCCTTCATCTGGAGCAGACCCCCACCCACCCCACTACCTGAGAGAGTACCCTACACCTGGCTCAAAGGAGTACCCCCCAGGTGGACCCCCCAACAATGCCCCCCATGCCGGCGGGGCCAGAGAGTACCCCAGCCCCCCCAACATGCCCCAGAACATGGGGCGTGAGTATGGGGGAGGGGGCCAGATGCCCCACCCTCCCCATCCACATTACCAGGGCCAGCCAGGCCTAGCCCACCAGGCTAGAGACCGAGAGCGGGATAGAGAGGGTGGTGGCCCCCCCCACGGACACTATCACCACAACCGAGGGGGCCCCCACCCCCCAGCGCTCTCCCCGTCCACCGGATCCTACGGACATCCGCCTGTCCAATACCCTCCCCCGCCACCCCCTCCGCCGACCTCCCACTCCCAGGCCCCGCCCCCTTCAGGCCACGCAGCCAATCATGCTCGGGGAGGACCGTACTCATCCAATCAAACGCCCCCGACCCCTCTGTCCCCTCTGCCGAGCCCCTCGACCAATCAGATGTCTGGGATGCCCCCCTACCAATCAGCCCCTGCTTCAGCAGCAAACATCCCACTTCCTGCCACAGGCGTGTCAACTTCCTGTCCCTCTGGATGCCGGCCCTCTCCTTATCATAGCACTTTAAATAGTCACGGCCCTTACAGTGGTTCTTACCATGGCAACAGTCACAATGTCAACACCATGGCAACCAACAACACCGCCAATGGTGGCACCATAGGCAACAGTACTAACAGCACACATTTGCCAAACCTCTCGCCACAGAATGCCCCGAAGGTCCAGCTTCCACACGGTGGCCCTGGTGGTCCGCCTGTGACCAACACCATGGGGTCAGATGGCCCACATGACAACCCGATTGGCTCCTTGCAGCCGCCAGTCATAAAGGAGGAACCAATGGAAGAGAGAGAGGAGACAGACAGCCCACCCCCTGTTTTAAGGAGCCCCTCCCCCGAGCCAAAGCTTGTCGACATTCCAATCCATGCCAGCCAATCAGCTCGGTAAGTCAAAGATGCCTGTGTGCTGATTGGTTATCCACTATCCGCTCCTTGGCTGTGTTCCAGCACATGCATGTGGCCAAGTCTTTATGGGCAAGTCTCACCACTTCACGCAGTTACAGCAGACATAAAAGATTAGGGGCTTTTATGATTTTGCAAACAGAAACAAATGTTTAGTTTGTTGTAAGTAGTGGTTAGAGTTTACGTTGCGCTCTGCGTTTGTCTAAACTGAACAATTTGAAATGTTTACATGATTGTTTTTTTTTTGTGGAGTTAATATAAAACACGTTCACCTCAATTATTCGTCTTTGTGTGCAGAATCCGGATGCAGCTCAGGCTGTGAAAGGGATGTTAGCAACACTTATCTAAAATACCGTAAAAAAAAGAGCTTGGAAAACTTCCCCATTGTTCCCCTAGTAAGGACATAAAAAAATGAAATAAAACATATTTTTAGTTGCTGTGCACAATGGACATGTGCCAGTTGTTAAGCCGCAGCTATTTCCATGGTAACAGTGAACGTAAACAGAGTCCTCAGACCTCAGATATGCCTGTGTCTGGCATGTGATTGGCTCTCTGCAATCCAGGGCAGGGCAGTCCAGTCACTGTGCCTCTCATGTCACCAGCTCCCCCAGTCGGTTCCCTTTAAAATGGACTAGTCGCCCCTTCCAAGTCCCACTGTTGTTGTGCGCTGGTCTAGTCTCCCCCCCGTTAGTCTCACTAGTGGTGTGCGCTGGGCTAGTCCCCCACACCACCCCCCAACCCCCCCCGCCAGTCCCACTAGTGGTGTGCACTGGGCTAGTCCACCCCCCCGCTGGTCCCGTTGGTGGTATGCGCTGGTCCTTTGGCTAGTCTCCCCCCGCTGGTCCCACTAGTGGTGTGCGCTGGGCTAGTCCCCCCCCCCTAGTTCTAGTTCCACTGGTGGTGTGCGCTGGTTTAGTCCCCCCCAGCTAGTCCTGCTGGTGGTGCGCGCTGGTCTACCCCCCACTAGTCCCCCCCCCCGCTAGTCTCACTAGTGGTGTGCGCTGGTCCTTTGGCTGCGGTTCAGGAGGCTGAGCAGACGTCTGGGAACCGGAGGGTTCTCGGTTAGAGTCTGGCCGCTCCTGGCGGCGTGTCAAAGTGCCCTTCAGCTGCACACTGAAACCCAAACTGCCCCCAATGGCCTGAAATTCAGCCCTCTCCTCTCCTCTCCGCTCCTCTCCTCTCCGCTCCTCGACCAGCCACTTCAGCCGTGTGCCAGACACACACAGGAGAGCTAGCCAGAGCGCTGTGAGGACCTTCAGACTGCCATAACAGTATACAGTAAATGTAGCCTTAGTCCCATAGCCAGGTGACCACTTAGAGACACAGGCACTGGCAGCATCTGTATGTCTGTATGTAGATCCTAATCACAATATGGAGCTGGGTGATGATGATGATGATGATTGTGATGATGATGATGATGATGTCCACAATGACTTCCATTCCGTCTGCATAAAAAAGCCATTTATGCCTGTAGGAGACGAGAACACACTATATATATAATTATATATAACTTAACTGTTGTAATTATTGGAGCACAACGACTTTCAAGTAGTGGAAGGGAGAAAAGATAGAGGAGATAAAAGATGATGATGATGATGATGATGATGATGATGATGATGATGATGATGATGATGATGATGACGAGGACTATGGTGATTATCATCATGTTAGTAATGATTGTGGTTATAATCATAATGACAAATTTGTAGATAACTATATGATTTGATGACTTTAACAATGATACAACGACATGGGCTCTCTCCTTCCTTCTCTATCTCTCTCTTTCTCTATCTCTCTCTTTCTCTCTGTCTCTCTCTCTCTCTATCTCTCTCTCTCTCAGGTTCCACAGGGTACTAGACAGAGGTCCGGGGAACTCGTGTGCCCGCAGTGATGTTCTCTTCATTCCACTGGACGGTTCCAAGCTGTGGAAGAAACGCAACGAGGCGATCGAGCGGGCCAGAAGAGAGGTGGAGCAGAGGGCCAGGGACCTGAGGGAGAAAGAGAGGGAGCGAGAGAGGGAGAGAGAAAGAGAGAGAGACCTGGAGAGACAACTACAGGTGAGCTCTAATAGAGTGATCTGCATCATTTTAACGCCAAAATGAAGACCTGTTCTGTTCTTAATGTTGTGTATACCTTTTGTTTTTATTTTATTGTGGTTTGTTTATACTGCGTTTCCCTTATTCTCTCTTCTCTAAAACTACTTCTTTTGCCTCTCCTTATCCACTCTTTCTATTCCTCTCCTTCTCTCACTCCCTTTGTTTTCTTCTTTTCCCCTTAAACTATTTCTTTTGTCACTGTTTGTTTTTTTTACTTATCCTCCCTCTCCATTTATCTTTTTTTCCTTTCACACTTTTTGCCTCTCTATTTTTCTCTTTCCATTCATCTTTCCATTTTTTCTTCTGTCACACTTTTCTTCCTCTCTTTATCTATTTCCTCTGTCTCATCTTCCCTCTCTTTGTCTTTATATATTTATATTACTTTTATACTATTTGCCTCTTTTTCTGTTTCTTCTTCATTCTCCAACTCTCCCTCTCTCCTTCTCTCTCACACTTTCCTTCCTCTCTTTATCTATTCTCTCCCACCCTCCCTCTCCTTTATATTTCTCTTCTTTGCACTTTTTGCCTCTTTTTCTCCTTCATTCTCCAACTCTCCCCCTCTCCTTCTCTCTCACACTTTCCTTCCTCTGTTTATCTGTTTTTTTCTGTCTCATCCTCCCTCTCTTTGTCTCTATATTTCTCTTCTCCTTTATACTTTCTGCCTCTTTTTCTTTTTCTCCTTCACTCTCCCCCTCTCCCCCTCTCCCCCTCTCCTTCTCTCCCCCAGCAGAAGGATGGTAATGGTGGGGGAGCAGGGGCATTAGGGGCAGGAGGGCCTCGTCCTGGGGCTTCCCTCTTCTTCCCCACTTCCTCCTCCATCCTCCTAGACCCCACCTCTTCCTCCGCCTCGGTGGTTAACCCCGTCCATGCCATGTCCGTGTCCCACGCCCAGCACCACCACCACCACCCAGCCCACCACCCCACTCACGTCCACTCCCTCCACCCCTCCCACCACCTGCACCCCTCCCTGTCCCACTCCATCCCCCACTCCCTGCTCCTGCCCACCATGGGGGGCCACCAGGTGGTGGGGGGGCCGCAGGGGGCTTTGGGGCTGGGCCTAGGGGGGCCCTACCTGGGCCCCGACACCCCTGCGCTGCGCACCCTGAGCGAGTACGCCCGCCCCCACGCCATGTCCCCCCTCGGGGCAGCCGCCCGAGCCCAGCCGGGCCACCACCCCCACCTGCACCCCCACGCGCACCCCCACGTGCACCCCTCCTTCTTCCTGCCCCAGTTCCAGAACCCGGCGCTCGCCCACCCGCACCACCTGCCCACCGACGCCGCCACCGCGGCCGCCATCTTGGGCTTCCTGTACGGGGGGAGTCTGGAGGGGGCGCCGGGCATGGCGGCCCACGGAGCTCCAGGGGCGGGGCCAGGGGGGATGGGGGCCGCGGGGCTCGGGGGGGTGGGCTTCCCCCACGCGATGGCCCACCGAGAGCGCATGAAGCCCGGATTCGAGTTTAAGAGCGAGGAGCGTGTGTATCCAGCAGGGGCCATCACTGAGGCAGCGCTGTCTCTGTCCCATGCACACACACACGGTCACACACACCCTCTGCTGCTGGGGGCGGGGGCCGCGGCGGGGGGGTCGACCAGCGACGTGTCCCTCTATGGAACCCCCCCTCCGTCCGCACCCCCGTCACAAAGCCTCCCGACCACACCCCTCAGCACCCCGGCCGCCCGTCACCCAAACCCCACCCCCCAGCCTATCACCGCTCCGCCCTCCGCCTCTATAATCCCGCCCAACTCTCTCCCAAACCAGCCGCCTCCTCAGGCAGTCTCACAAGCCCCTCCCACTCCCACAGGCCCTCCCCAAGCCAGCCAAGCCCCACCCACATCCGCCCCTCCCATTGGCTCGGTGCTGCACCACCCCTCCCCTCACCCGGCCTTCCAG
Source organism: Setipinna tenuifilis (assembly GCA_030347295.1). NCBI lineage: Eukaryota > Metazoa > Chordata > Actinopteri > Clupeiformes > Engraulidae > Setipinna > Setipinna tenuifilis. The sequence goes on from CM059277.1 coordinate 6,228,915, forward strand.
AACCTTAACCCCGCCCACCAGCCGTCGCTGCCCCCCCCTCCTCCCCACTCTGCCTCCTCGGACAGCTACTCCTCCTCGTCCCACAGCCGCTCCCCCCTGAGTGACAGGGCGCGTAGCGTGGAGAGGGAGCGGGAGAGAGAGAGGGAGCGAGAGAGGGACCGCAGTCTGCCGGCGGAGAGAGAGAGGGAGAGGGAGCGAGAAAGGGAGCGAGAGAGGGAGCGAGAGAGGGAGCGGGAGAGAGGAGCAGTGCCTGCAGGAGCACCAGGAGGAGCAGGAGGAGGAGGAGGAGCAGGAGGGGGAGGAGGGGCAGGAGGAGGCAGTGGAGGGGGTGTCACAGCAGCGGCCGGAGCAGGAGGTGCAGGCACAGGAGCAGGAGCAGGAGGCGCGACGACGGCAGGAGGAGGAGCAGCAGGAGCGGGAGGAGGAGGAGGAGGCGCGGGAGAGACTCTGGGACGGCTGCCCATGCTGAACGTCACGCCACACCATCACCAGCACTCACACATCCACTCTCATCTACACCTGCACCAGCAAGACACAGGTACTACCACACACACACACACACACACACACACACCATCACCAGCTCTCACACATCCACTCTCACCTACACCTGCATCAGCAAGACACAGGTACTACCACACACACACACACACACACACAGACACACACACACTCACACACACACACACACACACACACACATGCACATATACACACACATACACACGTGCATATACACACACACACACACACACACAAATATACACATACACACACAATCACACATGTACCCATGCACAAACATGCACACATATACAGGTACATGCACAGGTACTTCCACAGGTGCCACATCTAAGGTCTAGGGTATTTGAGATTACTGACATAAAGTTTTCATATAACATTGACCCAGTGTTTGTGTAATTTTTGTCATTGCTTCCTTGCCTTCCTTGTCACACACAGACACCCACACATATACACATATACACACACAGTGAAATGAAACTGCGTCTTTGTGTTTCCCGCTACATCTCCAACCCCCAGCAGCGGGAGGGGTGCACCCCCTGATGGACCCGCTGGCGTCCGGCTCCCCCTGGCCCGCCTGCCCTACCCCGGTGCCGCGCTGGCCCCCCCCATTCTGGCGGCGCACCCCCTTACTGATAGCGAGGTGCTGCGCCAACAGCTCTTTGGTAAGCAAAGTGCGTCCCCCACGCTTCGCTCTCTGTTCTATATGCTTTGCTGAATATGTGTGTGTGTGTGTGTGTGTGTGTCTGCATGCTCACGTCCCCACGCTTCGCTCTCTGCTCTACGCTTTGCTCCGTGTGTGTGTGTGTGTGTGTGTGTGTGTGTGTGTATGTGTGTGTGTGTGTATGTGTGTGTGTGCACGCGTGTGTGTGTGTGTGTGTGTGTGTGTGTGTGTGCATGCCCCTCTGCGCTGCGTCCCCTCTCTCTCTCTGGCTCGTTACATCACAGGCACCTAATTGGTCGTTAATTAAACGAGATCTGTGCTGTAAATTTTATGTGGCGTTTTTATCAAGTAATTATGTATAATGTGTTGGCAGTCTTATTGCCATAACAACGCTCTCCGTAGCAGCCTCTAGCTCTCTTGTCCTTCCTCTGATGCTTTCTCTCTTTCTTCTCACGCCATCCCATCTTTTCCTATCTCCTCCTCTGATTGATGTTCTTTCTTTCTTTCTTTTTCTTTCTTTCATTCTTTCTCTCTTTCTCTCTCTCCTCCCTCTGTTTTTATCTGCTTTACTCATGGCCATGTTTTCTCTTCTCTTCTCTACTCCTCTTGCTCTGTCGTTCATCTCTCTTCTACCAACTGTCCCACTCCCAACCCCTCTGTTCTCTCCTCACCCCTCCTCACCCCCCCTCCTCTCCTCAACCCCCCGCCCCCCTCCATTTTTTTATGTGGCGCAATGCTGCAAGTATAAATAAAATAAAATTATGTTTGTAAGATTAATTTAAAAGTTTTACATCTGCACTATTAAACAATATAGTGCTAATAGTGAAAATAATGCCAAAGATAATAGTAGTAGTAATTACAATAATAGCAGAAATAATAAAGGTAATAATAGCAGCAGTAGTAATGAAAATAATAGTCCCCTCATCATATACTTTTCCCTCCTCTCCCCCTTTCACTCTCCCTCCTGCTCCCTCTGATCCTGTCATACCCCCCCCCCCCCCCCCACCTCTCACTCCCTCCCTCCTTCCCTCTCATTTGCAAACTTCCTCCCTCCATCTGTTTCTCTATTCTCTCTCCCTCTCTCTCTTTCTCTCTCTTTTTCTCTTTCTCTCTTATTCTCTCTCTCTATATCTCTTGTTCACTTCCTCTCTCTCTCTCCCGCTCCCCCCTACCTCTCTCTCTCTCTCTTCCTCTCTCTGTCATTCTCTCTCCCCCCATCTCTCTTTCTCCATCTATCTTTCTCTCTCTCTCTCTCTTCCTTGCTTCCTCTCTCTCTCTCCCCCACTTTATTCATTTCTCTCCCTCCATCTCTCTCTCTCTCTGTCTCTCTCTCTCTCTCTCTCCCTCCCTTCCTCTTTCTTTCTACCTCTCTCTCTCTCTCTGTCTCCCTCTCTCTCTCTCTCTCTCCATCTCTCCATCAGGAGGTCCCTTCAGAGAGCTGCCCCAGTCCTCGTCTCTGGGTGGCTCCATGTCTGCGGCGCACCAGCTGCAGGCCATGCAACAGGCCCAGAGCGCCGAGCTGCACATCCAGCGCATGGCCCTCGAGCAGCAGTGGATCCACCACCACCACCACCACAGCCTCGCGCAGGACGAGTACTACAGGTACACACACACACACACACACACACACACACACACACACACACACACACACACACACACACACAGCATGGCCCTCAAGCAGCAGTGGATCCACCACCACCACCACCACCACCACAGCCTCGCGCAGGACGAGTACTACAGGTACACACACACACACACACACACACACACACACACACACACACACACACACATACAGCATGGTCCTGGAGCAGCAGTGGATACACCACCACCACCACCACAGCCTCGCGCAGGACGAGTACTACAGGTACACACACACACACACACACACACACACACACACACACACACACACACACACACAGCATGGCCCTGAAGCAGCAGTGGATACACCACCACCACCACCACCACAGCCTCACGCAGGACGAGTACTACAGGTACACACACACACACACACACACACACACACACACACACAGCATGGCCCTGGAGCAGCAGTGGATACACCACCACCACCACCACAGCCTCACGCAGGACGAGTACTACAGGTACACACACACACACACACACACACACACACACACACACACACACACACACACACACACACACACAGCATGGCCCTGGAGCAGCAGTGGATACACCACCACCACCACCACAGCCTCGCGCAGGACGAGTACTACAGGTACACACACACACACACACAACACACACACACACACACCTAACACACACACACACACAGCATGGCCCTCGAGCAGCAGTGGATACACCACCACCACCACCACCACCACAGCCTCGCGCAGGACGAGTACTACAGGTACACACACACACACACACACACACACACACACCTAACACACACACACACACACAGCATGGCCCTCGAGCAGCAGTGGATACACCACCACCACCACCACAGCCTCGCGCAGGACGAGTACTACAGGTACACACACACACACACACACACACACACACACACAGCATGGCCCTCAAGCAGCAGTGGATCCACCACCACCACCACCACAGCCTCGCGCAGGACGAGTACTACAGGTACACACACACACACACACACACACACACACACACACACAGCATGGCCCTGGAGCAGCAGTGGATACACCACCACCACCACAGCCTCGCGCAGGACGAGTACTACAGGTAGACACACACACACACACACACACACACACACACACATACACACACACACACACTCACACACACACACACACACACACAGCATGGCCCTCGAGCAGCAGTGGATCCACCCCCACCACCACCACCACAGCCTCACGCAGGACGAGTACTACAGGTACACACACACACACACAAACACACACACATGCCTAACACACACACACACACACACACACACAGCATGGCCCTCGAGCAGCAGTGGATACACCACCACCACCACCACAGCCTCGCGCAGGACGAGTACTACAGGTACACACACACACATGCCTAACACACACACACACACACACACACACACACATGCACATGCACATACACCAACACCACAGCTTAGCGCTGGACGAGTACTTACAGGTACACACACACATGAGTGCACTCACACAGAAGCCCGTGTTATGCTTCTGCAGACATGTCTAAGCAGTGATAACACTGTGGATGGTCACAGCTATGTGTTTGAGGTCTTTTCTGCACATGTACGCGCACGTGCACTATGTTATGTGCACTATACTATGACTTTGTGCTCAAGACATCTCTTGGCCACAAGTCTTGGCTATTTAAGCTGCTTGCTTTATTCTGTTTTCTGTAGTCCAACCACACAGCTGCTGAAACAATATTCTTTACCTTTTCCACTTTTCACATTGCCAGAGCCCTTGTTTCCATCTTGTCTCCAGCTTGACTTTCTATCACAGGGCGCAGATCAATAGGCGGCTATTTTTCTCCTTTGCTCACTTTGTTACAAAGCAGCAAGCAGACCAGCACATCACATCTGTTCATCTGCTGTTTGATGAGACCTGTTTGGCTCTGGGCAAGCAGTTTTAAAACTTCATTTTGCCTGGCGGCTGACGGCCTGTCCACGCTCACATAAGCTTTTCTCTTCTCTGAATCGCTCAGTTTTTACTGTGTGTGGTCAATGCGCAAAGGCCATGCTGAGTCTTCTGTATAGTCGCAGGTTTGCATGAGTACACTTACATCCAAGCCAACACACACACACACACACACACACACACCTTTCTCACAGGCTATACATTACCACCACCACTACAGCCCACACATACACACACACACTCACATATGCACACACACACGCACGCGCGTGCGCGTACGTACACACACACACACACACACACACACACACACACACACACACACACACACACACACACACACACACACACAAACAGGCATACACACATAGGAAAATGCAGGTGACCGTTGATCCTTGGAACAAGTTGAAAACATATAAGAGGCGCAAGAGAAAAACGGGCATAGTCATAAAATCACATTTAAGTTACGCCCCTATCAGTGATTGTATTTAAACCCCTGCTTTGTCAAAAGCAATCCTGTGACTAAACAAGCATAGTCTGGAGCATTTTGTGACCATGCCTGTTTTTCCTGTGGACTCCTGGTATGAGAAACACACACCAGCACTGCTGTGTCAATGTTCTGTGTCCTGCCATTGACCCCAAGTGACCTCTCCATGACCTTTGACCTTTCACCTTTCTGCAGCCACCTGAAGAAAGAGAGTGACAAAACACTGTGAGGGAGGAAGGGATCCGAGAGGGGGAAACCTAAAACGAGAGAAAGGAAGAAGGGATGAACAGAAGGAGAAGCAGAGAGGAGAGGAAAAAGAGATGAAAAGAGGAATACGAGGAGCACATGTGCAAATGAATGAACGAGTGATATTCATGAAACGAGAGCACTGAGAAGACTGAGGAGGACTAGCAGAACTGGAAGGACTATGCGAGTCCCAGTAACGCCCAATGAGAAGACCAGGAACTGAGCCGCCACGTGAAGTCTGGCCAATCACAGCCTGTGTAATTACCGCAAAGAACCCACCAGGCCCCGCCCACTCATCAAGTGGAATCTCACCAAACTCCGCCCAGCCTTGTGATGATCATTGTACCTTTGTAAAGTGGCGTCGGCGGAGACAGTAACCGCCGTAACAGACCTACCGCCTCGCCTGTACCATAGCATAACACCCCAGAGAATGTCTGCAAAAATGAAGTCTGTTTTATGTCTTTGCATGTAGCTAGAAGCCTACCCTGACCTGGTGAAACACTTTGTTTGTTAATGTTTGTTTGTCTCTTTTTATGTTTCTTCAATGTTCGTTTGTTCGTTTATTTGGTTTTTTTCTTTTTGTTTGTTTTTTTTAGTGAAGCCCTCACTCTAAAAGGTCGGGTTTTTAATAAGTATGCATGAGACCAATTTAGTGACATATTATGTTTATTATTGATAGTATAATGATAATAATTATTATCAATGTTGTCTGTTTGTTAATAATGATATGATTATATAAACATATTATTTTGTATTATTTTTTTACATTTTCATGGTATCGCTGTTTATTTTTAGTTTTTTATTTTGAATTTCCCTGGTGAAAAAAAGAGATGCAAAATGAAGGATGATGAAGAATAAAAGATCGTTTTTCTACATGTCTCCGGACAATCACTGGCCCTCTTGTGTGTGTGTGTGTGTGTTTGTGTGCGTGTGCGTGTGTGTGTGTGTGTGTGTGTGTGTGTGTGTGTGTGTGTGTATGTGTGTGTCAGCATGCATGTGTGTGTGCGCATGTGTGTGTGTGCATGTGTGTGTGTGTGGGTGTGTGTGTGTGTGCGTGTGTGTGTGTGTGTGTGTGTGTGTGTGTGTGTGTGTGTGTGTGTGTGTGTGTGTGATAGTTTGGCCCTGGATGACATAGGTGATGACTAGTGTGTACACCCCCCTGTGTGATGGTCTGTTAAATCCTCATGTCTCAACCAGTGTCATCTTTCACATGACACACACACACACACACAACTTATACACACACTCTTTCTCACACACACTCATACATATGACTCAGTCACATAAGGATACACAAACGCACACTCTTTCTTACACACACACACACATATAACTCATACAGCAATCCTATAAGGATACACACACACACACAGTCTTTCTTACATATACACACAGATATAACTCAAAACAGTGAACACATGAGGACAAATTCATAGACACATGAGACACTCTGTCTCTCTCTCTCTCTCTCTCTCTCCATCTTTCTATCTATCTCTCATGCACACAATTTATACAGCAGTCACATATGGACACATACACACGCACACACACGAAACACAAACATGCACACAGGCACCATCTCTCTTTGTCTCTTTCTCTGTTTCTCTCTGTCTCACATACACACACACATGTAACTGAAACATTACAACACAAACACACACACAATACACTTTAACACGTTTGCAAACACAGACACACTTATACTCATAATACACCCACATAACCCAATAAACACAAAATATCCACAAACATTTAGGTAATATGCAGAACCATAAATACACAGACAGGTGTGTGCTTATGCACACACTCACACTGCACACTACGAAAGGTCAGCCAATGAGACGCGTGTGTCTGGAGTTAAATACATAAATACACAAATGCATAAAATGTGTTTTTCTGTCCACTCTCCACCACTTACAAAACAACACACAAACGATGGCTCTGTCCAACCCCTCAGGAGGTTATCTTCTCTTTGTCCCCTTCCAAAAAGACACACACATACACACACACACACATACACACACACACATACACCCACACACACACACACACACACACACACACACACACACACAAACACATACACATACACATACACATACACATACACATACACACACACACACACACACAGAGCGGGTGTAGCTAATAGGAGACACATGAGGCTAACATGGGGCATAATCCTGTTTCTCCAGTGAACTGCAGCCAGCATGGAGCAGTCTACAGGGAGAGAGAAAAGGGGGGGGGGGGGGGGAGAGGGAGAGGGGAGAGAGGGAGAGGGGAGAGACAGAGAAGGGAGAGGGGAGAGACAGAGAAGGGAGAGACAGGGAGAGGGGAGAGACAAGTAGTGGGGGGGGGGGACAGTAAAAGGAGGAGAGGAGAGGGGGAGAGACAGGGAGAGGGGAAAGGAGAGAGAGAAAAGGGAAGAGAGCGGGGGAGACAGAGAGGTGGGAGAGACAGAGAGGGGAGAGAAAGGAGAGGCGAGAGACAGGGAGGGTAGAGACTAGGAGAGGGGAGAGAGAGGGAGAGGAGAGAGAGAGGAAGGGAGAGACAGGGAGAGGAGAACGAGGGGAGAGGAGAGACAGGGAGAGGGGAAAGAGGAAGAAAGGGAGAGAGACGAGGGGAGAGAGGAGAAGAGAGGAGAGGGGAAAGAGGAAGAAGGGAGAGAGGCGAGGGGAGAGAGGAGAGGAGAGGAAAGGGGAGAGAGGGGAAAGAGGGAGAAGGGAGAGAGACGAGGGGAGACAGAAGAGAGGGGAGAGAGGAGAGGAGAGGAGAGGAGAGGGGAGAGAAGAGAAAGAGGATAGGGGAGAGGGAGGGAAAAGAAGTATGGAAACACTGAGGGCAGGAAAAAGTAGGAGGGGGGCAACGAGTGCATGTGTGTATATGCCTGTGTGCTTTTGTGCTTTTGTGAGTGCATACGTGTGTGTGTGTGTGTATATGTGTGTGCGTGTGTGTATATGTGTGTGTGTGTGTGTGTGTGTGTGTATATGCCTGTGTGTGTGTGTGTGTGTGTGTGTGTGTGTGTGTGTGTGTGTATATGCCTGTGTGTGTGTGTGTGCGTGTGTGTGTGTGTGTGTGTGCGTGTGTGTGTGTGTGTGTAAAAATGTGAAATGGGCCTGAGATTTGAGATTTATAGCCTCTCTGTGCTTTTGCACTCTTCTGCTTTGGACAGCACTCCCACTGAACATCACTGACAAATGAACTGTGGTGAGCGGCCTCTGTAAATGCTGTACACACACACACACACACTCTCTCACACACACACACACACACACACACACCCAGACACACACATACACACACACACACACACACACACACACATATACACACACACACATATACACATACACACACACACACACACATACACACACACACACATATACGCACACACACACACACACACAAATGTACGCATGTGAGCGCACACACAAACACCCACACATGCGCACATGCACAAACACATGCACACACACACACGCACACAGACATGCACACAGACACCTATAGACAAAGACTGAGAGAGCAAGAAGTTTTACACTGACTTATGTTGACATACACACTTAAACACATGTGCCTACATAGTATTTTAGACCACCCAGAAGACATGGCATGCTAATTCTCATGCACACACACACACACATACATACATACTGTACAGACACACACACATGCTGGCATGCATACACAATCTCACACGGAAACACACATACACATATTGCTGAGTCTTGGCACCCCACAGCTATCAGTCTGATGTGTGTTATAAGGGGTCAGCAGATGTGAGTGTGTGTTATTATGTGTGGATCTTTGTGTGTGTGTGTGTTATTATGTGTGGATCTTTGTGTGTGCATTCCTGCATGGCTGTTTTCGAAGAGTTTTATGTTTGTGGGAGTGTATTTTGGAATGTGGCTGTGTGTGTGTGTTAGAGGAGAGCATATTCGTGTGTGTATGTCTTTGTATAGGAGTATGTCTGTGTGTTTCAATGTATGTGTGTGTGTGCGTGTATTTGTGTGTGTATGTCTTTGCATAGGAGTATGTCTGTGTGTTTCAATGCATGTGTGTGTGTGCGTGTGTTTGTGTTTGTGTAGAGGGAGTGTTGTGCTGTGTGGTAGGAGAGTATATTCGTGTGTGTGTTAGTGTGTGTGTTAGTGTGTGTGTGTGTGTGTGTGTGTGTGTGTGTGTGTGTGTCTGTCTGTCTGTCTGTCTGTATGGGAGTATGTCTGTTTAAATGTACTGTATGTATGAGTGAGGGGTGGTGTGTGTGTGTGGGTGTGTGTGTGTGTGTGTGTGTGTGTGGGAGTATGTCCTTATGAGTATGTATGAGTGAGGGATGGGGTGTGTGTGTGTGTGTGTGTGTGCGTGTGTGTGTGTGTGTGTATGGGAGTATGTCTGTTTATGAGTATGTATAAGTAAGGGGTGGGGTGTGTGTGGGTGTGTGTGTGTGTGTGGATAAGGAATAGTTGGTGCTGCGTATTGTTGTGGTGTCTGAGAAGAGTATAGTATTTAGTGTATTCGTGCATGGTTGCGGGGAGAAGGGCTTCCTCTGTGGGTGTCTGGTGTTTACGGAGCAGTGATATGTGTGCTATAGCATGGGTGCATGGGCCAAATCACTGTCAAAGTGATCCCAATGATATCCTTCCGCCCTGGCATTGCTCTCATAGTTGAGGTGTGAACTCCACCATCCACTAAAGTCACACTGATGTTTAAAAAGACAGCATCATAACTGAGGAGTCTACAGGGAAAAAAACAGACATAGTTACAAAATCACATTTTTCAAGATACACCCCTTATTGGTAGTTGCACTGAAACCCCAGCTTTTTCTAAAGTAATCCTGTGAATAAATGAACATAGTGTCAAGCTAGAAACATTTTAAAATAGCATTTACTTATAATGGCAAATCAAAAATCAAACTTACAATTACATTTTCTGAGTTTCTGCATTTTATGACCATGTCCGTTACTGTTACAGTCATTGTTCCTCGTTAGCTAAGCCACTGTGTGATGTAAGGCCGTAAGAAGCGTCAGGACACCTGTGGAATTAGTTACGCAGAGGCAGCAGGAGCCGGACATGATGAAACTGTTAAAATGAAACAGTGACAGATGAGACGGCCAGTCAGGCACAAGTCCATTAAGTGTGCTGTACATTTTTAAATCCCTCGCCGGCCGTACTTGAAAAAAGAAAACCAAGAGCACCATGTCACTTGTGACTAATTATGATTAATGTACAGGATGAGGAAGAAGAGGAGGAGGAGGGGGAGGAGGAGGAGGAGGAGGAGGGGGAGGAAGAAAGATAAGACACACTCCACTCCACTCCACTCCACTCGCTGTCATGACACACTGAAAGTACAGCGAAACGCTCGACAGCACCCAGGGCTCCAGCTCTGTGCCTGTGAGGCGATGCAGATGAGGAGGAGCTCTTTGTAGATATGGAAGTATCTCCGAGGGGGTTAGTTAGTTAGCAGGACTTGGATTTGGATTCGAGCTAAATGAAAACGCAGTGCTAAATGAAAAGGGCAAGTCATGAACAGTTCAAGGAGGGAATACAGTATGTTTGGACATCTGCGTGTCTTAGCTTTGTAGATATTAGGCTATCTCTGAGGGCGTTAGTTAGCAGGACTTGGACTAAGCTGTCCTTATGTTGGAGCTGACTGAAAACACTGGTAAAGGGCAATTGATGATAAGGCCAAAGATGGGAATACATTTGTAAGTCTTTGTGCCTCAACTGAATTAAAACTGTGGCAGAAGCATGAGCATAGTCTCATCAGCATATGTGTGCGCACACACACATACTCCCATACATTGACACATACACACACACACACACACACACACACACACACACACACACACACACACAACCCCAATTTAGGATTTAGTGTATCTCACTGTCTTGCCAATTCATCTCTGTCTCTTTCTCTCTCTCTCTCTCTCTCTCTCTCTCTGGCATGTTTATATACGTTGGGTTTCCTAGAAGATGAACATTGGGGCTCTCTCCATGAAGAAACACACACACACACACACACACACACACACACACACACACACACACACACACACACACACACACACACACACAATGTGTATCACACACAAATATGTAACATTATACTGTATCATAGGGTTAGGGATAGTGTTAGGTAAGTAAAGTGTAAGTACATAATATCACATGTTGTTACATGTAGATCCACTTAAAAGGGAACAGTAAAATAAAGTGCTACAGGAAGCAGACAATGAAAACAGAGTTTAGCCCTGTGCCCACCCAAAAGTTTGACTCACACAACGCCCCCTGAGCCCCCTGGGCCCCCTGAAAGAAAATAATTTTGGGCCCCCACCCCAACGATATCATAGTTCACTGTGGGCCCCTGAAGCTCTGGGTGCCCTGAATCATCCTGATCCACCACCCACCTTAGCGGCATCCTTGGCTGCAGCTCTACTCACCTGGATTCATTAGTACCCAGCAATTAATGCTGATGCAGAAGTGCTCCTCTTTATCGCCACAAAATTAACGCTTTACACACAGAAACAACAAAGCACCCACATAATTTTGGGCCCCCACCCCAATGTTCGCTGATAGTTCACTGTGGGCCCCTGTGAAGCTCTGTGCCCCCTGAATCATCCTGATCCCCCCCCCCCCCCCCCCCCCCCACCCCTTAGTGGCACCTCTGGCTGTAGCCCTACTCACCTGGATTCCAGCAACGCACAAGAGCTCTTTATTATCGCCACGAAACGCTTCACACACAGAAAAAAAAGCACCCACAAACGTACTTTTAATATTCCCTGCAAAGCAAAAAACAAAGCACCCACAAACGTACTTTTAATATTCCCTGCAAAGCAAAAAACAAAGGACCCACAAACATACGTTTAATATTCCCTGCAAAGCAAAAAACAAAAGGACCCACAGACATACTTTTAATATACCCTGTGAAGCAAAAAACAAAGGACCCACAGACATACTTTTAATATACCCTGTGAAGCAAAAAACAAAGGACTCACAAACGTATTTTATTATTCCTTGCAAAGCCGTAGTGGTCCACGGGAGGAGCCACTAGGGAATTCTGCCACTACCTGCTTAAGGAGTTAGAGACAATGTCATTTAAAAGTGATAATAGGACCACTATCTTATTCTAAATTTAGCCGGCATTTTTTCCACAGGAACCGCTGTCATGTGACTTACATGTCTGTCTGTGGATGAAATAGTTTTCCAGAGACATCGCTCTCCGTTTGAAACAAAGGCATGCGTGAATTGGTGTACGGATCATAAACGGATGGCGTACGCAGTGAGGAAATGGATTAAATGTAATCAGATTTGAACAAAACTAATAATTGTCGGGACATAATCTACGGCGTGTGGCTGCTAATCTCACTAAAGAGGTGGCCGTGTAGCACAGGTTGTTCTAAGCAAAGTCACCTTGAGTAAGTGTGCCAACATTCTCACAGGAAATGTACAAAAGCGCGGAGAGCAACTCTTTCCTGCATTGTTCCGTGTAGCCGTTAAGACCCCGGCTCAGGGGAGACAAAGAAAAGAAGGGCACACACACACACACACACACACACACACACACACACACACACACACACACACAATTTATAGGGTTTATTTATCAGAAAATACATGTCACAAAATATTTAAGATAAATGTGGGAAACTGAGTGAAGTCAGTGTTGTAAGTAAATGCATGAGAGTTTCATGGTGAGTGGGAAAATTTAAATATGTTCAGCTACTGTATATATGTAATTCATGCTTAAGCCCTAATTGCTGGGCAGTACCAATCCAATCAGCCATCACAACACTCTCCTAAGAAGTGTTTTGGGTGCAAAAATGTTCATTGTTCATGTGTATAGCAGGGGTGTAAAAAAAATGCTAAATGTGAAGTTTTACAGCCTCTGACTAAATGATAATATAAATGATGAAATAAATAAATAAATAAATGATAACATTCACAAGCCACTCAATAATAAAAAATTATTTTGTGTCCAAGCCACTTTCAGCCACTTTTATATTTTAGTAGCATTTGGCTGGTGCAAATTCCCACCCCTGGTGTATAGTATACCTTGTACATGTGTATAGTGACAATAAAAGATATCACACAGTAATAAGCCCACAATCTGTCTATGCCTACAGTTAGCCGTCTGTCTGGCCACATTTTAACCTCTGCACAGGCCAAATCAGGTGCGTTGCCAATTAACATAAATGACACTTGACAAGAGAAACAACTAAACCAGATGAAAGAAAAACCAGTATGACAATAAGAGTTGTCACTTACCGCCCTGTAAGGTTACGATGTGTAGTGTTTATGATTTCTCAGGTTAAAAATGTCTGATTGTAAAAAACAGTCATATGAGGAAGAAGACAGAGAGAACCCTACAGGCTGGCATGTGAAACGAAGAAAGGAGGAAAGGAGGCAGCTGTGTCCAAATACAAGAATAAAGAGAAAAAAAAGACTAATAGCACTTAGCCTGTTGTGCTTTATTTATTTTGATTTTTGTTTTTTTCTAGACTATGCTGCTTTTCTGAAAGGACAAGTGCGTACACAGACACCCACCCACCCACACACACACACACACACACGCACACACACACACACACACACACACACACACACACACAAACACACACACACACACACCTTTGACATCAGCTGACTGTGTGTGTGTGTGTGTGTGTGTGCCTGTGTGTGTGTCTGTCTGTCTGTCTGTCTGTGTGTGTGTGTCTGTGTATATGTGTGTGTGCCTGTGTGTGTGTGCGTCTGTGTGTGTGTGTCTGTATGTATGTCTGTGTGCCTGTGTGTGTGTGCGCCTGTGTGTGTGTGTGCATGTGTGTGTGTGTGTATGTGTGTGTGCGCCTGTGTGTGTGTGTGTGTGTGTGTGTGTGTCTGAGCACAAATTCGCGGTCTTGAACAGGCATAAAGAGCGGTTTGTTTTTGCGTGTCAGCTCTCTTGAAAATCAGTCCTGGTGGTTGCAAGTACACAAGGTTAGCAAATCAAATTAGCAACACACAAGTGCTGTCTGTCAGACACACACACACACACACACACACTTCCTTAAATATAAGAATCAACATGTGGTTTGTACATGAACACATGTGCACATTCAACACCTTTATATGTTTAGTACACTTACAAAAAGGAAAGAACAAGACCAATCATTGTGTACACACACACAAACACACACACGCAGCCACATGCACATGCACATGCACACACACACAAGCCAACACTTATTAGGACAAGCGTTTCACAGGAAAGGTATTAAGAGGACAACATAGAGACTGTCTCTCTGTCTCGCTCTCTCTCTTTCACACACACACACCTTCTTTGCCGACCAGTGAAGGGAGCCTCTGTCTTCGGTTAAATGATGTGATGTGAACAGCCAGCAGACGCCTTAGAGATGACAGCGTTCAGCAAGAACAACCATCATGAGCACAAGAAAGAACCAGAGAAAGCCCCTTCCTCAGGTAGGTCCACTTAGCTGATAAACTCAACACATTTAGACGCATATTCACACACACAATCCTTATGATGCCTTTATTACAGAAAATAGATGATTTCACTAACGTAGCAAACTGGACTAGCAGTGCAGCTAACATACCATTAATGCTAGCACATTGGCATAGTAAAACATATTACAGATAATTACCAATGTGGGCATTTTTTTCTTTGGGGGTGGGGGGTGAACATTCTTCACGATTATTAGACTAAATATAGACTATGTTAAAATTCTAATGGTCTTTTCATTAACCTGTCTGTTTTCACAAAAAAACGAAACAGTCATTTTTAAAGGTTATACTGGATAGTTTGTGTCAGTGTTTGTGACCTGTAGGAGATGGAATGTAGGGAATAATGGTTTGATGTAGAAACAGTTTTTGTGACTTCACATTGCACATACATATGACACACACACAGACACACAAACCTTTC
Source organism: Setipinna tenuifilis (assembly GCA_030347295.1). Taxonomy (NCBI): domain Eukaryota; kingdom Metazoa; phylum Chordata; class Actinopteri; order Clupeiformes; family Engraulidae; genus Setipinna; species Setipinna tenuifilis. The sequence goes on from CM059277.1 coordinate 6,244,340, forward strand.
CGGATGCTGTTCATCAGTAAGTAATGTTGTGTAAATGTTGAAGTAATGTTGTGTAAATGTTGAAGTAATGTTGTGTAAATGTTGAAGTAATGTTTTGTAAATGTTGAAGTAACATTGTGTAAATGCTGAAGTGATGTTGTGTAAATGTTGGCAGGCTGTGGGAGAGGGACTGGCAGGGGAGAGTCCCGGTGCTGGTTAGCAGCGGCGTGTCTGGGCCTGCTGTCTGTCGCCCTCTTCCTGGGCATCACCTCACTGGGCATCCACTGTGAGTCATCACATATATATCAGTCACACTGGGCATCAACTGTGAGTTATTACACACAACACAGTCTCACTGTGGGTTACCACACACAACACAGTCACACCTGTCCACTGTGGGTCATCACACACAACACAGCACAGTCTCACTGTGAGTCATCACACACAACACAGTCACACCTGTCCACTGTGAGTCATCACACACAACACAACACAGTCTCACTGAGCTTTGACTCTGAGTTACCACACACAACACAGTCATACCTCATTGGGCATCCACTCTGAGTTACCACACACAACACAACACACTCTCACTGTGAATCACCTCACTGGGCATCCACTGTGAGTTACCAAATACAACACAGTCTCACTGTGAGTTATCACACACAACACAGCCACATCTCACTGGGCATCCACTGTGAGTTACGACACACAACTCAGTCACACCTCACTACTGTGAGTTGCTACACTCAGGGATACAAGGATGGTTTATTGTCACATGATAGACATACTGGGTAGAGTACGACACGCAGTAAAATCGGTGATAGTTTGTCTAAAACTGTGCATGGGGAGGGGTGCGTAGAAGTGCATAGAATACAGTTTGGGGATGGCTACCTGGTGAAGGGCACTCACATCTAACCACTATTAGTTACCGTTCTCTTAACACACTCATTCATTCCTAACTACTGTAAGTTACTATGCACAATCAGTGCTTAAATTGGCTTTAAATTGGCATGGAGGGAGACCCCTTCTTTACTCACAGTGGTCAATATCTCACTCTTACTGTTGGACTATAAATACTGTAGCAGAGGGAGCTTAGCTCTGGCTGGCTGTATTGCCGGAGGGCTCCAGCCCAATTTAAACTCTGCACACAGTCACACCTGATTACTGTGAGTTGCTACACTTACGTCTGGACACTGTTAGTTACCATTCTCCTTAATACACTCAGTCACTCCTAACTACTGTGACTTACCACACTCATTCACACCTGGCCACTGTAACTGAACATGCTCAATCAGACCTGCCTACTGTGAGTTACCACGCTCAGTCACACCTATCTACTGTGAGTTACCACGATCCGTCACACCTAGGTACTGTGAGTTATCACTCTCATTCACACCCGGTTACTGTTAGTTACCACAGAAATGCAATCCAATCACCAGGATACTGGCGCCTCTCTGGGCCTCTCTATTGGTCCACTTCTGTGTAGATCACGTGATGACTCTACCTTTTGTCCTCTCGTCCTTTCCCATTGGCTAGATCATAGAAGCTCTCAGAAGTCTGTGCTCCTGCGTCAGGAACTGCAGGCCTTACAGGAGGCCAACGACCTGCTGAGGAGGGAGAACAATGCCCTCCGAACCTCCCAGGGGGCGCTACACAAACCGCACAGTCACAGCCACAGACACACCCCCACCGCCTCAGCCAATGACCAGGCCCAGAGAGACGATGCACTCACCCTAGCCCAATCTGGAGCACAGGTACAGAGAGACTGCACCCAGAAGTCTTTGCATCTACGCCTGAAGCTGCAGTCCTTACAGAGGGGCAACAACCAGCTGAGGAAGGAGAAGAATGCCCTCCAAAACACCCAGGGGGCGCTACACAAACTGCACAGCCACGCCGCCACCACTGCAGCCAGAGCCAGAGAGGCCAGAGAGCAGGCCCAGAGGGAGGACACCCCCACCCAGGGGGTGCAGCACAAACTACACATCCATGCCGCCAGTGCAGCCAGAGAGCAGGCCCAGAGGGAAGACACTCTCACCCAGGCCCAGTCCAGTGCCCAGTTGCACAAAGACTGCGCCCACCTGGCCGACACCAACCAGCATCTGTGGAGGGAGCTGGAGGAGCTGATGGCGTCCAGCAACAGACTGCACAGCGCCCACAGCCAGCTGCAGAGGGAGGAGAGCCGACTGGAGGCCCGGCGCTGGAACCTGACCAAGGCATACGCCCGACTACAGGGGGAGAACCAGGAGCTGAGCGGGAGCATGGGGAGGCTGCAGAGGGCGAATGCCCAGCTGTCTGCGGCCAGGCTGAGGCTGCTGGCGGAGAATGCGAGACTGTCGCAGGCCTGGAGGATGCTGGTGGAGAGGTATGGGGCGTTAGAGGGGGACAGGGACAGACTCAGGAGGACGGTCACCCAGCTGGGACACCTGCCTGTGGTGGAGCACCGGTGTCCTCACAAACACCCAGAGACAGAAGGTCAGTGACACAAACAACAACACACCAACAAACTAACAAAAAAGCAACAATTGCTATATTCATTTCTATTTGTGATGATGATGGTAACATGAAAAGTTAAAAAAGAATGTCAAATGAGAAAGTTGTAAGCAACAGAGATGGAAGGTCAGTGACCAGCAACACCTGTATCTACACATCACATCATACAAGTGTGCAGGTGTACTACATTAAATCTCACATGCAGCGTAAGTGCAGCTTAAGGAACAATGGCCACGTTCTAGAACCCATGAGGGTTCTCTGGCTTGTCTCTGCGCAACTCTAGCGTGATGGTATTAGAGATTGCTGTGTTAATTGGAGTTATTTTCAATACTACAAATTCATTTCAAGCATGAATATGATGATGATGGTAACATGACAGGTTTTAAAAAGAATGTTGATATATTAATATTATTGCTGCACTAATTTCAACATTTATTTAAAGATTTAAAGAACACATAACAGTTCCCATAATAGGAAAGAGTAGCAGTGACAGTAGTCGTGAAAAGGTCCCAAAGTCAAAATGACAGTTTATGAGAAAGTAGATCTCAAAAGGATGTACTTGTCCTTGCATGAAGTCCTTGATCCACATATGACACACAGAGGGACGGTGCTCCACAGCTTTGAGACAGGATCACTGCTGCTCCCCACTGCTTGGTGTGGATATAACAGCCACCCTTTTGTGTGTGTGTGTGTGTGTGTGTGAGTGTGTGAGTGTGTCTGAAGATGTTGCATGGCGATATTTCCTCATCTGCTTGGTGTGGCTCTAACGGCCATCCTGGCTTTTGTGTGTGTGTGTGCATGTGTGTGTGTGTGTGTGTGTGTGTGTGTGTGTGTGTGTGTGTGTGTGCGTGTGTGTGTGTCCTGACAGAGAGGGAGTGTGAGCCCTGTCCAAGGGGCTGGGTGGCGTTCTCCTCCCACTGCTATTTCTTCTCCTCTGAGGTCAGGACATGGAGCAGCAGCCGCATTCAGTGCCTGCAGCAGGGTGGGGACCTTGTGGTGATCGACACGGCCGAGGAACAGGTACACACACCAACTCATCTACACGTTTGCACCAGGACTAACGCTTACGAACACTCACAAACACTGACAAACACTTGTTCTGTGTGCTAATTTGGCTAGGAAGGAATCTGCCTACAACCAGCCATTTTAATGACACTGGCACCAGACCCTCTGTACAAAACGAAGTGAAG
>CM059277.1:6253001-6268001 GCA_030347295.1 Setipinna tenuifilis
CCTCTAAAAGGTGCCGTTTTATACTTTTATACTTCAAGGTAATGCAGCGTCTGAGTAATTAAAGCCCATCTAACAATACCTCAGATCTGTGCGGATTTTAATATGCACTAATCTGAATAATTACATCACTTGTCAGGTGACACGAAAGAAGTCAGACACTCGCGAAAATAATTAGTTATATGGCCTTATCAGCAGAGAACAACAAAACAGGAAGAGTAATAGACAGGAACAAAGTAGACGAGTAGAAGTAGAAGAACACAAGGAAGAAAAAGAAGAAGGAGAAGAAGAGGAGGAAAACGTGACAAAACGAAGAAGGAAAATTGTGCAGGAGAGAAAAAAAAGGAGAGAAGGAAATAAAGGAGAAAATTAAATAAAAGGTTTTAGATTTTCAGAACAAGATGAGGAATAAAATGAAAGCAGAATTTTCAGGAAGAAAAGAGAAACAGAAAAGACTACAGCAGAGACAGAGACAGAGGGGGATAAGAACTCATGTCAGTTGGGAAAGAGGTAACAGAAAAAAGCGGGAGTTTAAAAGGAAAGCATGGTGAAAAAGGCAGTGGTGTGATCATTGGATACTATCTGCCACAATTTATCAGCCTATCAGGCCACACAACAGATCAAGATTGTTAGATCGTTGGCAGCCATAATGAAGCTGCAATAAAAATGTAAACACTTAAATGTGTCTTGATTTTATTGTCCTGTTTTATCCACAGACATTCCATGTAGATTTAGATTAAAAAGCTCTTTGTTAATTCCTCTACTGATTTTGACATAACATTCATATCCCATGGCGAGATTTAAAAGAAGAGAAAAGAGTCACACGACAGAAAAAGATAGAAGATAAAAGGCAGAGAAAATGAGAGTGCATAAATAAGAAGACTATAAGGACAGCGTGCGACAGGGACAGCAGTAAGAAAGAAGCATGCAAAGAAAAGAAAAAGAAGGTCAAGAGCGGGGGAAACGAAAACAGCCGCTCAGAAGTAGAGAAGTAGAGAAGTAGAGAAGAAGAACACAAGGTCTTGAAAGGGCGGTGAAAACAAAATGGAGGACGGTATGGTGATATTATTCAGCACAGACTACAGTTCATCAAGTCGCTGGTGGAGCTGCTCTGACTCTGACTTGATCAGGTTTGTATTAGCACGAGATCAAGCCGGCCGGTGTCTGGCTGGGAGCCCGCTGCTGTGTTGCTGTCTAATATCACTCAACCCTGACAGATTGCAAAAGCGAAGAGCAGAGAGGAGAGAAGAGAAGAGGAGAGGAGAGAAGAGGAGAGGAGAGGAGAGGAGAGGAGAGGAGAGGAGAGGAGAGGAGAGGAGAGGAGAGGAGAGAAGAGGAGAGAAGAGAAGAGGACAGGAGAGAAGAGAAGAGGAGAGAAGAAGAGAGAAGAGGAGAGGAGAGGAGAGGAGAGGAGAGGAGAGAAGAGAAGAGAAGAGGAGAGGAGAGGAGAGGAGAGAAGAAAAAGCGAAGAGCAAGAGGAAGCTGACTAAAGGCTGCTGGTAGAAATGAGGAATGCCGGCTGGGGTGGCACAGCAGAGGGAGGCAGGAGAGATAAACAGTTGTAGCCAAGCGTGCAGAAAGAGAAAGAGCAAGAGAAAGAAACAGAAAAAGAGAAAGAGAAAGAGAAAGAGAAAGAGAAAGAGAAAGAGAAAAAGCTAGAGAGGAGGGAAATAAAGCAAAGCACACAGTAATTAGGCAGAAAAGGGAATAAAAAAAGCCGTGTGGGAGAGTGGTGGAGTGGGCAAGCGTAGGAGGGAGGCCAAGATAGAGAGAAAGATCACAACATGCAAATAACATGCAGAGAGGAGCATCACACAGCCGTTTAAGACAGACATGCAGATATAGATATTAATTTAATACCTAATATTACTAATAAATGAGAAATAGCTGGAAATGCGAAGCAGCGTAATGAGAAGCGAAGAGGAAAGGGAATAATAAGCGCAGGAAAGGAGAGTTTAAAAGTAAACATGACCTATTCAAATGTACACGTTGTCACCTGAGAATTAACACAATGTCTACCAGACATTTGAATATAAATCACTTAAACGTATCGACTTTTTAACAAAATAATATAAAATTGTATCTTTTAGTATAAAATAATAATATTACTTTAGGCATAACATGCAAACGAATTATTTATTATCTCATTTATTTAGTTGAATATAAATGTTAAGTCTTTTTTTTTTAAAAGTCTGATAGGCCATATTTTTTCTCAAGTCATACTGTGGACTTCTGTAGAACATCTGTAAAAACAGTCAGTCAGTAGCTGATGTTGTGAATTTGGACCAGTTGGCAGACACAAGCCTGGCATAAGGCATGAAAAAGCAAAGGCTCTGTTAGCCACTGGAGCTATCACTGAGGGCCCCAGATCACAGTTAGAGAGAGAGAGAGAGAGAGAGAGAGAGAGAGAGAGAGAGAAAGAGAGAGAGACAAGATGGAGGCAGACAAGAGGGCCCCAGATCACACAGGTAGAGAGAGAGAGAGAGGTAGAGAGAGAGAGAGAGATGGAGAGAAGGAGAGAGAGAGAGAGAGAGAGAGAGAGAGAGAGAGAGATGGGTACATTTGTAGACAAGATGGAGGCAGACAGGAGGGCCCCAGATCACAGGTAGCGAGAGAGTGAGAGAGAGAGAGAGAGATGGGTAGAGGCAGACAGGAGATGAAGAAGACGGGATGAGATAGCGGAAAGAGGGAGCTGGAGGAGAGCAGAGCACCGAAGGAAAAGCAGCGAAAGCAAAGCAGAGCAGAGCGAAACCCACAGGGAAATTAAAGAGTACGATAATGGAGAAAGACAGCAGAGAAAGGATGGAAGAAAGACAAGAACACTTTACAGAAGAAAGCAAGCAAAGAAGAAGAAGAATGCAAAAAAAGAAAGACAGAAAAAATAAATTAAGGAAGAAAGCTGAAAAGATCACACGCGAGCAAGCAAGAAGGAAAGATGCCATGCAGTAGACAGTAAAAGAGAGGAAAAAAGCAAGAACAAAAGATGCTATGCGGTGGAGAGTAAAATAGAGGAAAAAAGCAAGAAGGAGAGATGCTATGCAATGGACAGTCAAAGAGAAGAAAAAAGCAAGAAGGAATGATGCCATGCAGTAGACAATAAAAGAGAGGAAAAAAGCAAGAAGGAAAGATGCCATGCGGTGGAGAGTAAAAGAAAGGAAAAAAGCAAGAAATAAAGATGCCATGCAGAAGATAGTAAAAGAGAAGGAAAAAATCACAGCACACAGATGACAGAAGTTGGAAAAAAGGGGGGAAAAAGTTTAGGTCTACACAGAGAATCCAGAAGGATCAGACGAAATGGATGTCTAAAAATATTGTGTGTTGTGTTGTGTTGTGCTGTCCCTTTTCGGGTACTTTGTAGGACAGACCAGTAGGTAACATTACCATTTACACCTGATAACAAGTCATACCTACTTTTTATACCTGTTTTCACCCATAAATGATTAAATCCATGTAGTTCATAATTAAGGCAATTCATCATGGGTTTGATCATAATGATAATATGATAATATTATTATACATTGGTGTAACTTATCTTATTTTCTTAAAAATAAGAATCAAACTTCTTTTTTACCATAGTTAAAATATTATTTACTAATAAACCATAAACCATAGCTAAATTACATACTCATGTTTACTTGTTTATGACATTGGTTTGCAAAAAATTGGTTTGCAAACACATTTAGTTTGTGGCAGTATGCAGGCCAAGTAATGGAGCCATGATATAACCACTTGTGTCCCAAGCAGCAAACCAAGGCCACAGAGAGCCACAGAACCATACAGGGGGAACAGCGCAAGGACAGATGGATGGATGGATGGATGGATGGATGGATGCAAAGAGCAGACCAAGGCGGAAGAATAGACCGAAGGAGAATAGTTACTACAGCAACTAGTGAAGAAAAAGCACAGAGAAGAAATAGAGGAGAGATAGGAGAACAAAGGGAAGCTTTATTGAGAAAAAATAAACAGCAGAGTCAAAAACAGACTGAAGTATGTACAGCATCTAGACAGCAGCGAATGTAGAAACAGATTCGGTCCTGGTTTAGTATAGGCAGCAACAGAGGTGCATTCAACGTATTTTTTGTCTAAATGTCAATGTTTGTGTAAGATTTTGAGTCGTTTGAATTAAACTGTAACCCTTACAGGTTAAGCATTCTCATTCGGTCATTGAGAGCTACCTCTTCAGATCATTTAGTATAGTATGTGTTTTTGCAAATGTTCAAAGTCATATTCAAATGAATAAAAAACTGTCTGCAACTGCAAACGTTGGCAAACATTGTTGAGTGAATGCACCTCAGACCGGACCCTAATCTGTTTTAGCATTGCGTACCGTTTAGGGAGGAAATACTGATTAAGTATGACAGAGCAGAGAGAATCGCACATACGTAAGACAGGAAAGGCTTTAGGGAAGAAAAAAGCCACAGAAGAGACAGAAATAAGGAGACAGCAGAGGTCTTCACACCAGAGGAGAAGTTAGTCAGTCAGGCTTGCCTTGCCTTGACACCAAACATGTAGCCACGTAACATATTGCACATAAGAACCCATAGCCTCTCAGCATTTCTTTTTTCTTGACTAGGCTTGACTAGTAATGTTGCGTAAGTGAAAAACAGCAGAGTTTTGGAGTGTGAAAAATGAAGGCTTAAATTAGAGGTAGATTCACAGAGTTCATCTGAGGTGTGTGTGTGTTTGTCTATCTCCGGCATTCCTCTACACCTCTGCAGTTGCTGTATCTCACAGTTCGTCTTTCTCTGAACACTACGTCATCCCACACACACACACACACACGCACACACACACACACACACACACACACACACACACGCACACAAATGTACACCCTCACACAAATACACACACACATACACACACACACAGCAATAACACAATGACCTGTATAACACAAAAACAGTGCCCTAAAAATGTCACAGGAAATATAAATGTCAAAAATAACTTGATCTGTAAAGGCTGTATAAAATGCATTATCCTAGTGTTTGGCTCCCAAAACTGTATGGCAGTCCAAAACTGTTTCTTACAAACAAACTGTACAAAATGAATCCCTGTAAGGTTGCTTTAACCTGACACCTGAAGTGAAGTAGATTATTTCCACTGGTCTGAGCCAAACTGCTTATTCGTGAGTTATGGGGGATTTGTGTTCTTAGGGCGTCTCTACCAAAACATAGATCTTCCAAGTTTCTTTCTCTTTTTTTTAAATAAGTATCCTTAATCATAAATAACGTCACCCTTTTCTTTGGTACTAATAAATACTTTTCAGTTTCCCTACAGTATGTACAATCAAATGAGAGTCTTTTTTTGGGGGGTGTTGGGAGGGGTGGGGTTGAAAATGACCTAGCCAATTCCAGCATACACTTCCAGCACCTGTTGTCCGTTGCCATGGTACAGGCCCCAACGCAGGGCGCCGTCGGCACTCAGTAGGGAGTGAACCGATTGTACCCTCCTCGGTACAGGCTTGCCTGTCAACAAAAGATCATAAAAATGACAGAATATTAAATTAAGATTCGAAATTACAGAACAGATATAAGAACAGTGTAAAAAAAAAATCATCATATCGTGTGGCAAGATTTGAAACACTGACATCAAAAAAAATTAATCTGCACATGACTGATTGACATATGGTGCCAAGTAAAAAAAAAAGAATACACACAAAAGGTCACTGCTGTCTTTCTGTTGCTATGGTTACGAAAAGTCTCAGCTGTGGCCTAACACAGATCAGTGAGTGTGAAATGCAGCGACTGACGCTGCTGGAGAAAAAAAAAGATTTAAAGAAAGAAATAAATAAAGATGGAGGTAAAACCTTTAAAACAATCTCACCATGGTTCCAACTCCATAAGTGGCTGTTGGTCCAACTGAGTGGTGGTAGGGATCTGTGGTGGAGGCATACACACGTCCATACCTTGAGGAGAAAATGGTACGTTTTGGTTTTAGTTTTGGGTAAAAATATTATTTTTAAAACACTTCCGGTGTTGAGCTGCTGGACACAATGCGATCATAATCTCTGTTTTCAGACCGGACCCGAGTTGGAGCCGGTTCCTGCACCAGTGACACTGGGAACCAAAGTGCTTGCCCGTGTTCATACCATGATGCCTCATCAACGGAGGCCATTGTTCAACACTAAAAATGGTTCGCTTTATCATGGTTCGCTTTTTAAAAAAAAACAAGTTTTACTTGGTGCCTGTTGGGAACCAAATTTTATGGTTCCTGAACGCTCTGATTTTTGGGCCGGTTTGAGATATGGTGCAGGAACAGGAACCATCACCGGCATCGGAACCAGCATGGTTCTTTGTCGGTCTGAAAACGCCCTTCTGAGGTCCGGCTGTGCATGTAAGCTTACCCGTCACTATAGGCTGCCGCGGCTGTAGCTGCTGAGGCGGACTGGGCTACTCTGTATGCTGTAGGGTAGCCTCCCTGGAGATGTGGAGAGAGGGGGAGCACAGAGAGAGAGGAGGACGGAGGAATAGAAGCAGAGGGAGAAGAGATAAAGACAGAGAGTAAGTCGGTGGGAGAGAAAGAGTGAGAGTGAGAGAAAGAGAGAGAGAGAGAGGGAGTGAGAGAGATAAAGAGAAAGACAGAGAAGGCAGAAGATGGAGGAGAATGATAAGAGAGAGGCGCTGATACACAGCAAGTTGGAATAACTGACGTGTTGCCATGGCAGTAGCTCTTTCATTGACTTACATAAACTTCGGTTCCATAGAGTCCATCCTGATACACCACGCTGAGGAACAGAGGAAGGAGAGAGAACATCACATCACATTTCCGCTCACTTCTTTTTTTTTATTTAAATAAGTATCCTTAATCATAAATAACGTCACCCTTTCCTTTGGTACTAATAAATACTTTTCAGTTTCCCTACAGTATGTTCAATCAAATGAGAGTCTTTTTTTGGGGTGGGGGGTGGGGTTGATGGTGAAGGAGAGAGAACATCACATCACATTTCCGCTCACTCCAACTCAGCGGAGGGAAAAACCCCAACCACCGAGAGGTGTAGTCTAAAACCACACGATAAAAACCACATATTGATTCTACCTATGCACATAAACAGGCAATTCCACTAATTACTTCATCCACCTGGCAGACGAACTGCCCCTAATTAAAATGAATTGCCCTAGCGAACGGCTGGAACAAATAGTAGGTAACTTTGTGACTTCCTCGGGCCAAGATACACAGCTCTGTTAAAATCCGACAATAAACACACGCGGCCACGAACGGCCTTCAAAGGTGCAGCGTGCAGTTCCAGGAAAAGGCTTCTGCTGCTGATATCTGACCTCACTGGACAGTGAAAAATAAACCCATGCATTATGTGCAAGCGTGGGCAATACTGTACTGTACGTATGGCTTTATTTATTTATAATCATTTATAGATCGATCTGAATCACTAAATATGTTTCCTTTCCTTTCCCATTTCCTATTCTCAGAGACGGGCACTGCACACTGTGTAGTTTAGTGTACACACTGTACACACTGAACTGACAACTATAGCATTTACATCTGTGGACGTAAATTGCCTTAACTTCCGTCCAGGACAATGTATTAGGGAGGCCAAGGGAAACACTGAAGACCCAAGCCGTCCTAGTCATGGACTTTTTCAGCTGCTACCATCTGGCAAGCGATATCACAGTCTCGAGGTGCAGACCTCCAGACTCCAGATCTGTTTTTTTTCCATCAAGCAATCAGGCTTTTTAGCAGTGATCAATGATACGCTAAGCTTATGCCTAACATACACTCAATCACATGCTCTCACACACATGCTTTTTCCCTCTTACTCACAGACACACTCACACAAATACACATGCACACACACACACACACATACACACATGCGCGCACACACACACACACACATTTACTTACTTGCTCAGCACTTAACATCTACTTTTGTTTTTGTTTTAATATGTATGCTTTGCAATTTTGAGGAGCCAAAATTCAAGCATTCTACTCTCCTAAACAAGCATAATGAAATGTAATTTAAAAATATTGCAGAGCAAATGGATTAGGCTTAAGTGCTACTTAAGCCTAATCCATTTGCTCTGCAATATTTTTAAATTACTACTACTACTTTAAATTACTACTACTACTACTTAAGAACTACTTAAGTACGACACCTTCCCACCTATCACCCAATAATATTCAACACAACAGTTATTAACCTACCCTGGATAGGCTGGCACAGCAGTGGGTGTGGCCGTAGCAGCTGAGCGAATGGTGTTGTAGACTGCTCGGCCACGCCCTCTTAAGGCGGGGCCTCTGTAGGCTAAAGTTGGTGTAGGCACCGGATAGGGGAAACTAGCAACTGGAGAAAAAAAACATAAAAAATAGTTTTTGTTATGACAGGCATAACATATTAAAATGCAGTGCCTTTCATGAACATACAAGTAACAGCACAAGTTACATGACAAAACCATGGAACAGTCACTGCGTGCACATGGATGAGTTTAATCCAATTGTAAATGGATTGGGATCGTATTGAATTCATGTGCACAGGCTAAAGATTGTGTAGGGAGTGGATTCGCAAACCCGATAGGAAGCCCCGGCTGGAAGTAGTTCCAATACCACTTGTTGAAAGGACTACAGCGCCACCTAGCGTACTGGAGTCGGACAGGTCTCTGACCATTATCTGATTACACAAACTCCATGTGCACTTGGATTTTGGAACCGACCACCTACTGAGTAACAACATCGGATTTGGAGAAATCCAATACGATCCTGACAGATTCAAAGGATCCCTGGGTATCTATCACAATCTATAGCTGACTGTTACTGTGTGTGTGTGTGTGTGTGTGTGTGGGTGTGTCTCTATGTGTGTGGCTTGTGTGCTTTTAGGGGAGATGCAGATACACAGGAGTTAAATGAAGTGATAACTGATATACTGCATGTAGACATTTCAAATTGATGGATTTTCCAGGCAACATAGCTCAGTTTGTGGCTGTAAAAAGCATCTCTGTGGGCCAGAGATGCAATGTGGGTTGTGTGTGTGTGTGTGTGTGTGTGTGTATGTGTGTGCATGTGTGTGCATATGTGTGTGTATATGTATGTGTATATGTGTGTGTGTGTGTGTGTGTGTATGAGTGTGCATATGCGTATGTGTGTGTATATGTATGTGTATGTGTGTGTGTGTGTGTGTGTGTGTGTGGACTGACCTGTGTAGAGCTCAGGGGCGTACATAGCTCCCATCACGGGGTTGATCTTCCAGCCTGTGGCTGAGGAAAGCGGAGGGTGAAGTGAGGTCAACACAGCAAACACAGCACTTACAATCAAGAGAGATGCACAGAGAAGGACACACACACACACACACACAGTATGTGTGCTTGTGCTGGACTGTAGGATACAGATGCATGCTAGCTTGTGTGTTCATGTATGCACGTCACGTTTTCGTGTTTTTATTTGTGTGTGTGTGTTTGTGTGTGTGTGTGTGTGTGTGTGTGTGTGTGTGTGTGTGTGTGTGTTTGTGCATGTATGTGTGTGTGTCTGTGCATTATGTGTGTGTGTTTCTAACAAAGAGCCTTGCAGAGAGAAAATCCATACCATTCACCAGTGGAGTTTGGGGTTTCTTTGTGACGACTCTGGCTGTTGCGTTGTTCACCTGTACAAGGACACTGCTATTACTCTCTCAACAAACACATGGAATACCTCAGTTACAGTGGCACTGCATCATTATAACAGCAGAAAGCGCGAGTGTCCATGTGCTTTCGAGCCCCTTGACCTCTCACCTCGATCTTCCTTCCCTCCACAATGGTTCCGTTGAGCTTCTCGCGAGCTCGGTCTGCCTCAAGGGCACTCTCGAAGGTCACGAAGCCAAAGCCCTGTGTGGGAGGGAGAGAGAAAGAGAGAGAGAGAAAGAGAAGGCAGAGAGAGAGAGAGAGAGAGAGAGAGAGAGAGAGAGAGAGAGAGAGAGAGAAAGAGAGAGAGAAGGTATGTGGTGAAACAAACAAAAGTAAAGAGAAAACAGGAAGTACAGTAAGGTGGTGAGTAAATGTTAACTCACTTTATTAAACAGATTCAATTGTCTAATTTTACGAGACATACACAAACAGGGCATACACATATAATATACACACACCGGCACAAAAAGATTAGTGAGGTAGAGTAAGGTACTGAGATAGAGTAAGATAGAGTGAGGTAAAGTGAGAGAGTGATGTAGAGTGAGGTAGTGGAACAGAGTGAGGTAGAGTGAGTGAATGATGTGGTGAGGTAGAGTGAAACATGGTCGCTCCGTTACCTTCGATCCTCTCTCATTGAAGATTATCTCCACATCCAGGATCTTGCCAAATTGCTGGAAGACATGAGACCATCATGTTACTGAGTGCTAACTAACGACACCAGGCCATTATGTTACAGGATGCTAGCTATGATAACAGGCCACTGCTATTTCTAGCTAAGGTAGATTCTAAAAACCAGACTGGTCATCATATTACTAGTACATTCTGAATAAAAGATTGAAAGACTGAGTGAAAGACTAAGTGGCTTTGACAGACGGTGTGTCTGTGGAGGAGTCTGTCTAATAAAAGATTGACTAAGTGAAGGAGGGAGGGAAGGAGAAGTGAGGAGTCGTTCTGTCAAGGGTTCTGTGTCCTACCCCAAACATCTGTCTCAGGTCAGGGTCGCGGAATCGGAAGGGGATGTTGGAGACGTGCAGGCGTTTGGGCTGGGCTTTACCAGACCCCTCCTCCTCACTCCCACTTCCTGCTCCGCCCCCCGCGGACACGGACACGCTCAGAGCCTGAGGGTCAGAGGTCACAGGAGCCAAGGAGTCATCCTGCCGGAGGGGAAGATGGGAAAAAAGACGAGACGAGAGAATGGAGTGTAGAGATAGAGAGATAGAGAGTGAGGCAGCAGAGAGATAGGAAGAGAGATATATTAGTTAGAGTAGGAGAGTGAAAGAGAAAGGTTAATGCATTTGTTTATCATAGCCACAGTTAATATGCTCTTGTTATGCGCTAAATTAAAAAAACTGTTTTTATATATTTTTTTGACTAAACATTCGCAAATAAAGGTTTCAGCATAGCACTGCGCTGAAAGTGCACCATCTTAAAGTGACCGCACACAAACCCAACCGAGCATTCCCCATCCAGTGCTCCCTCTCAGGCAAGGAGGCGTGAGGAGGCGTAAACAAGTCTCCATTTTAGTGAGGCGTCCACATACATGCCCGTTAGAAAAGAATCACTTGGGCAGATACCACTAAGAAATTACAGTATGATTACTCTTGAAATTCAAGGTGTATTATTATTTTTATTTTTTTTTACATTGTGTGTTTGATGCACTCAGTTCAGCCTGATTTGTGAAACAGTGGAGTGTAAGCATGGGCCTCACCAACAAAGACCTATAGTAGAACTGCAACTCATTGCTATATTGTAAATATTTACAATATAATCAGTGATATCATGAAGCATTTCCTTGAATAGGAGCTTTGTTTTTTCGTAAAAACTGAAACACCAGTAAAATGCCCTCATGCAAAAATCAACCCGTATGAGAGTAACTGTGCGTCAAACCCAAAACATCCACCATCCCACAATGCACCACGATGCCAGTGTGTGTCACAACCTATGTCGCATCAAACTCCACAAAACTGTTATGTCCGTCAAAAACCAGGAGATTAAAGAAACCCAAAGAAAAGGATGAAAAATGTATTAAAAGACTGGTGAGCGTGAGCAAAGGAGAAAAAAAAGGATCCAAAAAAAAAGAAAAGAAAGAAAAACTAAAAAAAGGCAGAAAAGAAAAAAACAAAATCCTCAGAGAGGGCAGGCTTGAGAGAGTGAAGTGAATTAGCTGCTTGAGGTAAAGGCCCTTTATGCAGAAAGGAATAACCCTTTTATTAGCTTAGGCTACAGTGAAAAAGAGAGGACTGAGGAAGGAGAGAAGGAGAGGACTTACAGAATAACAGACACACTCAGAGAGAAAGAGAGAGAGAGAGAGAGAGAAAAAAAACACAGAAAAAGACAGAAAATGGGGAAAAGAGAAGAGAGCGTGAATGAGTGGATGTTAAGTGCTTGCTCTTTGATAGCCTGCGGAACTTTGTGTTGGTTACCATAGCTGCTCAATGAATTGCACCACACGTGCCCCCACACCAGAAGGACTTCTGTGTCTGTCGTGTGTGAGGGCTTTTGTGTTGTGGGATTCATTCAAAGCGGTTGGCGGACACTGCAAGGACTGACTAGCTGACACCAGGACCAAAGGCTAAGCACTTAAACCCAGCAGCATCACACTCGAGACTACGGGACTACAGGAGTGCAGAGAATAAAAAGAAAAGAAAAAAAAAACAAACAAACGAAGAAAAAGTGAAATCAATCAACTGAAATGAGTGGCACAGGAAGTGATTGGCCGCGCAGGCAGACAGTTGCGCAAAAAGCTGAGGTGGGTGAACTGGGGGTGAAAGTTGAAAGGTCAGTCTCAGGTCACGGTGCTGCTTTTTTTGGCAAAGGTTAAAGTTAATTACCCAAGATTCCGAAAGGAGGGGTACTTGTATTAATAGACACAATAACACAGCAGGGAGGACACAAATACAGCGTCATGGACACACACACACACACGCACACACGTACACGCGCACACACACATACACGTAGACACACTGCATAGGTAACACAAAGGCTTGCCATGGCCAGCTACGGTGGTTGAATCAGCTTGTGTCAAACAAACACGGTTGAAACCTTGTCCTCACACACGCAAAAACACAGACACAATCCTAAGTGGCAGGACTAGACTTGGGAGTGGGGTGGGTGGGGTGGGGTGGGGTGGGGGAAGTGGCACAGAGAGAGGAAAAGAGATAGGGGGTGGGGGTGGAGGAAGGGGGAGGGGGAGGGAGAGTGGGGGTGGGGGCAGGGGGTATGGGTGGGTGGGTATCAGTTGAGAGGTGCCATCATATCACGATGCAAAGTGTTTTCTGAACCTGGGCGATATTTCAGGAGGGGGGGGTCTTCTGCTCTGCCTGCCCCCCCTCCTTGGCGACGTCTCAATGTCCGAAAATCAGGAGCATGTAATGCTGGCAGTCTAGTGGTGGGATATATAATACATTTGACTATAAAATACCAGCAGGAAAAAAAAGCACCGCATCTCATCGATCTGCTTCAGACGCACACCTAGAATTATCAATTTACACTGAATATGCCATTTAAAGCAGAAGAACAAAAAATCAAAAAGAAAAAGAGAAAAGTGTTTATTTCAAATTGCAGGTGAAATGTAGGCATTATGGAAAGCTATGTCATGTGATCTGGGATGTATGAAAGCAAACACACTTTTGGAGATGATTCTCACACAATACAATTTTCATTCAAATAACAGTTTAAAATTATTACTTGACCCCTCATCTTTTTTTTAATAAATATTTGTTTTTTTCTGCAACACAATTGCAACAAAGTGTGTGTAATCAAGAACTGTATTTGTACTCCAACTACTGTTGACAGCATTTGCTTTTAATCAAACTATTACCGAGTACTGTACCCTGTCTTTAAAACAACTTCCATAAGTCTTTCCTCTCCTGCCCCCCCCCCCCTCTGCTCTGTCTCTCTCTCTCTCTCTCTCTATCTCTGTCTCTCTCTGTATTCATCTGTCCTCTCTCTCTTTCTATCTCTCTCTCTCTCTCTCTCAGGCCGAGCTGCGATTGCCTTACATGGTAGGCAGAGGGAAGGTGGCCTGCTAAGAATAGCGCACACACACCGGACCCGGCACGGTGGTCTCAGCCACCCCACTTAGACAGCAGCTGACTCACTGACTGCCGGCTGAGATGCGGGCCGGATCCGGCCCTAAGCTGACCTAGAACTGGTCTAAACAATGACTGTCAGACAAAATGGACGGCATGCACTCAGTCACATGTGAAGCCATGAAGAGGAAAAGGGGATTTATAAGAGGTATGGTTGGTTGTCCCCTGGGGTGGACCTGGCATAGTTAACATGCGCTGGCTCCAAGATAAGACAAGTTATTGCACAGAGCAAGGCTTCAATTTGAAGTCAGCAAATATGGCTGACATGTTTTGGGTTCATTTTGTCAGAGTGTAAGTGCATAATGCCAATGCAACGCTGTCCACAGTGTCTCACAGTCATAGGGTGCGGCCTGGAGATTTGTCCCAGAACTGCTACACACACATACTACTGTGTGTTCTCCTTTTGGATCTGCACCAGTGTCACCTGCTATCTAATGTGTTTCTTTGTGTGTGTTTGTGTGTGTGTGTATGTGTGTGTATGTGTGTGTGTGTGTGTGTGTGTGTGTGTCCCATCCCCCCCCCACCCCCCCACCCCCTTCCTTTCCAGCCAATCCCAGACATGCCGGGTCACTTCCTCTTACCGCGCTGCTGGCCGAGAGGGAGTCTGGCCCCTCATGCTGGCCCTGGAACACCCTGAGCTGGTGGTGCTCCTGGTACTCTGAGCTGGCGTGGGCAGGGCTGAAGTCCAGTGGGGGGAGCCTGCCGGCAGGCGTGGGGGGGCCCTGCCCTGGTGGAGGGTAGGAGGGGGGAGGGGCATACACCTGTGGGAGGGTGGGGTCACCACTGCCTGGCCCCGCCTCTTGGCCAGGGGTACCCTGGGAAGGGGAGGGAGGGGAGGGAAGGGAGGGAGGGGAGGGGGGAAGTAGGGAGAAGAAGAAGAAGAATCTTATGGTGACAACCTGTGATTACGACAGAACTGACACTGTATCTGTATAAACACTGTATTTGTTTATAAGATCAACAGTAACAAGATTATATTTTACAACAGAGGAACTGTCAACATGGCTATAACATTTCAATCGATGGATGATGTTGAACATTACAATTCTGGTAACGAATACACTACACCCTGAAAACTCTCAGAGCACAGCTGACCATTGTCCTGAGTAGTAGAGTGCCAGCAGAAATAAATGCTACATGGGATGGGCCCACATGGGATATCCTCCCCAAAGGTTTCTCAGTTCAAACACAATTATATTTGACCATCACCATGCCCTCAAAGATGCCTTTATGTAGGTAGGTTTGCTTTCTTTTTAGAAAGGTTTTACACAAATTACAAGAGTATCAATGCTGCACAG
>CM059277.1:6273001-6305501 GCA_030347295.1 Setipinna tenuifilis
CTAACGCTGCCTTTGGAGGAACCTTAGGTCAATGGCTAAAACACACTAAAGAATAGAGAACTAAGACAGGCTGTACGTAAAAAAAAGTGAGAGTGTGATTTAAAAAGAAGACAAGAAGAGATGGAGTGAAGAGCAGCACAGAGAGAGAAAGAGGGAGAGAGAGAGTGAGAGAGACAGAGAGAAAGAGAGAGAGAGACAGAGAGAGAGAAAGAGAGGGCAAGAGGGAATTACCTGGACAATGCTGGGGTAGCAGGAGGCTGTCTGAGGGTAGACGGGGAGTCCATACGGCTGAAGAATCACAGTAGGGGAGGAGAGCATAGTGCATAGCCAGACAAAGAGAAAAGAGAAGAGGAACAATGGAGGGATGAAGGAGAAAAAAAAAGGAAAAAAAAGAGAGAGGGGGGAAAAAGGAGAGGGTGGAATGCGAGCTGGAAGAGTCGTGGAACCAGCCAAAGAAGCAGGGAAGTTAGAATCCAAACAGGAGGGGAAAAAGAAGTAGGAAAGAAACAGATGTCCAAAATCAGAGGAGGAGGGAAGGAGAAAGGAGTAGCTTTCAGGTCACACACACGCACACACACGCAAAAAAAAAAAAAGTTATGACAAAACTAGAGTTCCATGGGGAAGGAGAGAGAAGAAGACAGAGAGAGCCAGCTTTGTTGAAAGAACAGGATATCGTCGAAACTGAGTGGGCTCAGGAGAGCTAGCTGGTGTGTGTGTCCATCTGTCATGTAGTCACTCTGACATACTGAAACACATGTGGAGAGTCCTGTTTCACGCCTGTATTAATAGGCCCTCTCCCACTCTACTGCCCCTGCCGCTCCTGCTCGCACATAAGCCTGCTATTGCACTCACTCTTGCCTCGTTTGAAGTTCTTTATCCACTATAACAACCCGCCATTTAACACAAAGATTTAATCCCAGGATAGAGTTTCTATTGTGTCAAAAATGTGGAAAACACACACTTATTTTGAAATGTTCCATGCCGAATGGAAATGACTCTGCTAAGAATATGTCAAGATGCAGAAAGATGATAGGCTAGCCTACAGGCCTAGACTAATAATTTAGGAATGGCACCCCCACCCCCCACCTCCATGGCCATCCCCAGGAGAGCAGGGCATATGCTTTTGTTAAGACAATGCCACAACAATAGCTTCAAAAGAAAAACACATGACAAAACATTGTCAAGGCCAAACATACCATCAAAACCCTCAATGTCATTTTCCCTAAAAGTCACTGTTTTGAACAAAGGATTTAAAAAAAAAAAAAAAAAAAAAACGCTGTTTCAGATTAAAACCAGCAGAGGGCAGCAAGCAAGTTTTTGAAAGTCAGTCCCACATGTGCCTGACAGAGCCCGACAAGTATCAAAAACAGTTTTGAAAAAAAATTATGAACATAAACTTGCTCAACCTTCGTATAAAGAGTGATAAACACAACACATTACAACAACATTACAAACACATTTAGGCTATGTGTTTGCTTTGATTTTGAGATATAACAGACAATTGTTTTACCGACTGTGTATTTAATTTCTTTGAAACAATAAATGATTATATTGTTGCCAAACCGTGTTTGTTTGTTGTGTGTTACAAATAAATAAGGTTATTTTGTTAAATTGTAGGTAGTCGCGTACTTGTGACGTCTACGTCGCACTGGTCAGTGGGAAATGTAGTGTCATTACAGTCATTATAAATAGCTGGTGAAGCCCTCCATGCGGTCTCTTTACTGTTCGAGCCTGAGGAAGACAGGTAATGGCGGACGACTTTTGCGATATGAGTTTCCCGCTGCTCAATTATATGTATTTCAATCACCATATGCCTGTCAAGTAATGTTACCAGAACACTAGCAGTTATTTAACGCTGGTATTTGAAAGGATTTTGCATCAGAATTGCGAACTTGAGTACCGATATGTAATGACGTGGTAGCAGGCTAAGCACGAGATGGCGCCTGGGCCTAATACATTGTGTTATGCGGTGGAAGTGTAACTTGTTGGTACTTTAGAATATGCATGTAAGCCATGTTTTGGCTTTCACGCACACATGTATAATAAACTAGGTTGTGTTGCTGTTACCCTTTTAGTCAAGTTTATTGCTGCTGCATGGTGTTCAGTTAACGAGATCCCCCAGTAGCATGCTAATACTTGCTAGCTAACTTGAACCCACGTTAACCCACATGGCTTTCATATGTCGGTATGACTTGGCCGTTCAATTATGCTGACCAAATGGATATCCTTATTCAGTTGGCAATTGTTTTACAGGCGCAAGTGACCCACCATGCCCGTTGCCAGGAGTTGGGTGTGTCGTAAGACATACGTTACCCCCCGCCGTCCCTTCGAGAAGTCCCGTCTCGACCAGGAGTTGAAACTCATTGGTACGTATTGAATTATATAGGTGCCGTGTACTTCCAGGTATTAAAAAAATACCATCACTAACGTTATTCTTTCACCATAGGCGAGTATGGACTGAGGAACAAGAGAGAGGTGTGGAGGGTCAAGTTCACTCTGGCCAAAATCCGCAAAGCCGCCAGAGAGCTGCTCACCCTGGATGAGAAGGATCAGAAGCGTCTCTTTGAAGGTAAAACTTGTCTTGTAGTTACAAATCTGAGTCTTTGACAAAGTACAATGTCCTCAGATGCCCATAATTGTCATAATGTGATTTACAGCATCTGAACAATGTTATGAGTTCCATTTATTCTAAACTTTTTTGGGAGACCAATGATTTAAAGTAAACTTCAGACCCCACCGTGGTGTCAAGAATTCCTCGTGAATGAGGTCTATCCAGAGATGTACTTTTCTATGTGTGGTAATTCTCAACTACATCCTCTAAAGTCATGTGTCAATTTCAGGTAACGCCCTGCTCAGGCGTCTGGTGAGAATCGGTGTGCTGGATGAGGGCAAGATGAAGCTCGATTACATCCTGGGCCTGAAGGTCGAGGACTTTCTGGAGAGGAGGCTGCAGACCCAGGTGTTCAAGCTGGGCCTGGCCAAGAGCATCCATCACGCCCGTGTGCTCATCCGCCAGAGGCACATTCGGTAAGACATTGGGATTAGGAACAAGGAATTTAAGACTTGGAATGCAGGCAGTGCAATGCAGGGCAAGGGTCCCCTGTGTGTTGCTGCTATGGATGGGGTGGGGGGAATGGGGGATGCTAGGTTTCTTCCTCAGTTCTGATGGATGGCTGTGAACTGGGTCTTCATTGTGGTTGTCCTTCCTGTCTTCTGCTAGTGACCCAACCTTTGCTCCTCGCTGAGTGAGATGAGCTTAATATTTCCTCAAGGTCAATTCAGCATTTAAGCTGTATACCTTGTCTGTAAAGACTGCCCACACCCCAACACGCTGATCAAGACTTGGGTGGTGTAATGCCACACCATGGCTTTTGGGCTGGCAGGTAAGGTAAAACTGATGTAATTGCATGAGGGTGGGGTTGTAGTTTGGGAGTGTGAGTGGC
The DNA here is from genome assembly GCA_030347295.1 of Setipinna tenuifilis. NCBI lineage: Eukaryota > Metazoa > Chordata > Actinopteri > Clupeiformes > Engraulidae > Setipinna > Setipinna tenuifilis. Next base: position 6,276,445 of record CM059277.1, read on the forward strand.
TGGTTGAGTTGAGAGAATGGTCCTTGGCTGGCCAATGATATGAAAACATTCGTCAGACCCCACCATGGTGTCAAGAATTCCTCGTGAATGAGGCCTGCCAAGGACCCAAATATTCTCCTTTAATGTGTGTGGGGGAAATGCAGGGGTGGTTTCTAAGATGTGGATAAAGTGTAGTCCTTGGCTAAAAGCTCATCCATTCAGCATCTCTGAAATGAAAGCTTTTAGTGTAGAACTGTGCTTGATTTATGGCCTTTGTAAACCAGCCCCTGTAAAGGTCACCTTGGCACTTTATTAAAAATAAATAAATAAAAGATGGATGTTCTCAGACTTGCACTTCTGTCTTCTCCCTCTAGTGTGCGCAAGCAGGTTGTGAACATCCCATCCTTCGTGGTGAGGCTGGACAGCCAGAAGCACATCGACTTCTCCCTGCGCTCTCCATACGGCGGTGGACGTCCCGGCCGCGTGAAGAGAAAGAACGCCAAGAAGGGCCAGGGTGGCTCTGGAGGAGCTGACGATGAGGAGGAGGATTAAGCTGGATGACTAAGAGGGGGGACTGAACTGAACTGCAACATCCTGTTTTTCAAACCCCTCAGTTTTCAATAAAAAGTGGTTGGAAATAAAAAATGATACTGTTGCCTTCTCGTTCTTGCAATAAGTGTGTAAAGCATTGTTAGTGTTGGATGCTTAAATTATGACTTGGAGAAGTGTTGGTGGTTCAGAGAACCCTTTCCTTGGGTTATAATAATGAATGCAAATCTCGTGCAAGAAAAAGTATATGGGGCCAGAGGCAGGGATACTTGGCAAGTAAAAGGGGATTTATGAGCTTTAGCAGCTTATGTGGTCAGAATGCAATGGTGTGTTGGAATGGCAAAGTCGCTATGAAGAGGTGCTTTCACAAGTCTCATCTGTGGCCATGCAAAAACGTCAAATGGTGACCAGTATGTCAAACTTGATGAAACAAAGGAAAGCCCTCACCTACTCACTGGAAAGCGTATTTAAAAACTAGATAACATGAGCACCTAATTCCAGGTCTCCATGTCCTGTCAATGTGCCTGCTATGTTAACGTGCGTCAGGTGTCATTGTACGCAATACGACGCTCGAATGTCACAAGACTGTCAATATGACCAGAAGGGAAAGGGTGGGACAATGATTTGACTGACACTTGTTGACGTGTGAGGTGGGCGGAGACAGCAGAAGGAAGTGGAGACCAGAAACCTCTGGCACGACTGGAGAAGGAAAAAAAATCCGGCAGAGCAGCGATTATTTTGACAAACATTTCTACTGTGAGTATCAATAAAAACTGATTTTAACAGTTGGGGTTTCTGTCTGTGTGAAGGCTGAATTGAGGGCATCCCTAGGCGTTTTGTCGATATTACTCGGCTTTAAACGTTAAAATCATTGCAAGCTAAGTTACAGCAACGTTAATGGTATGTTGGTGTGTCGACACACCTTCTGAGGAACATGTGGGCTCTGAATGAGTACATATAACTTGTAAGATGCAGAACACGAGAAAGTCATTTTAATCAGTTTATGTCACAATCCGTGTTTGATTTCTGTTGAGATTTACTGGCGCACGATTACAATGCCAGTCATGAATGCTTGCGGATAAGCAGTGAAGTGAATGAAGTGTTCATGAAATATCTTGCGAGATGACGTTACATCAAACTGTCAAAGCATTAGGTGATTTCAGAATATTGATATAATACATGTATTTTATACAGAAATTGCTTTAGATGGCTTTCTGTTAGGGCTAAGCTTGTTGTTGGATGTTATGGGACCCTCAGTCACGCAGAACTGAGCTCAGAAACGGTCTTTGCAGCACATATCTTCTTGGCGGATTTAAGCCAGTCGCTGCAGTGTAAGGATATAGCTTTATCGCTTCTGTTAATTTACCCCAATATAGTCATTGGTTTATTATTCACACTGATGCCATTTGACTTCGAAGATATTTTGTTTTCCTGAACATGAACGCTGTAATTTGAGAATGAGAGCCTGATGGGTTACACACTGGTGGTAACACACAAAACATTGCTGTTGACATGAAATATTAAACAGCGGTTGACCTAGTCAGTTCTATATGGAGTTCATGCAGGCCCATTAATATTTCGAACTTCCTGGCATCCTGCTTTCTGCGAATTTGTTTACGTCAGTAAAATCATAGGCAAAGTGCCTGTTTGTGGTCAACAGAGAACAGTAGCATTATTTATATGTGGGTGCTGTGTGAGGGCTGCGTGAGAGCTATATTTTAAGGGCTATATTTTGTGTCTCCCTACAGTGGGAGGTGTTTACATGAAACACAGCAATGTCACCAGATGAGCTGGTCTACCTGGGATTCATTGCAGCTTCCATACCTGTTGGGTTCCTTTTCCGTTACCTCAGTAAGTTGACAGTTGACCTCAAACATTACAAGACATACAGTATGTGTCATAGAAGCTAAGTTTGAATGACAAAATAGAGTCTTTTAGCAGTGTGATGTACAGTGGATGTGGTGAAGTGTGATTTTTATTTATTTTTTTGTGACAGGTCCCCCAGTCAAACAGGGGGCAGCACTGCTGGTAGGTCTGACTGTAACAATAGCAACCTGTGGAATTCACACCCTCCATTCCTTAATTACTATTTTGGGAACATGGGTCATCATAAAGCTGAATTGGAGGTGAGTATGAATGCAGGCTACCACTAAACATGTGTTACATAATTACTGCGTCTCACACATTCAGTCTTACATAATCACATCTATATGCAGAGAGATCTCAAAACAGGAATGTTGCTCGTTAAAGATTTTCACAGGATGATTTCTAGAAACTCTCCAGAGAGTGAATGTTCAGCCAGGCTAGGCTAGTGTATTACAAGACACCCGCAGGCGAGTAGGATCCACTGTGTCACTCATGCAGTAACCTCAATTACACTCTGTGATAAAATTAGATTAGAGCTTACCACAGAGAGACAAGTTAGATGCTACATTTGCGCTGTATTTCCTGCCTGTCTTTACGCAACACCCTTATTTATCTTTTATCTTCTATCTTCACTCAGCATCCTCCTTTGGTCAGTGTTGGAGCCCTCAGGGTTTTTTTTTAAGTTTAAACAAAAGTAGAGAGAGAGAGAGAGTGGCCTTTAAGAACTGCCGTAAAAAAGTGTTTTAGTGAACAGTTATGAAAACCTTAAACTGCACCAGGATATATCTTTACTTATGGACTGTCAGCTCTAATGCTGTAGGCCTTAGGTGTCTGCCTCACTGTGTAACATCCTGTCACATACAATCACAATGCAGCTTTTTTTTCAGCGAGGGTATTGGCCACCAAAGCTAATCCTCCCTCCCATCCCCAACTGTCCTTTATGCACTTTATGCCACTTAATGTCCTACCCTACCCAGTATGCTTATGCATGTGACAATAAAACCATCCTTGCATTCTTGTTAGTGTGATGTCCAGAATGATTGTCCATCTTGACTGCTGTCCAAAGCTCACTGTGGCTCACTGTGGATATTGAGATGTGCAGATATTGAGATGTGCGGTTGTTGTTATTGGGATGTCTGTATTGTCTGACAGGACTGTGTAACATTATATATACACAACGCATTACAGTACAGTACATTATATATATACACATACAATGCAGTAATTTCTTTCAGCAAGGTAATGTCCAGAACGATTGGCCATCTTGATTGCTGTCCAAAGCATGTGTGGATATTGAGATGTGCAGATATTGATATTGACATGTGTGGTTGTTGTGATGTCTGTATTGTCTTACAGGATTGCTCCTGCCATCTCGCTGGGCTGGACGTTCCTCTATCTCCTGTTCTTCCGCTTGGCCACATCGTTCGGCCTTCCCCAGCCCACACCCTTCTCCAATGCCATTCAGCTTATACTCACTCTCAAGGTCAGTGTGTGTGTTTGTGTGTGTGTGTGTGTGTGTGTGTGTGTGTGTGTGTGTGTGTGTGTGTGGGTGTGGGTGTGGGTGTGGGGATGGTGATTGGGATGTTGTGTTGTCATTTCATAGATATGTATGTGTTACTTAGTATTGATACCATTGCTTTTTCCCTCCAAAGTGGTTTATGTTCAATTGTAGCATGGCATTCAGCTTATACTCACTCTCAAGGTCAGAATGGTTGTGTGTGTGGATGTTGTGTTGTCATTTCATAGATATGTATGTGTTACTAAATATTGATACCACTGCTCTCTCCCTCCAACGAGGTTTATGTTTAATTGAAGTATAGTACCATCCTCTGACAGGCACAGGCATCTGTCACAGGCCTCAGGCATAAAAATGTGTGTCTGTGTGTGGATGTGGATTTTTCTTGTCATTTCATAGATATGTATGTGGTACTAAATATTAATAGCGCTGCTCTCTCCTTCCAAAGAGGTTGACGTGTAATTGAAGGATAGTACCAGGCATCTGTCACAGGCCTCAGGCATAAATATGGCCCTAATGGGGCTCTGATCTTATCCAGATGCCACTCATCCCTATGTGGCCTTCATTCAGCTTCAGCTGCTCTGGGAGCATAAGAGCTTTAGCAGCTTCATCCGCTGCTAGAGACACAAGGTCATGCCCTTGGCGTTTAGAGGTCACGTCAGTCATCATGACTCTCATTCCTAATTCATTCCTAAATTTCCTCCGGGATCAATAGATATCTGTCTAATCTAGTCTAATCGTTATCATTATGGCACTGATCAGTCTACCAGGGGATGAAGATGAGAACCTCAGGGATATAATCTAGTTACAATTAATGAAGTAAAAAGTTTGGAAATGTCATCGAAAATAAAATGAATTTAAAACTAGTTTAAAAATTCTATAGCAGTTACAGTGTGCTAGTAAATATTGTTGACGTCAGAACCATTTTGATTTCTGCTTGCTCTGCCTTATTGCCTCTTGGTTAACTTTTGCAATGACCCCTGTAGCTACATGACTGAGGTCTGTGCGTTTACAGGAACAGGAAGTTAGATGGTTGTTGGGAGATCAGTACCTCAGAAATCTTCACACCCCTCTTTCAAAAGCACAGAGCTGTCCCAACAACAGTGTTATTTCTCAACTTCTGCAGTTCTTACTGGAAAAACACACAAAGATTGATATCACTCTTACATAGTCTGATTAAATCTGATCCAGGGTAGAATTTAGGCCCATATCAGATACATGTTTGGTGATGTTGGTAATTAACATAAAGTTAAATAATCTTTAGAAGAATAAATGGTTTTTCTGTCGCGATCTGTAGTGTCCGTTATGTCTTTTTTTTGTCTCAAAAACACCAGTGAATGATGACTAGATTGAGGACTATATCTGCTCAACTATAATTCTGACTTGAGGTTTTTGACTTTAAAGATTATTTAACTTTATGTTAATTACCAACATCACCAAACATGTATTTGATATGGGCCTAAATTCTACCCTGGATCAGATTTATATTGGCATGGCCACATGTTCAAATTTTCATGACTTAATACTTCTTGACTATTTATGTAGGGTTTTTTTCTGCTGTGGTCTCTTCATAGATGGTGAGCCTAGCCAATGAGGTGAAGAGTTTTCACCTAGAAAAGAAACAGGATGTGAGCACATTCGCTAAGTCACCTGTGGTGGGCGGGCTTCCACACGAGCCCACCCTCTATGATGTCATATCCTATAGCTACTGCTATGTGGGTATAATGACAGGTAGGCTTATTTGTACTGACTTGTTTTTTGTTTGTCCAAGCACTTAAAAGCACAAGTTCACTCACCTGTGCACAGTTATCTTACGTATGCTGTAAGTTAATAACACTTCCTGTTGTGTGTATTTCACTGTTACTTTCAAGTCTGTTGTGCTACTGTGTAATGTTTGTTTAACGTTGCCTTTTGATTTAATTTTTTTAACATGTGTGTGTTTTTTGTCTTTTTTTCTGTCAGCATCTAATCGCACGTGATGTGTGATGTGAGTTGTTTCACGTTTTAACCAGTTATCTTCCCTTTGTTTTTGTATGTGTGTGTGTGTGTGTATGTGTGTGTGTGTTTGGTCTGTGTGCGTGGGTGTTGTCTGACATGCTCCTCTCCCTCTGGCATCATATTCTAAATGCTTTCCCCAACTTACTCTGATTCACGTGCTGCTCTAACCCCTCTCGGTCATGCCACAACATCCATGTCTGCATTATCTGCCATCATGCTTACACCATTATTCTTAAACTCTTCTCCTTTTCTTCCTTGGTGGGCTGACCCTTTTCTGATCCCCACATTCCTCTCTCTATCCTCCTCTCATCTCCTCTCCTCTCCTACTTCCTCCTCTCTTTCTACCTTTCCATCTTTTCCTGTCCTCCTCCTCCTCCTCCTCCTCTCCTACTTCCTTCTCTTTCCACCTTTCCATCTTTTTTCTGTCCTCCTCCTCCTCCTGCTCTTCCTCCTCCTTTCTCTATCTATCACTCCGCTGTTCTACCGTGCCTCAGGTCCGTTCTTCAGGTACCAGACGTACGTTGACTGGCTGGAGCAGCCCAGTCCGCTGTCCCTGCCCGGTAAGGAGCCTTGCCTGCTCCGGCTCCGCATGGTGCCTGTGTACGGGGCTCTCTTCCTGGCCGTCAACTCCGTCTTCCCCCTGGCTCACGTCCGCGAGGAGGAGTTTCTGGAGCACAACTTCTTTTTCAGGTCAGTGGCATGCAGGAAGAAGGAGAAGGAGGAGGAAGAATCCCTATGTGTAGGAGTGTAGTGTACTGTACTGTAGGCATGTAGGAGGTTATTTCTGGACCCACCGTCTTACAGTGCCTCCCTCCGAAGAGAAGAGAGACTGTACCCTGTGCTTATGGTTTTAGCCAAAAAAGCTTTATGGTCATTGTATAATAAGTGGAAAAGCAGAAGTGCTGCTTCTGTTCACTGAAATCCAGAAAAATCACTGTGAATTAAAAACATGTCATGCAGGAAGAATACACACACATTCTCACACACACAGTCATACAAACAGTACGCATTCTTATCACAAGATTAAAAATGTAGTACATTGCTATGTTTTCTCCACCATGCATATCTGAGTCACAAGTGTGGTTGTGTGGTACATGTGAAAAAATATTGATTAAAGGAAGAGACCCTTTATCCTAATGCTTGATCACAAGTCCCTCTGGTTTGGGTTCATCACACACAGTATGTCTATAAATATACATGCACACAAACCCAGGTGCAGCCTGATAATGTAGTCGTTAGAGTCGTTAGAGTCTCTAACGTTATTGATTTCTGTGCAGGTTCTTCTACATGATCGCCGTGTTCTTCGTGTTCCGGATGCGGTTCTATGCGGCGTGGTGTGGGGCGGAGGCAGGCTGCATCAGTGCAGGACTGGGGTGCTACCCAGAGGGGGCGCAATCCAAACCTGGAGGGGGGCCCACCGTTCAGTACAGGTCAGTGGTGGTAGTAGTAGTAGTAGTAATATTAGTAGTAGTAGTAGTTCCTTTATTTGCCCCAAGTAGGGCACTTGCATTGCAGTGGTAGCACATGTACACACACACACACACACACACACACACACACACACAAATTTAACACACACTCTTAGCAGGTGACTAGTGTATGGATATTTGCTTTGCTGGCAACCTACCCCATATAAATGAATTAGGGATGTTTGTGTGTCTGTCATGTCTCCATTGTCCATATCAGTGAACCTTAAGTGTACAGATACACTTTACCACTAGAAGGATTTGAAGTAATTTTGAGTATCCCCATGACTTTCCTGTTGTTTCCAAGTGTCTTCTAGTGTTGAAAAGTATGTGTGTGTGTGTGTGTGTGTGTGTGTGTGTGTGTGTGTATGTATGTATTTGTTGCCTTCCCCAGCCCCGACCCCGACACTCCAGTGCAGTATGACTTCAAGACCATCCAGAACATCGACTGCTACAACACGGACTTCTGTGTGAAGGTGCGGCACGGCATGCGCTACTGGAACATGACAGTGCAGTGGTGGCTTCACCATTACATCTACCCCAACGCCCCCTTCAGGGCCTACGCACTCAGGTGAGCAACATGCGCGCGTGCACTGCACACACACACACACACACACCCATATACACACCCATATACACATACACACACACACACACACACACACACACACACACAAACACAGACCGTCACTGTTACCTTATTCAGTTTGTTCTGTTAAAGCTGAACATGGCAGGCAAGACTTGAGGGACCAAACAAGTGTTACAATGTCCTCTCTCCTTTTCCCCTCCCTCTGTATCTCTCCATCTCTCCCTCTTTTTCTCTATCCGCTATCTGTCTGTATCTCTCCCTCTTTTTCTCTCCCCTCTTTCTTTTTCTTTCTCTGTCTTTGTCTCTATCTCTATCTATCTCTCCGTCTATCTCTCTTTCTGTCTGTCTCTATTTTCCTCTCTTTTTTTCTCTCACTATCCCTCCATCTCTCTTTCTCTCTGTCATTGCCTCTGTCATTCCCTCTGTATCTCTCCCTCTCTCTCTTCCTCTCTTTCTGTCTTTGTCTCTATCTTCGTCTCTCTTTCTATCCCCCTATCCCTGTTTCTCTCTTTCTCGCTGTCATTCCCTCTCTCCCTCTCTCTCTCTCTTTCTGTCTGTCTCTATCTCCCTCTCTCTCTTTCTTTCTCTCCCCCTCCATCCCTCTTTCTCTGTCATTCCCTCTCTCCTCCTTCCTCTCCCTCACCTCTTCCCGTATATCTGCTCTCCTGTCCTCAGGGCGGGCTGGACGATGCTGATCAGTGCCTACTGGCACGGCCTGCACGTAGGCTACTACCTGTCCTTCCTGACCATCCCCCTCTGCATCGCCGCCGAGTCCGCCATGGAGGCGTCGGTCCGCTCCCGGCTGGGCCCGCGCGGCCAGAGCGCCTTCGACTGGGTGCACTGGTTCCTGAAGATGCGCGCCTACGACTACATGTGCATGGGCTTCGTGCTGCTCAAGGCCGGGGACACCATCCACTACTGGAGCTCCATCTACTTCAGCATGCACCTGGTGGCCCTGGGCTGCATCCTGCTGGGCCGCGTGCTCAAGGGGGGGCGCCGGGAGAGGAAGAGGGAGGGCGAGGGCAAGAGCGAGGGGACGAGTGAGGGGGTGAGTGGGGGGCAAAAGGCGGAGGATGAGAAGAGCAGGGAGGAGCAGAGCAGAGAGGAGCAAGAAGTGGTGAAACCAAAGGCGGAGTGATGCTGTGATTGATTGATTGTCTGCTGTCTGGGTTGCCATGGTGACTGACGGGGAGTGAAGGGGATTGAAGAGGTGTGGCGTAGTGTGGTGAGGCGTAGTGTGACGTAGCATGGTGTGGTGTGGCGAGGCGTAGTGTGAAATAGTATGGTGTGGAGGGGAGCTGATAATGTTTACTCTCAATATAAGGCCTGCAGGCTCTAGCATGCACTATCAACGTGCTGCTGTGTGCCGCTAGAAAGCTGCTGTGTGCTTAGCCATGTGTTTATGCAAGCAGAGGTATCAGGTTACATGTGTATTTATGTGTGTTTGTTTGTGTGTGTGTGTGTGTGTGTGTGTGTGTGTGTGTGTGTGTGTGTGTGTGTGTGCTCATGTGCGCTCATGTGCGTGTGTGTGTGTGTACATACATGCATGCCTGTATGTATGAAATTGGAGATGACTGAAGAATGTGAGATTCCGCCGGTATATCCCTCTTACCCTGGGTGGGTGTGGCCAGAGCAAAGCATCATGGGATAGTTTCCTATTCTAAAGCCTCAGTGTATCTGTGAGGCAACTGTGAGGTCATTATTGCACAAGCTAATCAAGTATTTAGAGCAACCAATACAAGCACTCTAAACTACCTGGTCATACTTTCATCATCACCTCCAAAACTAGTACACAGTGTGTGTATATGGTGTGTGTAAGTGTGTGTGTGTGTGTTTGTGTGTGCGTGCGTGCGTGCGTGCACACGTGCACGCGTGCCCGTGCGCCCATACGTGTGTGTGTGCACGTGTGTGTGTGTGTACAATTGTACAAATGTTTGTATGGGAGGGTACAGCCATGTGTATGTATACGTATAGACACAAATAGTATGTGAAACCTACATAGCAGCTTATGTCTGAAACTCACAAGAGCTAACAAAAATGCCCCACAAATACTGTAAAATACTGTGGACAATTTGCCCTAGTTATAAAATTATCAATTTGTGTATGACAGACCTTTATTTTTTCACAAGCTGAACTAAGCAATTTATGCGCGATACCTTTACGCTATATGATATGATATGATCACTCAGTCATGTAGTACATTTATCTCATGGACCAGTGAGAGACAGAAGTCACGTCCTGGCAGACGAGGGTGACTTCACATTAAGCACACTGAAATGTCTGACTCTGTATGCAATTGCTACAGCATATCCTTTTTGTACCTCCGTGTGTCATAAGATGTCCATATGTCAGTGCGTAAGTGCTGCCGACATATGCGAAACATACATTCCACTGCCAACATAACTGTTTACTTCACACTTAGGTGGATCCCTCATTTGTTTTTGTACGTCCTTGCTGAGTAGTGTACAGCACATTTTTTTAGATTAGCAGACACAGACTACAAGCCCACAAGGCACTGAATGGCATGTTATGCATACATCAGTCTCTTCCAGAGAGCATTGGAAGCCAATGTCTAGGATTTACCCTGGACAGTTTTGGCCCAGTTGTAGTCTGGGTTTGGCCTTAGGTCGCCCCTAGGTCACATATACAGTACAGGCCAAAAGTGTGGACACACCTTCTCAGACAACTCATTGAATGAGAAGGTGTGTCTAAACGTTTGGCCTGTACTGTACATCAGAGCTGTCAGAAGATATCTGATGGCTCTGTTACCAATAGAAGAATGTGGATTGGCACCAAGCCTGACTAAGTTAACCCGGAGTTATTGATAAACCTCTAAATAAAAGAAGCCCCTTTATTGGCTTTATTCCCTCTGCAAACCAAAAGCCATAGGGCTCCATTTTTAGGAGATTTACCGCTTACTCTATGCTGCTTCAGCATGACCCGTCACAAATCTGTACTTTGGAAGAACCCCAGGTCTGACTTTTGGCTACGTGTCATTTTTCACCCATTTAAAGAGGCATTTAAAATATGGCAGCAGTATATTTTTTCTCATATCTATTTCTAAATTATATTTATATTTCCCATTGAATCGCCATTCTGGAGTGTAATCTTTCATCATTTTGGATTTATTGTCACTTCATAACTGAATGTTCACCCATAGAAAACTTGGGTAAATATATGCTCTCCTGACTGTGTTGACATGGATGGAAAAGTCTGTTTTTATGAACCTTGGATTTTTTCTCTTTTTATGCATTTGAATTAAAAATTCTACAGTTCCTTTTTAAATGGATGTTGATATAAGGTAATATTTACAGTTTGTCCACATAGATTCTATGTGTTTTGTATAGGTTTAAGCTTTGGTTTATATGATTATGGGTGAGTAACATCTTCACATTTGGGTTTTAATCTGTTATTTCTGTGTTTTTGTTTCCATGTGGTTTCCCATGATGTGTGTGTGCCGCGTGTGGGAGTGTTTGTGCATCTACCCACATGTGTGTACACTGGTCCATCTCTTTCCTTTAGAATTTCCTTACTTTTACACCACATGCTCTGATCATGTGATCATGTTTTGGACCAACAGCTCTGACATGGTTTAGTATCTACGAGGAAGCCTGGATGGCTTAACATACTGTAATGCAATGAGGAAATTGTGTCCTAATCAATGATCTCCAAATGGTAACTAGCGGTTACCATATGAACAAATGTAGCATGGTGATTGTGATTGCTTGACGAAGACTAACCATATTTCAATTGTCCATGATTATGATTTTTATTAGTTATTGATGGTTTTTGTAAAGGTAGGCTTGTCCATCCATAGCTTAAGCCTTTCTCCTCTTTACAAATACATGCATACTCTATGTGTGATAACTTAGACTTGAAGCCCAATTTTAAAAACCAAAATAAAAATCTAAATTTGAAATATTTTCCTTTGGGTATTCTGGGGATGCCCTTGACTGTACATAATTTGTTATTTTTTCCTTTTTTCTCGTGACATGATTTCCTTTTTTACATTAGTGTGGACCATTGTTTTGTTGCTATGATGATTGTAAAAATCCCCTGCCTTATAATAATTTTACAGTGTTCAATAAAGTACATCTTTGCATTGTCAGACACTGATTCGAGTCCTGCTTACTAACCTTACATTCACATTTAAAACTGTTTTCTGAAGAATGATGGGCAAGTTCTTTTAAAATGTTTTTTGAATAATAATCCCTAATGTATACAATGTTTCACACACTGAATGCAGCCAAAAGTAGCCTTATTTACATTTAAAAAAATAATAATAATTTGCATAAACAAATGTTGATGTCGTAATGGTCCCATCATGTCTGAGTGTAACTGGGGAGGCTGTGTGGAAATGATCCTCCCAGGAGAGGGTTAATGGGTTAACCACTCAAGGAAGTGGAGTGGCTGGGAAAAGATTGTTTGCATGGAGCGCAAAGTCCATGGGAGAGGAGAGGTGTTCCTGGTTTGGCACTCGGAAGCTTTTTACTATAGTCTGTCAGAGGAGAGAAAGCCCAATTCACTAATGTACTAATATATTTACCTGTGTTTTACATCAGAAATACTGGTTCATTGTTTCTTCGGGAGCCCATTATCTCGGCTCAATGGAGTTGAGTGAGTTTAACAACACAGGTGGTGCCACCGGAGGTAAGTGTGTAATGTTTACTTTACAGGTAGTCTCTCCCTGTGGTCACAGTTTGAGAGCATATAGTTTTAAAACCTTATTTGTGTAATACAGTGGTAATAAATATGACATATACCACACCTATAATGGCTATTCTGTGAATAAAATAGATCATTCTCTGATGTACATTTTATATACAGTAGATAACGCAAAAGTCCCTTGGGTGAACTCTAACTACAGCATGTTAAATGTACAGTGGTGAATCACTGCTTTATAGGAGCTCATTGTAAATCACCTTAACTGATGTGCTAGATCACACACACACACACACACACACACACACACACACACACACACACCTACACACGCACACACTCCTACTTTTATTTAATTTGTAGTCTGCTGCTATGTCTGACTTACTGTACTGTATATATCAACTGAGAGAGCCTCTGGCGTAAAAAAAAAAAACAAGCCCTCAGAGAGGCACCTGTAAGATCAACACAATGTACTGTCTGGGGGAACTGAACTGTACTAATGTGTTCCTTTGAAGGACAAGGCTACTACAGCTCTGAGCAGTCTCTACGGTTACGGAGACTCTCGTCGCATGTGTCCAATCAGAACGCTGCTCCTCACTTTGACTGGGGCAGCTCTCCTGAGGGAGGTGAGGATGGGGAGGAGGAGGAACCCAGGAATCTGAGGGAGTTGGCCATGCCCCTCTACATGAAGAAAAATGTCTGGTATGTGCAAGGGTTCCAGCTCAACAGCTGAGATGTAGGGGTGTATCATAATATTGAAAAATAAAAATATTGAAAATTGTATCAGTGAGAGGTGCCAGGCTGAGGTGAAGTAATAAATGGAATAAGGTACTCGGATGAGGGATTGGGGTGTGTGTGTGTGTGCATGCATACGTGCATGCGTGTATGTGTGTGTGTGTGTTGGGGGGAGTGTTAAGTCAGTTTTCTAGTGTTTGATATCAGGAGCCAGATAAATGGTAGATGTCGGATGTGTCTGTTTTCTACTCTCTCTATCTCTCTCTCTCTGTCTCTCTGTCTCCCCCCCTCCCTCTCCCTCCCTCCCTCCCTCTGTCTCTCTCCCTCTCTCTCCTTCTCTCTCTCTCTCTCTCTCTCTCTCTCTCTCTCTCTCCCTCAGGGAGGTGCAGCAGATGCGTATTCCTGTGGCCTCTGGGAGAGTGAGGAGGTCACGAGCCCTGAGGCTCTTCTGTGCCGAGGCCAAAAACGCTCTGGCCGTGGTCACGCTCTGGAGGAAAGCCATACACAAGATAGGAGGTGAGAGACGCACACACACACATACACAGACACACACACACACACACAGCGAGACAGAGTGTGTGTGTGTGTGTGTGTCTGGCAGGGGGAGGGGAGGGGGGTGTCAGGCTGGGGCAATGACATACACTGACCTCCAACGTGATGCCAAAAAACAAGTCTCACTCAAATTATTGGAAGTGCTCTCTCTCTCTTCCTTGCTCCCCTTTTCTCTGCCTGTCCATCCACCTACAAACACATCTTCACACATCTACTACCATCTCTCTTCTTTTCCTTACCTACTGTCATTCTCTTATTTCCTGCTAAACTCTTTCCATGTTTGCCATCCACCATCCGCCATGTTCCCTCTTTCCACTCAGGCCACTTTGGTGGGGGTGTCCAGTCCTACTTCCTGCATTACCTGGTGTTTGTGTGTGTGTGTGTGTGTGTGTGTGTGTGTGTGGGGCTGGGTCAATGACATACACTGACCTCCAATGTGATGCCAAAAAACAGAAGGTCTCACTCAAATTATTGGAAGTGCTCTCTCTCTCCCTCTCTTGCTCTCCTTTTTTCTGTCCATCCACACACAAACACACCCTTACCTACTGTCGTTCTCTTCCTCCATTTTTGCCATCCACCATTGCCATGTTCCCTCTTTCCCCTCAGGCCACTTTGGTGGGGGTGTCCAGTCCTACTTTGTGTTCCTGCACGCCCGCACACACACACACACACACACACACACACACACACACACACACACACATACACATACACATACACACACACACACACACACACATACACATACTCACATCTCTCCTTTTTCTGATCACCTCTTTCCCTCTTTCCCCTCAGGCCACTTTGGTGGGGGTGTCCAGTCCTACTTTGTGTTCCTGCGTTTCCTGGTCGTCCTGAACTTCCTGTCCTTCCTGCTGATCGCTGGATTTGTGCTCATCCCCAGCGTGGTCTTCCACTCTCTGCCCTTCAACACCAGCCTCTCTCAGCTGCCCAATACCACCAACATCACAGGTGTGTTATCCAGGCTGTTAATTGTCCAGTCACTGGTAGTCTAATGGAGCATTTATTGATTGGCCTGAGAGTGTTAAAGTTTCAGGATTGAAAAATTGAGAGTTGATTTTAATTCCCAAAGTATAATTTTAAACCCTTTTGGATTTAAATGGTGTCCAGTGATTTCACATTTTGAAAGTGTTAATTTAACTCTGAAGAGTGTGAAGCTATATAAACCATCGGAAGTGTTAAAATCAACTCTGTGGGAGTCAATTCAACACTGGAGTTTTTGCTGTGTACCTACCTCTGGTAAGGATTTGTTTGCTGTATCTCGAAATGTTTTCTTTAATTTTGCATAAAAGTGTGGCCTACATGTTATCACTAAGAAGCCTTTACTTACTTGCCTGAGAGTCATCTTTGAGGTAATAATCTAAGAAATAATCCCTAAAAGCTCTGTTCATGTAACCAAATGAGATATTTGTTAGAGGATTTCTCTTCATCCACAGATGAGTAAATATAAATTATGTGTGTGTGTTATTTTTCCTCTGTGGTCTCACGTGTCCAGTTACAGTTGCCCCTGTGCGTGAACAGTGAAAATGACAGTGTCAGCTGAGAGCTCTCTCAACCAGAAAAAATGCACTGGCTGCTAATTAGCTGTGAGCATTGGACCCAACACACGGGGCCTACTGGACCGGTCTCCTAGCAACCCAGCTCCTAGCAATATCTGATTCTGTTGTGTTTTAATTACTGAGGCTGACGTCCAGCAAATGCCGTTGCAGTGTTATGACGCTCTTGTCTTGTTGACCCAGCAGTGATAAAAAGCTCATTAAATGAAGTATTCCAGCTACAAACAGAGTGTTTATATGAAACTAAGGTGCCTTTGTTGTTGGTGCTTGGTGTGCATGAATGAAGCTGTGCTGATACATGTCTGTTTTGTGGTCAGGACTGGAGCAGTGCATGGTGTATGACCCCAACCCGGGGGCTCTTACGGTGTTTTATACATACTTCCTGGATTTGCTGTCAGGAACAGTGAGTATCTCTTCACCGCCTTACAACCAAAGATGGTGGATAGTTGCTGTTCATTTACAGTCTTTGTTACAACCACAATCACGGCACAATCAGTGTTTAAAGATAATGTTTCAATAGCTATACTTAATATACAGGCAGGCATTAGTAGTTGTTGACACTGATAATTGTAGTACAAAATGTTTTCTTCTGACATCGAAAAACAATAAATAAATGCATTTACATGTACACCAATGACATACACAGACACACATTTGACAAGGTTGTCCTTGCAGGGCTTCATGGAGTACTCCTACATGTTCTATGGCTACTACAACAACACCATGGTGGTGGTGGACAAAAGCTTCTCCTACAACATCCCGCTGGCATACCTGCTGACCGTCTCATTCTACTTCCTCTTCTGCCTCTTATGCATCATCGTGAGGTAACTTCCTTAAAGCAGAGGCTGAGAAGGGGTGTCGTGGGGCAGTGGGCAAGGGTTCCCATGCCATATATCAGTAGCCTGGTAAACCAGCCCCTGTACTATGTACAGAATGAAGTTAAGTACGAGGGGCTGGTTTACCAGACTAATATATATCGGGGGACCAGGCTTTGATTTTGACCCGAGGTCATTTTCCGATCCTTCTCCATCTCTTTCTGTCCCGATTAGTTTTCTATCCGGTCTTCACCATTCTATCAATATAAAAGGCTAAAATAAGCATATTAAAAAAAAGACAGACACATACAATAGACTTGTGCAAACATACTGCTGTGGATAGCTACATGGTTGGGAATGAGACTTTGTTTTGGTTGTCAGGATGGGAGGTGTAGCCCAGGTTGCCGTGGCAACCGGTGGTGGTGCTGCTGGTAGTTACAGCATGATGGTGTTCACTGGCTGGGATTATGGTCTCCAAGGAGACCGTGCCACCAGGCTGAAGCAGAACAACATTCGCTATCAGCTGCAGGTATAAACACAAGACATGATGACACTAAGGATTATTAAATTAAAATGTTTAATTTAATAAGATTATTAATTTAATAATATTATTAAAATAGCCTGTGGTTTTCACTATCATCATCATCATCATCATCGTCGTCATTATCATCTCTGTCTCTTTTCGTCTCTGTCTGTCACTTTCTTTCTCTCTGTCTCTGTTTGTCTCTTTCTCTTTCTTTCTCTCTCTATCTCTCAGGTAGACTTGGAGGAGGAGAGACTCAAGTTGAAGGCTAAGTCCCTGACTCTTCTGCAGACTGTGGGCTTGTACACACTGCGGGGCTTTCTGAACCTCCTCGTCATCGGGCTCATCCTCGGAGCCTTTATAGCCATTGCTTATGCAACACGCTTCAGCCAGGTATCACTTCTCAAACTCACATACTACATCAGTTGGAATCGCAGTGCTTGTCGAATGGTTGTTATACTGAAACTCTTGAGAGGCTCTGCACTTGATACGTGTGCTGTAGTTTAGCATACAGAAACCTGGGATGACAACCGCACTTGATAATAGTCAGAACAATAACCACACATCACTAAAGTCCACTTAATAATGAAAGAAATTAATTTTGGCTTTTTGTTTTAATGTTCAGTTAATCACTGCATGATCATGACATACATGTGACTGACAGAAAACTCAACAAGAGGGGATAGTTGGCCTCGTGCTCGAGTACCTGCCCTCCATCGTCATCACAGTGAGCAACTTCGTCGTTCCCTTCCTGTGTGATTTCATCGCTCAGGCGGAGAAACACAGTCCAAGCACCACCATCATCCTTGCCCTGCTCAGGTAGGCTATCAGAGTGGAGGAATAGAATAGAATAGAATAGAATAGAATAGAATAGAATAGAATAACTAAAATCCAAAACACATGTGAGAGAGCTTTCTTTCACCTAGGCATAACATTTGAAGATACTGGTTTAAATCAACTACAGTATACCAGTAATGAAATTATAACTGAAACCAAACTGGAATTATTAATAAAAATATTAAAATTACAATTGAACTTACCCTTGCCTGTAAGTCGCTTTGGATAAAAGCGTCTGTTAAATGTAATGTAATATAACTTGAACTTGTGCTAAAAACCCCAAGCTCTGTGTGTCTGCCTAGAACCTCTCCATCCTTGATCAAACCACCGTAGGAGGGGTTCTATCAGCTGTTTGTATCTGGCTACACTAGATGTTTGAGCATCTGCAGATTTACTGAGCGGCTTCCCCTGCCAGCTAATTAGCTTCAGCGCTGAAGAGCGATGAATGGGTTGTGTTTTATTGCCCCTATTGATTATACCACCTACTTTATGTCTCTGCCATGTCTGCTCTTCGTCTTGTGTTGCTTTGCCAAACAGGGCCGTGTTTCTGCGACTGGTCAGCTTGGCGGTGGTGTTGTTGACTCTGTGGAGTAATGTCACGTGTGAGAATACAACGGGCATTGAGTGTCAACCCTGCGGTTACAACTACCAACAATACCAGGTATGCTGCATTAAATATACAAACAAACAAACAAACAATGCAATAACAACAAAATGGCTAATGAAACTCAACCACTTTCTTTTTCACCCCCCTCTGCACCCATACGCACACACACACAGTGTTGGGAGACCCGTGTAGGACAGGAAATGTATAAGCTGACACTGTTTGACTTCCTGACGACCATCGCTGTGCTGATACTGGTGGAGTTCCCTCGCCGGTCAGTCCAATTTACGTATCTCATTCATTCAAACTTGTTTGTGTGTGTGTGAGTGTGTGTGTGTGTGTGTGTGTGTGAGTGTGTGAGGGGGGCATGCACAGGCACAGACAGACAGACACACAAACACAAACACACACACACACACACACACACACACACACACACACACAAGGTCTCTGACATAGTACTGCCACTAACAAATGACAATGTCATGTTGTAAAGCACTGAGTCTCTCTATGACCTGCGCCATGTTGTCTGTGCTGTAGGATGGTGGTGGACAACTGCTCCAATAAGCTGGTCCAGTGGGTGGGTCGGCAGGAGTTCCTGGTGCCCCCCAATGTGCTGGGGCTGGTGTATGCCCAGACAGTGGTGTGGACAGGGGCTCTCTTCTGCCCCCTGCTGCCCCTGGTCAACACCATCAAGTTTGTCATCATCTTCTACTGCAAGAAGGTCAGCCTGCAGTTGTGTTCATCAAGTCTGCCTGTCTGTCTGTATTGATATTACCCATTGATCTATCAGTCGAGTGTCTTCATCCTTTTTATTTGTGAAAGTCTTCCTTTTCTTTCTTTCTTTTTTTTCTTTGTTTCTTGGTATCTCAGCCTACCCAAAAAGCATCAAACTTGTGTTCATCCTGTCTGCCTGTCTGTCTGTATTGTTATTTCCCATTGAGTTGTCATTCGTTCCGAGTGTCTTTACACTTACACTTTACAATTTGTAAAGTCCTCTTTCTTTCTTTCTTTCTTTCTTTCTTTGTCTCTCCAACCTATTTTAAAAGCATCAGGCTCATGCATTTCGGTCATGTTCCCCCTCACAGATCACTCTGTTCCATAACTGTCGGCCCGCAGTGAAAATATTTCGCTCCACCACCTCCAACATTGTTTTCTTCCTGGTGTTGCTGTTTGGATGGATCCTGGCCTCCACTGTGCTGATATACAGTATGGCAGAGTAAGTGCCTGACAAAAATTGATAAAATTGATGCAGTTTATTTTATTAACATTTCCCTGGAGCTGGTAACTCCATGGTGTTAACTCGTGTAGATCTTTTCTTTCTATTGTTGTTTTTAAAATAATTGTTTGTTCTGCTTGGGCAGTGTCAATAATAACAACAACAATGTACTGGATGTCAGTATAGTAACTATTCATATTCCCTATTGTCAGTTCTGTTACTGATTCAATGAAGCTTTACAGTTTGCCTTTTGTTTTCTGTAAACTGTAGAATTCACCCATCCTACGGCTGTGGTCCTTTCCGGTCCTCCCCAACCATGTGGAGCATTGTTGCCCACTCGTTCCATGGCCTGCCCATCACAGCTAAGGACTTTCTGGTTTACATCGGCTCCCAGGCCTTCTCCATCCCCCTCTTCATCTTCTCATGGTCAGAACACAAGGCACAACACACACACACACACACACACACACACACACACACACACACACACACACACACACACACACACACACACACACACACACACACACACACACACACACACACACACACACACACACACACACACACACACACACACACACACACACACACACACACACACACACACACACACACACACACACACACACACACACACACACACACTCAATGATACTTTTCCATTTGGACTATGTCTGTCTCCTAAATAGAAAAGTTCTATTCTATTTTATTCTATTCTATTCTATTCACGAAATACTTATGATGTATGGCCATGTCTTTTTATAGAGATAAAAATTCTTTGTATGGTACTTAATATCATTTACCTTTCAAAACCATAATTTAGTAGATCTCTTAAACTATTTCTTGTGTGTTTCGTTGTGGTTTTATTGCGTCTTGTAGTCACAACTAATGCATAATTAGAGTATGGTCATCTAATGTGTTGTGTTCAGCATCACTGTGTAGATTAAGTGCTGTCATGTCACCTACTGTGTTGTCCCTCTTCAGCGTGTTGCTGTGTTATGTGGCAGCACTGGCATCAGTCTACGGCAAGAGTGTGGCCCTACTCAAAGCGCAGCTCAAACTGGTGAGTGGAAAGTCAAGTAGAACACTAACATTCATGAGGTCGAACACTAACATTCATGAGGGAGAACACTAACATTCATGAGGTCGAACACTAACATTCATGAGAGAAAAAGAAGCTATGGCTTTTTCTTGATTTAATGATCACCCTGACTATGACATCTGTGATTGACAGGAGGGGCGGGACAAGCAGTTCCTGGTCAAGCAGATTGAGGAGCTCCAAAAGAAGCTCAAACCCAAGCAGGACCCCATGGGTCACCCCGTAGCCCTCAGCCACGACCATGTCCAAGCTACCTGGGACCCACAGGACAGCTATGGCTCCAGTGCACCTCTGCACTCCTATGACAGGGACTTTTTTTGATCACTCTCTAGCTGACACTCAGAAGCATGCAACTTTATAAAAGCAAAAGCACTTTATACATTTTTTGAAAAGTGTAATCCCTTTGGACAGAAAGAGTTCTACAGACCTTCTAAATGCAGTTAATTATGGTGGCAAACGAATTACGGGGCGAAAAAATTAACTGTCAAAAAATATTTTTTAAAAATGTTATACCAAAAAAAGTATTTTATTTGCATTGTTTATAACTTGTGGTTTTAAAACATATAAAATAAATACAAATGTGTATGGACATCAAATGTGCAAGACTATTTTGACATGGGCTAAATCTGAAATGTTCACTTGTTCACTACACAGTGGAGTATAGGGCGTAAAATACATTGTTTTGTTCCTTAGGCACTACATAGTTAACGAGTGAACATTTCGGATTTAGCCATCATCTTTGTAGAACCCCATGACTCTGTGTGTGTGTGTGTGTGTGTGTGTCTGTCATAGACTGTTAGTGTGTGTACAGTAAATAGGCATTTGAAACAGTGCCTCACAAAGAAGTGAAACACGTTGGACTCCCTCTGGTGGTGATATGTGTAAGTTGTTCCTTTGGTAGCCTACGTCATGATGTAATACGTCAATCCACTTCCTGTTATGATGAGGTCGCAGCAGTGGAGAAGTAGCTGGTGGTAGGAGATGGCCAGTTTAGTGAACTTTCCTGCGATCTTAGTTACTTTGCGTTGTATGTAACCAACAAGTAACCATATTAGTCTCATAGTAAACACCCGATGGTCTCGTGCTATAATTTCATGGCTTATGTATGGTAGGGAAAAGGAAGTCTAGCAAGCTAGGTAGCAAAGGTTAGTTTACACAGTTTGACTAAGCAAGGTTGTTGGACCAGCATTGCACGTTACTTAGTGAGGTTAGAAGCACATACATTAATGTAGTTGAATCATTCTTGAGTGCATAATTAAACTTCTCCTGTCCCCACGTAAGCCTCAGCGGTTGGAAATCTGGTTTGATATCATTGAGGTTGTGGAGGACGTACTGGAACATCGGTATTGAACTACTTGTAACTAGTCAACAAACAAAAAACTAAAAAAATGAACATCTTACCCAAAAAGAGTTGGCATGTGCGTAACAAGGACAATGTTGCAAAGGTGCGCCGGGACGAAGCACAGGCAGCAGAAGAGGAACGTGAGATTCAGAAGCGCATAGAGCGCGCAGAGCAAGAGGTGGGTAACCCTATACAGTACTTAAAAATGTACATGCACGAATATCGTCAATTCATTGAGAATCCCTAAAGAAACAAAGCGTTGCATGTGTAACATTATAGGGTATAAATGTTCCACTGTTTACCCCAACAGTAAAAAAAATCATGACATAACAATTGCGGTCAGGCACCGTTGAAGAAGCAGATGATCTGTTGGTCTCATTAATAGTTGAACTGATGATGTGCAGCTGCAGTGGTGATGAGTTTTTGGTTTTTCAGAGGTCATGAGCATAACATTCCCCTGTATCCCCCAGGCACGGACACAGTTCTTGAGAAACAAGTCCCGAGCAGCCCTCGAGCAGAGTGGGGTAGCGAGTGAAGATGTAACAGAAGGAGAAGGAGAAGGGGGGAAAGCAGCGCAAGAGCTTCTCAACCTGTTCCCCCTGGAAGATGCCGCATCAAAGAAGGGCAACGAGGAGTACCTAAAAGAAAAGAAAGAAGAAAAGGTAGCCTCACTGTACCACCTTGTCACTTCTCATAACTGTCTCCACCTGTGCTGAATTCGCCAGGTGCTTGTTATTAAGCTTGTTATTAAGAAAGGTGCTTGTTATTACAATTAGGCTAGTAACTCTATCTGCATCTTCTTGTTTTGATCTCATATGTTTAAGGATTCACACTGATCTTTACTGATATAAGAACACAGCAAAAATAATAAAACAGCATGTTCTTAATTTGTTGACTTGATGAATATACAAGCTGTACTACTTGTGATGATCATATAACTGCCTCGATTCACTCTTGTAACCCCCGCCCACACACACACACACACACACACACAAACACACACACACACACACACACACACACACACACACACTTTTTTGTAGACCCCGGATTTGTCTGTTTAATACTAAGTCTCCATGTCCTTGCCCTCCATGCTTTCAGGAGAAGCAAGAGCGAGCCATTGGCCTGCTTGTATCGCTGGGCCCAGCACCAGGCACTGAGGCTCCATGGTACTTGAAGAGCAGGAGCGAACGAGAGCAGCAGAAGGAGGAGGAGAAGAGGGAAGAGCGAGGGAAGAAAGACAAGGAGAAGGAGAAGGACAAGCGGAAGCACAGGACCTACACGCAGGAGGAGAGGGAGAAGAAGGACCGCAGACTAAAAGACAGCCTGGACCCCCTGGTGGACATGAAGAAGGCCCTGGCCAAGAAGGGCCATAAGGACAAGAAGAGCAAGAGGAAGGAGAAGAGACACAGAGAAGAGGGGAGCAGCGGAGGACAGAGGTGAGTGAATGAATAGAATAGAATCGCTGTTATTGTCACTATACACATGTACAATGTACACTATACGCATGTACAGTCTACACTATACACATGTACAATGAACGCTATACACATGCACAATGCAAACTATACACATTTACAATGATCACTAAACACATGTACAATGATCACTATACACATGCACAATGTACTCTATACACATGTACAATGAACACTATACACATGTACAATGTACTCTATGCACATGTACAATGAACACTATACACATGTACAGTGAGATTGAAAGTAGCTCCTTCTCCAGTGCAGACATGTATGAACAATATTTACAACAAAGAATAAATAGGTAATACTGCAAGACAAGATACAGAATAAAAGAAGGGGGTAGGGTGCACAGTTCTGAAGCAAAAGTAATAAATGAGGTTTTATATACAGTAATATTGCACATTAATTATACAATGTTATTGCACCTGAATTAATATTGCACAGTAATGATTGTCCTTTGCTATGTGTAGTGGATATCAGACAAAGAGAGTAATGATATTTCACTATATACAGATATTGCACAGTATTCCAATACCATTACATTAAATATTGCACTGTACATATACCACATATTATTACCTGATACATTTGTATTTTCATTGAAAAATCAATAAAGAAACCTTTGAAAAAAAAAAAAAAACATTAAATATTGCACAGTAGGTGGATAGAGTGAAATCAGGGGGTAGAGGGGTTAGACTGAGGAGTGAATGAATGAGAGTTGCAATCTTCTTTCTGTGATGTCTTCCCTCAATGGATACGCCCCGAGGTGCAGCATCCTGTCTAAAACAGGAGTCTTAATGGTGTAACATGTAGGAAATAAATGTAAAAAATCTTTTTCTGTTTTGACTATTGAGCATTGTCTCTAAAAGATTGTATCATCTCAGAATTGTGCCTTGGAGTCTAAAAATGTAAAAGCATTGAGATCCCATTCCCATAACCTAAAAGCCATATTAAATATTCACTTTTAAATAGTTACTTCAAATCATTACTATTTTTAGAGGTGGCAGAAAAAGTCAATAGTATAGCACTGCAATATTTTCCAACACAATAAGTATCTTTCACATGGGAAGCAAGTATTTTATATATATTTAATGTACACATGTCTGCACATTGTTTAATGTCTACATATGTCTACTCTGATAACTCATTCTTTTCGTGAATCACAGGGGAAATTGGAGTGGAGGTCAGAGTCAGCCAAGAGTGAGAGCTACCAGCAAGATAGCTACCAAGACACCCCATCACATAAAACATAATATATGCTTAAAATAAATTGCAGAATTGTAATTGCAATACTTACTGCACTATTAAAACATAACCTATTGCCATATCAGGATATCATGGCCCAAGTCCGTATTTAGATGGTATTGTATCAACCTTGGCGGCAGTACCCACTTCTGACACTCCTTGGTGATTTTCACCTCTAATTTTGACACAGGTGCTATATCGTCACCCTGTAGACATTCTCTCATCCACAGCCTCTAAGTCTTGTTTACCAGTATACATATGGGAGTAATGCTACTGGGAAGCAGATGGTGGTTAAAAGAAGCGTTATTTCAGAGATTGCTGTCACGTAGCTTACTTATGTTTTCTTGTACTTTATACATATATGGTATACAAAGATGGTCTCTGTTTGCTTTAACTATTTTATTATTATTTTCTACCTTGCTGTTGTTTATTCGAGTTTTATATTACTATGGAGTTATACTGTACTGTAAAGCACCTACAGTGACTGCAGCAGCATCTCCTGGGGGGAAAAGGGATAATAAACATGATCACACTGGTTGCGGAGTTTGTGAAATGGCAATGACAGATCCCGTCGGTTTGTTGTAGCCACTCGCACAAAAGCTAGAAAGACAGACAGCATCAGTTTAACAACGCGAACAGGTCGCTATTCAAATACATGTAACTTACCGCCATCTGCCCCTGTGCCCATGTGACTTATGTGACTTACCTCCATATGAATCTGTGCCCCTGTAACTTATGTGACTTACCTCCATGTGTACCTGAGTTATTCTGTACTGTGCAGCACATGATTATCCTTTCCAGTCACCTACAGTGACTGTTCCTTCACTGTCTTGTCTGAAAAAGCTCTATTCAAATACATGTGACTTACCTCCATGTTAACCCTTTGCCCCTGTAACGTATTCGTCTTCCTGCTCGTCCCCCTGCGCAGCTCCATAGAGCGGCTGCGTGCGGAGCGTCTGCAGAGGGAGGCGGAGGAGAAGAGGCGAGCGAAGGCCCTGCTGGAGCAGAGGAGCGGCGGGGCGAAGGAGAAGGAGCCGGAGAGGGTGGTGGGGGAGAGGGACAGGCCCTACAACAGCGCCTACTTCCCAGAGCTGGCCAGGAAGAGGCAGAGGAGGGACCGCGATTACTCTGAGTTCTGGACCACTACCTCGTAAATGGACACACAAGAGAACATCAAAAGCAGCTGTACTTCCTCACTGGCTGGCCAACTTGTGTGGCCAACATAAACTGGACTTATGATGGACAGTGGAGTATTGTAATGTGTGTGTGTGTGTGTGTGTGTGTGTGTGTGTGTGTGTGTGTGTGCGTGTATAAAGGAGGGAGGGACTGAAGGGGGATTTATTCTGAATATTTGTGATGTGAGTGTTGTGAATAGATTTCTGTTTTGTTTTTGAATCGTCTGTATGTGTGTGTGCCTGTGTGTATTAATGGAAACACACTAGACTTGTTAGTATGAGTATTCTGCTTCTAACATGAGCCAAGGAGCAAATGGATTTTCGTTTCAGTGTTGAGCTATGCCCATTCTTCAGACTTGAAATTCATTCAATTTGATATCTGCAGAGTGGCAATTCAGTCAAACAGAAGAAATTTTATGTATGTAAAAGAACACTATGCCAAAAAGATGGGTTTGACTGTGTGTTTCGATTTTTGTCAGTAAATGTCTTCAGTGGGAAAAAAAACATCCTCACTTCAATCTGTCTGTATCTAATCTGTATTTTGTTGAGTGTTTTGGTGCAGCAGTGACTGATCATAAAAAGCATCTGAACAAATGACAGATATTAAACTTGATCGGCAATTTAAAAAATGCACAGAAAGGAAATCTTTATGTGATGCTTTATCTACTTTAATTCATATACTATTGTTTGCATGCTACGGCCTAGGAGTGGGCTGCTATAGGGATACACATCATTAATATTAATGGTATTATATGCTTTATGAACAGATCATCTCCTGGATTTATGGCTGTTAACACGCTTGGGAATTTATTATATTTCTCGGCTGGATGGAAGCCTGTTATGTAATGTCATGCTAGACCTTCACATCCATAGTCATATGACGTTGGAGTCTATCTCTGGGTAGGAATCCCTACACCTACCTGTAATATTTCTTGTCATGATAATGTTATAGGGAACATGTTCAAGGTCTATAACAGGGTCATTCTATTGCAGTAAAGAATAACTAATGTCTTCAAACACAGCAACCCAATATTCCTGACCCAACAAACACAATTCTGTATTCATCCAACGTCTATGCATGCATCACAAAACAATATGATAGAAGCTCCTGGGAACTACGAGGAATATGGGGGGCTTTAGCTGAAGAAATAATGAACTCCGTTGTCTCCATGACGGTGGAACGAAAGAGGATGTCGCGCAACAGTGATACAGCAAGGTAGTAAGCAGCAGACGCGTTGTGTGGGACCAGACATGAATTAATGTGAATCCTTGACGGCAGGAGAGCGTGGAGAGGAGAGAGGAGAGGTGACCGCGCCACCAGCAGCCACCGGCTCCCCGAATGGCCACATATTATCAAATCACACGCGTCTGACGTAGAAGCCGATTTTAGAGGAAACACGCGAAGCAGACAGGAACGATAAAATAACATCGCAAGGCTATAGCCTAACCGCCGAAATGACCTTATTGGGTGTTATGTGCTTTTCAGTCTTCAAGAAAAACGTATCGTAAATTTGGACGTGGCCAAGGATGATTTCTGCAGCCACTTCATTGATTATGATATTCATCGTTGGAAACAGCTTATGGTTTCACAAAAGAGCATCTTGAGCGCCGTGTTTAATTGCGGATTAAGCCAAATCAGACGGTGAGAAGCGGAGGGGCACAACAACAAGGAGCCGTTTTCTTTATTACTGGGAGTAGGGACCGGATCGGGAGAGAGACGGGTTAAGGTTGGGATCATCGCTCGGATGGTGGTTCGGTGGACCCCGCAACCATGCGACGACGGTGCTGGATGATAGTACTAGTGGGGATGATGTCCTACTTCAACCCGGAGAGGGCTTTAGGAGCCCCGCAGAGAGAAGGTGAGAGGTGTCGGTGGGATGATAATGATGCTGAGGAGAAAGACGGAGCGGGTGGTGGAGAGGGGAGGGGGAAGGGGTATGAGACGATGAATAAGGGTAAATATTATGGCGGTTCGCTTTTGGCTTCTATTTCCGAACAACACATTATAATACATTGGCACAGGGCATTGGTTTTGCTCTTTTTTATTCCAACAAAAGCTTCTTGGCTATTTAAATTATAGGCTTACAAATCACATTGCTAAATGTCTGTGAATAATGTTGTCAACGTAGAAATGCATCAAACATTGTTAGAATTGGAAAGAGGATAACGGACGCTAATGATGCAAAACTATTCCTTTATACAAATAATAAAACGATGAGAACAGGCTACGGTTTTCCTCAGTGTCGATGTTTTGATTTGAAGCTAAGATGTAATCATGATTTCTACTTGCCTTTGTTTTCATATAGGCTATTACGCAAGGCTGCGTTCCGCTGAACAGCCTAGCATGAGATAAGGCTTATTAGAGGGGTATATGCTGGCATTTTGGTATTGTTATGATAACGGGTTAGGCTAAGGGTGTCTCGCCGTACAGGCCGCGTGTTTTTATTTGTGTGAGGACGAGCACCCCGACCCAAAGGCGTAAATCCGTCCCTACCACAATAAAACCGAGGGCTAATAAAATATACGTGTTCAGTGATTTAATTTCTTTCATTTTTGATCACTAAAGGCTTGGTGTGAGTTTCTTTCTTGTGAAAGTAGATAGTCTAGGCCATATACATATAGCTAATAAATAGCATCGGTGGAAATATATAATTTATTGTAGTGCATGTATGTTATTGGCTTACATGTGGCTCGCTTCATAGCGTTGGTGTTTTCACCCCAAAGTAAAATTCCAGAACAGCCCCTACGTCTATTGATCGACTATCAGAAGCCATGAGCATCAACATGCGGGGACTAAGGGAAGTAAGAAGCGAAGCGAAGCCGTGCTTGCTTGGTGAGAACAAAGTGAAAGACACGTTTGGGTGGAGAGAGACGGAGAAAGTGCTGCATCAACGCCGCTCACAGGTTTAGGGCCTGGAAGACTGGCGGAATTTCCAGGAGCGTTCCAGCTGATCGTTCCAGCATCCTCACGTGCCCTGTGATGGAGCCCCGTAGACTATTAATCATTCATAATCAGGTCATTGTGTGTGTAAGGAGGATCCTGACCCACTGGATGATGTCGGAGTTCCTGGCTTTGTTTGCGTCACCCAAGTTTAATGTTGAGGCGCAGGGTCAAACCGGTCTATCTGTTATTTGTGTCTGGAAAAACAGCAGGAGAGCTATAGGCTATTAGGTGCTTACAGTGAATCACCTGTCCTTGTCATTAATTGTCAGTGTTTTCATTTTGTA
>CM059277.1:6310501-6368001 GCA_030347295.1 Setipinna tenuifilis
CCTCCTCCATCATGGTCCTTCTTCACGTTTTCCTTTTTTTTCAATTGAGGTGTTCAAGGCTCAAGACACAAGACAGTTTTACAGGGTTTTTGCATATTGTAGCACACACACACACACACAGACAAACACACACACAGACAAACACACACACACACACACAAAACCACACACACACACACACACACACTGTGTTTTCATTCCATTTCTCCCTCTCTCTCTCTCCCTCCCTCTCCCCCTCTCTCTTTGTACCCATTGTTCCTCTCTGTGTGCCTCCCCCAGGTGATCCTGGCTGAGGTGCTGGGGGAGTGTAGCTCCTCCCAGGCCGTGGTGAAGGAGCTGCGTGTGAGCGCCAGCCCCCTGGAGCAGAGGAAGTTCCTGGCAGAGTCAGAGCCCTACAGGTAAGAGGGAAACCCACACCAAGCGGCTGCCATTTTGTTTCATCACGTGTGGCACTGGCACTGTCAATAACTCTGCTGTTCTCTGTCAGCCGTGAATAATGGATTAACATATTGCACCTGAGGATATTTTCTATCCACTGAGGCATTTATAGGTATACTGAGTTGTGATAATCAATTACTATTTTGCTGAGGGGTGATTAATGTGCTGATGTAACTGAATTTTAATTACACATTGTTTTATGGTGATGAACTTGGCGTTTATGGATTGCACGTCGTAAATATGCACAGGAGCAGGCAGTTACATAAGAGAAGGCGAGAAGGTTCTCAAACTGGGTTTCTGTGTTCTCATGTGACCTATTTCTTTCCATTTAAGTTCGAGTTTAATTACAACCGGGTAGCTGCCCCCCATCTCCTTCTCTCTCTGAAATGCTTCACTATCCTTTTCAGGCCCTCTTTAAGCTTGTTTCTCTTCTTCTCCACCTTTCCCTCAGTCTCCCCATCGCTTCTTTAATGCAGTTTTACTTTTTTGTTTTTTTTGTGTGTGTTTTCATTAGACTATGTTTAGCTTTTTATATGCTGGGCATTTGTTTTTGTTAGTCTCTAAGTGGTCCCTTGTGTGTATTTTAGTAAAAGTACATACATCTCTGTGCATATGTTTATGTGTACCTGTACCTCTGTGTGCTGGTGTGTGTATGTGTGTAAGAGAAAGAGAGCAAAAGAGAGGGAAAGAGAGAAAAAGAACAGAGGTAGGAAGACAGAAATAGAGAGAGAGAGAAAGAGAGACAGACAGACAAAGACAGAAACAGAGATGGAAGGGGAGCGACACAGAACGTGTGTGTGAAAGAGAGAGAGAGAGAGAGAGAGAGAGAGAGAGAGAGAGAGAAAGAGTAAGAGAAAAAGAGAGACACAGACAGACACACACACACACACACAGAAGGAGAGAGATACATTACCCCATATCTGGGCTGTCTAATTCCTCTGGTTTGTTTTTGTGTGTGAACTGAACTCCAGAAGTCTCCAGCACCCAAACATACTGCAGTGCTTGGGCCAGTGCAGCGAGGCCAACCCCTACCTGCTGGTCATGGAGTTCTGCCAGCTGGTGAGCCTGCTCCACACTAATCAACACACGCGCATATGACAGTCTCTGCAGATCATCCAGTTCACTCTTTATAACAACGCTTGCGCTCAAGATGCACTGAATGTGACCCTTAAGGATGCATACAAACATAATATTTTATATATTTGCTAGGGCTACACAGTTGAACAGTTTTTAATTAAATGTTATTTTGAATAAATGTACTTATATAATTGCAAAGGCTGCAATTAATTATGCAGCTTCTATGTCGTCACATCCTCCTTACCAGAGAGTGAATCCTAAACATCAGGACTGCCGTGCCTTTTGTGGCATTCTTTTCAACCATCACCCAAATGCAAGCAAAGTTCCAAATACTGATGTGATGTTTAACATTAAAAATCATATCACAGATCATTGCACAGATCATTGCACTGCAATTGCAGGAAAACCATCAGAAAAAAACACAACTGGATATTTTGTGCAGCCCAAATATAGAGCAACTATTACTAATGATACAAAGAAATAATGTGTTGTAATGACATGGCAATAGAGATGCCTTTTAACCTTGGCCACACTCTGGTGTAGCATCAACCCATTGACATTTGAATGACTCAAAGCTCACTTATCCCTCTTAATGGTGTCCAGGGTGATCTGAAGAGGTATCTAAGGGCTCAGAGGAAGTCAGATGGCATGACCCCTGACCTATTGAGCCGTGACCTGTTGACCCTGCAGCGGATGGCCTATGAGATTACCTCTGGCCTTCTGCATCTGCATGAGAACAACTACATCCACAGGTAGG
The DNA here is from genome assembly GCA_030347295.1 of Setipinna tenuifilis. Lineage (NCBI taxonomy): Eukaryota > Metazoa > Chordata > Actinopteri > Clupeiformes > Engraulidae > Setipinna > Setipinna tenuifilis. Next base: position 6,312,774 of record CM059277.1, read on the forward strand.
AGAGACACGGGTTGCTCAGTGGGTGCCTCGTTCTAGGTGCAACAATTGCTTGTAATGGCAAGATGAACTTTGACCTTCCATCCATTTCATCTTTTGAATAGGCAGCTTCTAGCTTCAAAGGTTGCATTAAGGACCACAGTCTGCAAAACTCCTTGCTGAGAACCTGGAATTTAATTCACTTGAGAATTCAGCGCATTAGTAAAATTAGATGTCACGGTGACCTCTCTCACACTCATTTCTCAAAGTCGCTGAGAGGAATGCATACAGTACACCACAAAACAGAGAGAGACTCCAATTTCTGTAGAACCTGCTGATTAGTTTATACAGTTGGCTGTGTTCACTTTTTCCATTTTAATTTAGCAGACAAAAGAGGCCAGGATTGCTCCAGAGATTGTTTTGTTTTCTCAGACTTTTATATTAATTTATATATGCGACAGCTGTCAGGCAAAGCTTAATCCCAGAAGCATCTTTTACAACCAAAAGTACACCGTGTTTTATGTCCTTAATTTATTGTTTTTTATGTGCTTTATTTATTGTGTTTTATGTCCTATAATTTACCAGGAAAGTCCCATACAGTACCTCATCTGCCAGGAAGTCCTGTGTAATATTTTTTTCTTCTTGTCTGTTTTTTCTTTTGGCCTTGCTTTCTGTCCTATTTTTCTTTCTGTCTTTCGGTAAACAGTGACCTGGCTCTGAGGAACTGCCTCTTGACTTCGGACCTGACTGTCAGAATAGGAGATTATGGGCTGTCCCACAACCACTATAAGGTATACTACATGTGCCATACATCTATAGTATATCTACCTCACACACACCAACCTACATCACATCCACCTTACACACATCTACATCACATCGACCTCACACACATCTACGCGCACATGGTTGCAGTGGGCATGACTCTCCTTTTCCGTGCTCTTTTTTGGCGTATTCTATTTTATTCTATTCTATTCTATTCTATTCATCTCACATACATCAACACTGAAAGACTGTAATTTATATCCACCTCACATACATCTACATATGCATTAGTCACAGTGGCTCACAGCTCTCCTTTTTCTGTGCTCTTTTTTGTTGTTTTTGTACTTCTTTCTTGCTTGTTTTGCTTTTGTGAACATCCACTACACCTGCCAGGCTCAGAACTGTGCAGCCTACCACCTTTTTATTCTTTATCCTTTTCATGCACTATTGTTTTTTTTTTCCTATGTTGCAAATATTACTCCTACACATCTGCACTGGAGAAGGAGCTGATTTAAATCTCATTGTACTTGTGTATCGTGACAATAAAAGGCATTCTATTCTATTTAATTCTATTCTATTTGATTATTTTCTATTTTATTCTATTCTGTTCTAGTCTGTTCTATACACCTGACATACATCTACATTAAATTATATATACCGAACATACATCTACATTATACAACACTGCCATACAAAGGCAAAAGACCTTAACTCACTAAAGTGGGAAAATTGAGAAAAATGACTATGTTTTCCCAGAAAACAACAATATTGACTCAAGATATATTTGCCCACATGATAAAACTGATGTTTATTGTTCCAAAACTGGCAATAACACATTTTCACCCAAAATTGAAGTTACAGTCTATTGCCTTTGCACAGCAGAGTACATCATCATGCATCTAGTTCAGTATGTTTCCAGAAGCGTAGCATTTGCTTGTCAGGGTACTTACAGAAGCGTAATCAGTCTAAACAATGAATAGCTTAAATTAATTAAGCCGTGTGTGTAAACAGCAATAAACCATGTGGAACTGAATTATGTTGTAAACACACTATTTGCCAAAACGGTCATGTGACTCCCATCTCTCTGCATGCGAATGTGCACGTGTATTAGGAGGACTATTACTTGACGCCAGATAAGCTGTGGATTCCCCTTCGCTGGATCGCCCCAGAGCTGCTAGAGGAGTATCGGGGAAGTCTCATCGTCACGGACCAGACCAAGACCAGCAATGTCTGGTAGGACACAAATACAGTATTTTCACTTCATATCAGTGTGGTCTTGCTGGTGTCCATTTTATCTGTCTTTGTAAACACTATCAGAGTAATAATTAAAAAGTGAGATAATTAGTGTAGTATTTTAATTGAATTTATTCACATCTACGTCTCTATCTATCTATCTATCTATCTATCTATCTATCTATCTATCTGTCTGTCTGTCTGTCTGTCTGTCTGTCTGTCTGTCTGTCTGTCTATCTATCTGTCTGTCTGTCTGTCTGTCTGTCTGTCTGTCTGTCTGTCACTATTGGTTGACTGTAACTGGTCCTTGCGTACGAGCATCACCTGTCTCCTCCTCCCTGCAGGTCTCTAGGTGTGGTTATCTGGGAGCTGTTTGAGTTCGGCTCCCAGCCCCACAGGCACCTGAGTGACGACGAGGTTCTCACCTTTGTGATCAGGGAGCGGCAGATCACGCTGGCTCAGCCCCGCCTCAAGCTCTCTCATGCAGACTACTGGTCAGTGCGGCACTGCGGTTACAATGCATACCATAGCATGAGTACACTTCAATAATGTATTGTACACAATATCCCGGGAGAACAAATATATACTCATAATACATGTATGATACAGTATAAATACATTTAATAAATAAATGGTACTAATATAAATTATGAAAATTAACAAGAAACTATAAAAAAGTCACTACAGGTTACAACTATCCAATTTGGCTTCTATGTAGTAGTTTTACCATCATACCTAAACATTGTGTTATGTTGTATCATAGTGTGTGATTAACCTATTTTTTACGCATATGAATTTCACCACCCAACCTGTAACACTATTTTGAGGAGTATCTCCATGATCAAGTTATATAGTATTGTCTCACAACTCTTTTATTAATCCTGCTGTTTTTTTATTTGTTTGTTTGTTTGTTTAGGTATGAGGTCATGCAGTCCTGCTGGCTGCCATCGTCCCAGCGTCCTGCAGTGGCCGAAATCTTCCTCCTGCTCTCCTCTCTCCTGGCAGCAGAGCGCGGAGTGAGCCGCAGAAGCATGGGGGATGACGAGGAGGAAGAGGAGTACGAAGAGGAGGGCGGCAGGGGAAGAAGAGGGGAGAGCGAGGATTCATTCGAGAGGCGGTGGGACTCGCTTCGTCCACCAGCCTTTCAGACAGCTGCCGGGGAGAGACTGAGGGAGAGGGAGTACAGCAGGGACGATAATGGCTACCGGGTTAACGCTAGCTCATTTCCTCTGCTAGACCCCGTGGGGAACAGCATCACGCCCTCCTCGTCTGAGCTTGACGACATCCTGACCGTGACGGAGACCAGCAAAGGGTTAAACTTTGAGTACTTCTGGGAGAAAGCCCATGGAAGGAGGGGCTACAAACCTCTCCCTCCACCCCAGCCAATCCCAACTCCTAATTCAACGCACAGGCAGTCCTTGGACACACCCACCGTTGTCCCAGTGATCAGTGCTCGTAGCCCCTCCCTTGCAAGCGAGTATTACATCAGACTGGAGGAGCACACCCCCCAGGACAAATCCCCCACCCTTAAAGGCAAAGCTCCCAGTCAAAGGACAGAGACCACTCCTCCTGGGGACTTGGAGCTTGTGGAGATTCAGAGGGGATTCCTTGGAAAGGAAGAGAAAGGCGAAGTCTCTGCCCAGACTATACAAACTGTGAGGTCGAGTGAGGTTCAGGTTCTGGTCGCCAACACAGGTGTGGTGGAGTGCAGGAAAGAGAGCAGCAACAGACTCATGGATTTTACGGTGGTTGACCTTGGGGAGAGGTCGAGTGAGAGGGAGGGCAAGCCAAAGCAGTCCCATGGCCATCATGGACCGATCCTTCCCCCAAAGCCCCGGACCGTGCCACCCACCGCAGGAGGTAATCACCTCCACTCTCGTCCCTTGCCAGCGCCCCCGGGTGGATACCACCGACACATTGGACTAGGTCACTATCCCGGCTCCTACCCTCTAGCCAAGGGCCAGGGAGGAAGCTGCTCAGTGCCAAAGCCAACCTTCGATCATTTAGGACTGCACCGTCATCGCCAGACCATGCCCCCCTCACCTTCCCTGTCTCCCTCCATACCCCCATCCTCTGGGTGTCATCCCATTTACCCCCCACCCCAAACATGCCCCCCACCACTCCCACCCCATTACAGAGCCCATTGTGCCCCTTACTACCCCGGGGAACCTTACACTAGTCGTTATAGCTCGTTGCACTTACAAAGAGACCCCCTGTCCTGTGATGAAAAGAGGCCCCTTGATAAAGGCTTAACACGTTCCCGGTCTATGTACAATTCAAGAGGAGCTTCAGACCCCCAGTCGAGAGACACAGAATCCCCCGACCACATAGACTCTCCTTTATCAAAACTGACACGCTCTCAGTCTACGATTCCTACGATAGAAAGACATTCCTCCTCCAGCCCGTCCTTCTCAGACGAGGATGATTCACCGTTTGAATCTCCGACCCGACTCCCTGGAGGAACCACGATCCAGCACACCAGCCTGACTGAAGACCCGGACCCTGCCACTGCCGAGCTGCTGTCCCGGGGAATGAAGCGCACACAGTCCCGCCTCTCCACCATTCTGCCCGCCATATGGAGAGAGGATGAGGAGATGAGGGAGAGAGCAGAGGCGGCCAGGAAGTCACCCATGCATCTGTTCCTGACTGAAATCTCCAGCGGTAACGAGTCCACCGACTCCAAAACAGACGAGACGACATGGAGCCCTGGCAGTCAGACAAGAAAGGAGCAGAAGCCAGAGAGAGAGACGCTCGGAAACATTAATTTTCCCTTGAGGGGAATGCGCCGTTCCCGGTCCCTCGTGACTGAGTTCGGTTCTGGCGCGAGGACATGGGACAGAGACTTTGTGACAAGCAGAGACTTCAAGAGAGGCTCTGTCAAGAGGGACTTGTTTCTCACTGAGATCAACACAGACAGGAGGGATAGTGAAGACCTAGATGAGGACCCCAGCTATGACAGGTCTCACACCAATCTCACTGGTCTGCCCACTTATGCTGAAGCTGAGGAGGCCCTGTCAAGAGGTATGAGGAGATCCCAGTCTCTGCTATCAGAAATGTCAGACAACGAGCCCCGGAGGAGAGGAGAAATGACCAGAGAAGAGTTCTTGAAAGAGATTCAGTCTGCCGAGACATTTCTCACAGAAATCATAACCAGGCAACGCAAACAGGAAGAAGAAGCTTTGGGCTCCACGCCACCTACATCGCCCGAGTACGAGTCCATATGCATTGACCCAGACGAGGGTCAGACCATAACATTCCAGTCAGAAAAGCCTAGCGCTGAGACAAGCAATCCACCGACTGTTACAAAGGAGGCCATTTATGCTCAAGTTACCAAACGTGCCAAGAGGAGTGAAATTAAGGTTGCCATGCGTCCAGAAATTCCAATACTACAAATAGGTTCTGAAAAATATGCTGCCAAACTGGACCTAAAAAGTACCAGCCCTGATACATCCTGCCCTACTGATTCAGACAATGACAGAGCCGTTGGCGAAGAAACAGTGAGGTCTCATTCACCATCAAACCATGAAACTATTGTCAAACCCAGCAGCCTGGATTTAAATGGTCTTTTGGTGCAATCTTCTGGTACAAAAGAAGATTCACTTTCACCGAAAGATTTTACAGATTCCAAAGTGACACAGGACAGTCAGGTGCTAGAGTCAGTGGAGCGTGAAGAGAATACATGCTTACAAGAACCACATTTACACATAGAAAGTGACCTGAACACAATTGCTTCAAAAGAGAATGAAGGTGAAAGTCAGTGCCAGTTCTTTCCCCATGAGAATACAGAAGACGATGTAGGACATATTGATGAAGAGTTTATGTCACAATGCCCTCGCAGCCCTCCTCCAGAGACTTTTATATCAGATCACAGCACTAGCGAAGGGCAATTTGATGCAGCTGGGGAAAATAAGGAGGGCACTAATGCACAACCTCTTGATACAACAACAATAGTCAAAGCATCTAGCATTGAAAGCACTGTAGAGTACACAGTACAGCATAAAGCAAATGAGTTGACATTTCTTGATCTGTCTAATAACACAAGGATGGCTGCTGGTGAGGCCTGTGATGCAGATACATTTACTGAGGTTGGTCAACAACAAAGCAAATTGGATCAGCCCAGGTCACCCCTCTGTGTGTCATCGAATACTACAGCCACTATCCAACTATCCAATGTAAATTCTGAAAAGATATTCGATACATTATCCCAGCAAAAAGACAGTGATGATACACTTACAAGTAATTCAGTATCACCTATACCAAACCGGCTGCCTTTGACTTTGATGCCAGATTCTGATCAGGGACTATCCAGTCAAAAAACACTTTCAGAGTCTTGTATCCTGTCATTAACCTCAACAGGCCAGGCTACAGCGGGCCATCAGACCCACAGAGACTCCACCTTTTCCCCATTTGCCTTCACCCAGCACACACCTACAGACCCCACCTTCTCTCCTCTAACCTCCAACCAGCAAACCCCAACAGACTCCAGTTTCTCCCCTCTAACGTCCACCCAACAGACCCCAACAGACTCTGCCTTCTCGGCCCTAACCTCTGCTTCTAGCTCGACAGACTGTCTAACACCTGGAGATCTGTCGGTGGGTGGGACAAGTGGTGGCTGGAGAGTCCTCGGAACAGAGACTCCTCACAGGGACTCTGCTTACTTCTCCGACAGTGACTGGGAATCAGGAGAGGGATTAGCAAGAAGAGTGGTAGACGGGTTGGGACTGAGCCGCCCAAGCAGCAACCGAGTAGGAGAGAGGGGAACGTTGAAGGGGATTGAGGAAAAATTGGAGATAGAGGAGGACAAGGGGAATGATAACAATACACAAGATGATGCCATTGTTGTCACGGTGGAAAAGGAGGAGAACAAGATGGGAAATGATGAGGAAAAACACAACAGGTGGTCTGAGGAAATGAAGAAAAACAAAGATAATATCACAGAGATGGATTTAATTATCTCTGGGCATAATGATTGTGAAAGCACGGTCTTTGCAGACAGAAAACTTGAAGCTCAGGAATTAGGCAATAGCGGACAGTTGTCTAAAGATTCTGAGAACAAAGGAAGTGCAGAGTTTATTGCTAAGTTGTTCTCTACGCTGGATGATGAACCTTTCAAAGGTTTCCCATATGGTTGCAACAGCCAGCTAAGTTATGAGGCTTTTTCAACAATGGACAAAGCAGAAATAACCCAAATTCAGTCAAAAGATAATACATCTGTGGCATCAATAATAGACACTCAACTTGAGCCTCAGAGAGACACTGAGTTTAAACAGCTGGTAGAAGTCAGAGAATTGTCATCAGACATCTGCGAAGTTACCTCGTGTTCAGCACTGGAGGAGTTAAATAGTGGATTGGAGCAAGAGGAAGTACTAAGGCCAGCAAGCACAGATCCTGACAGCAGTGAATCTAGGCTGTCTAGGTTTTACAATATTCACGCAAGCGATTCGAACTCCAGTAGCAGTAGGCAAGTGAGCTTTCAGGATCACGTACGTGATTCAAAGGAACATGCCCCTAGTTCCCTCTTCTCTGAGAGAAGTGTTACTGTACCCACACAAGAGGACAGTCATACATTTGAAATGCAGATTGACGATGCAAATGAGCTTGGCCTGAGGAACCTCAGTTACTTAGAAGACACAGAGGAGGAAAAAACCATGGCAAAGTCAGAGAGTGAAAAGCAGCTGGCTGCTGGAGAGCTGTGCTTTTCAATGAAAGAGGTATCTCGAGAAAGACATGCTTCAGTTGCTCAGAGTGAGTCCTCAGGCTCGGGACAACTTGAGTTAAACAGCAATGGGGAGTCCAGAGAGATGGAGCTTAAGTCCCAGGAGCTCTGGAACACCCTTGCGGAGGATGAGGGGTCAAGAGGGTTCGTCAGGGGGGAACTAGACTGCCATCGGTTCCAACAAGAGGATTTGCACCTCTGGCCAGCGGAAAACGACCAGTGGGCATCAGCAGAGACTCGTAGGCCTGAGGCAGAGCTTGGCTCCGAGTTTTTCCCAAGCTTCTGCAAAAAGGCCTGGGAAGAGAAGAATGGGCTGGTCATGGGGCGGGACATCTGGGACACTGAAGCCAATGACGAGCTAGCAGAGAGTGAGCCTCATCCAATGGCATGCGAGACACACGAGGAGGATTTTAATGATGAAAGACAAGGGCAGATTGACCATGGCGAGCTGGAGAGATCAGTATCCTCAGTGCAGAGCACCAGTGCACCAATAAGTCATGACTTTACAGTCTCTGCAGGCCAGCACAACCTTCTCCAGGACACAGACGTACAACAAGATGAAAACATTGAAAACCTCGACCAGGAAAATAATGTTGAATTTGCTGGAGAAGCTTTGGAAATAGAGATTGAAAATGTAGAGAACCCAGAACTGGAATTTGCCAGCTCTGTCAGAGTCATCCAGAGACACGCAACCCCTGCTGAGGATAGCTGCACGATGGTCCAGACGTACCCAGGATTCAACCTCATTCTGGGAGATAATGGAGGGGAGGAGAATCAAAATTTTAACAGATTTAAAGAGAATCATGTAGCAGACCCTGTGAGTGGGAGTGAGGAACTGCACTCTTTTAGGCCACACATCAGTGAGAGCAAGTTTGGTGCTGCAGAGTTGGAAACTGAGGCAAACAGTCACATTCCTGACTCTGATAACAACAGAGAAACATCGATTGAAATTGAGAATCTCAGCGCTTGCATAGAGGATTCAGAAGATCATGACTGCCAACCAACTAAAAGGAAGAAAACTGGGGATGGGGTCTTTGAAGATGTTAGGGAAGAAAGCAGGTCTGATTCTCCATCATGTCCCATTCTCACGAACACTGCTGATCCTTGCAATGTGCACAGTAGTGATACACAATGTCTGATGTCTGATTTGGTGTCTGAGGATATAATTAATTCTGTACCCCCATCTCTTTCACAACATGACAAGTGTCAAAGCCCCACTGCCCCAAATTTCCCCAATGTTGTGCACCATATAGAGATCAAGGTGACCTCTGACAGTGACCTTGGCTTGGACAGCACCAGTGCAGGCCTTGGTACCAGGCGGGAACAGGAGCTTACAATTTCTCCAACAAACGAGGTGCCCGCCATCGTCCTGCCTCAAGCCCCTCCTGCAGTTAGCACCATTAGCAAAGGAATCTCGGCAAACATTGGTGTCCTTCCTTTGCAAAGACTGGAGTCACCTGGCCTGAAGGAAGAGCACAACCACAAAGACACAAACAGTGTCTGCGAAGCTGCCTCCAATAATGTTAGCCTTTCCCAGAAGGCCCACCCTCCACAGCTCTCACTCGGCTCCTTCAGCTCCATCCCTGAACTGTTGATCTCCGAGTGGAAGGACCTGGAGGAGGAGCCCCTGGAAGATTTCGAGAAACTGGAGCAGCTCTGTTGCATCTCCGGAGACGAGGACTCCCTTGGAGATCTCTTCCTGGGTAATCTGGAGCTGCTGGAGTCTCTGAAAAAGACACCAGAGCAAAAACTAAAGAGCAAGAGTGAGACTAGTGAGAGCAAGAAGGGCACAGAGGTGAATAGATCCTCAGGTGAAGAAGATTCCAGAAGACGAGACACGATGAAGGATGTTGAAGAGCAGAGACGACTCGATGATTCAAATCAAAATGATAGCCCTGAGTCCTCTTGGGGAAAGCGACTTTCACCAGATGTTGACAGGAAGGCTCAACAAAGCACATCAAACCTCTCGCCAAGTCATGTTGGTGATGGTGCAAAGGGTCAACGGTCCCTGTCAACTATGCCCACAAAAAATGGCCTCATGATGCAGGCAAGTGACATAACGTGCTGCTTTTAAAAAATCAGTCACACTTTAACACTACAATGAATGTACTCCTTTAGTAAACAATGTTAGTTGTCAAAACTCACAACACAGATGCAAATTGTAGTCAAATATGCAGTAACATATGCCTGCACACATACAGGTGTGCACATACAACAAATCAAAACAAACCCCCCTAAACATCTCTGTTTTGGTTGTCCTGTCCTGTCCTACTCAGGTGTGTGAAGAGAGGCTGCAGTACTCCCTCTCTGAGAATGTGAAGACCAACGTCCTCTGGGGCCCGACGGTCAGCGACAGTGTCGTCCTGCGACCGTGGGGAGACTCCGCCGGGGAGGAGCAGGGCAAGGAGGAGGGCCACTGTACCACTGACACACAGAACACCAAGAGGTGAGTATGACACATTCTTTGTCTAAGCTTTGATAACATAAATAAGTAAGGAATAATGGCCACTGAGGTGACCGTTTTGATTGGCGAAGGAGAGGCAAAGAACTGGAGTTCTCGCCGCCATCATTATTTCCAAGAATCTGGTCACCTTGAAGGACGCTCTAAAAATATATTTCAATCCACAAGTCCCTTCATATTTACAACAGGATCCCTACATAGATAAAATACGCAAAAACGACCAAAATAACCGGTTGATTTGTTACTTTATAGCATCCATTAGGGAAAAGTAGAGCATGAAACAGAACATTTTACCATTACTTGGGCTACTAGAGTTGTTATGGGTAGCATTTATATGCTCACTGATATGGATCAGTGATCAGAAAAGAGAATTCCATCATTAAGGGAGATAATTGAGTTATCATTTTCTGTGGCATAAGGGTGGGATATGTTGGTAGGACTTTATTTAACTGTTCCTGTTATATCAATTAGATACAGTGTAACAAAGTGTGTAACAAAAATGTCACATTATGTACTTACACTGTAACATAGGGTTAGGGTTAGGAATGTACATTGTAAGTACATACAAATTACGTGTTGTTACAGGTAGATACACTAAAAAAGGAACCGTAAAATAAAGTGTTACCGTACAGTTTTCAGGGTGTTAAGTACACCATTACCCCCTAATGTCTCCCAGACACCAATAGGCTATTTATAGAAGCATTTAGCAGCTAGTTTAAACTCAGCGTGCTGTCTTGTGCAGTCCAAAATGAGATGCACACCTGACACTTTTGGGTCAGAAGGTGAGCTGGACACAGTGATTAGATCTCAGTTCATTTTGAATGGACATTAAAATGGACATTGGACACATTCAAATTTCCACAGTTAATGCATTCAGGTTAAAATCACACGTGCGTGCAATCTGTATGAGGTACACTACTTGCCAGTGTGAACTGGGTCTTACACTTGACTGCAGAAAAACACTTGATAATCCATATGCAACACATAAACTTTAGAGAAGATTTAGAGCATCTTAGCCAGAGGTGTCAATTCCAGGTTCAGAAAGTGAAAACCCTGCCACATTTTCCTTCTAACACAGGTGACGTCCCTGAGTAGCTGATTTACCTGCCATAAGTGCTCATTACAATCAGCTGATTCAGAGCTGGTTGGATCAAATTTGTGGCAGGGTTTTTACTTTCTGAACATGGCACTGACCCCTCTGATCTTAGCTAAGGCTAAGGGCCTGTATATTGTTGACCCATACAGTAGCAAAGAGGAGCCTGGAGGTGTTGACGCATCTCTGCTGGAAAAGGAGGCCCCGGAGACCCCCCTGGAGCCCCTGACTGTGATCGAGCAGCCTGAGATGGCCCCTAACCCCTCCACACCTGCCACCAACCAAGCAATGAAAGGTACCTGTAAAAGGACATCATCTAGGGAAGCAAAGCAACTGGAAATATCTGAAGTGTTGTTTTTTCAATGCTAAAACTTCTTTAAGATGGCAATATTTGATGTTACAGCTGGAGATTTATGATGATGTCGACTTCAAGGTTCGGACAAATACAAGTTAAAATCTGGATATAAGTGTGTAATGATCTGACTTATTACAAGGTTGAAAAGATCTCAGGGTCTAACACTTCCAAAACAATTTTAACACTCATTAGGGCAGTGCTCCATATAGACTATTCTTTGAAAAGTGTAATAGTGCAATTACAAAGTAGACCGTGTTTGAGAAAGTTGAAAGTAGACCTTGTGAAGTTTCTGCCCTGTCAAAAGAGGATCATGGCATTCAAGACCAGTATTAAAAAACAGTGTGTGTTTCTTCTCAGTTCAAATCTCCTCTTTGCCCATAGCTTGTAGCGTTGGCTATTTTGACAGGACTTTCTGATGTCTAATCTAATGTGTAGTTTTGCTTTCCAAGATTTTGGCACTACCAGCAAAATCTCACAGCATTCTCTTGTCTTCCGCTCCGTCATCATACCATCCTCTCTTTCAGCTAAACTGGCTCGTCTCTCCCTTTCCTTGCCTCCGCTCGCTCTCTCCCTCCCTCTCTCCCCCAATCCTAAGGTAGGGTTTTGGGAGGGGGGGGACAGCAGAGACAGAGGTGGGAGAAGGAGGGGGTTACCAACAGGAGGTGATCCCGACGACGACGAGGAAGAGGAGGAACAGGACGACGAGGCGTCCAGAAGGGTGATTGTTGTCACGGAGACCGACGTTGATAAAAGAGTGGGGTTGAGGAGTCTACTGAAGTCACCGCGGGAGCAAGTAGACAAAGAGAACAGGGACAGGGGCAGAAACGTGTCCTTTTTTGATGATGTCACAGTCTACCTCTTTGATCAGGTACACTGATAAAGATATTTTTTAACAGGATGTGCTCACGAGTCCACTGACTGTGATGCTGTCAGCTACCATAAACCCTGAATTGTTTGTAGCATCTAATTTTATATTTTGTAACGTTGTGTCTTTAAGGAAACGCCAACCAATGCGCTTAGCTCAAGCTCTACTCCCACGAGTCCATCTGCGCCGGGAAAATCTCATTTTGATGGATTAGGTGAGTACTCTGGAAAAAAAAACACTCATATACCCACATACCTACCTTGATATCACAGTCGAGGACCTCAGATAGTGGAAACTTATGCCTGTTAAAATAGAGTTGTAGATAATGGCCCGAATTTTCAAAATGCAGTTAAGAAGCTCTTAGTGCTAAGAGCTTCTTTAGACCTTTTTAGCATTCCTGTAAGAAGCAAATGTGTTTCCCAAAATGCTTTTTAACCTAAGAAGCCTTGCCGTTAACAAGGATCTCTAAGAAGGGTCTGGAGTGTTCTTAACACCCTTCTTAGTGATAAAACAGTGGAAACAGTGCTATGTCAGGCAGGCACAGCAGTGTGATACTAAGCAAGGAGATATTAATGCAGTGTGTCTTTGTCCCCGGTTGTGTCCCCCTCCCCCTCTTTTCCTTTCTTTCATGCACCTCTACTACCTATTAAGTGTTAAGCATTAAAGGGAAAATATGTCCTCTATGGTACCATGTGTTTGAAATGTCTTACCACAGTTCCCTAATTTCTCCCTAATATTTACTCCTCCAATTCTCCTACTTGACCACTTATTCTATGCTAAAGCAACTTGAGCTGCAGTTTATGTCTAAAATCAAATTAAATAAGATTTATCCACAGGACACATCACCTCTCTGACTCAAGGACAACTGATATCACGCAACTGTTTTGAATTGAATTCAGCTGGAAAATAATCAATTGAGGCTTGATGACGGTGTAATGGGTGCCGTCCAATTGGCAACTCTGGGATCAATTGCTCATTGACTTCCAGTTAAGAATGCAGCTAAGCCTTTTTAACTCCTTTATTGATAAATCCAGCCAATGTGTGTGTATCAGTAAGCTTTGTTCTTGATATATAGACCCTGCTCTACAGAAGGCAAAAATTATGTACATCAAATGCAGATAGGGTGGGGAGAGAGACATGATCTGTGCTGTACTGATTTCTAATCATTTAAAAACTGTATTGCATTTTACAAGGAATTCACATATTCATTGTTGTTGGTGGTGGTTTGATTTAAGAAGAATGATGGACTGCTGGACTGTTTTTTTTTTTTGTGTGTGTCTAAAATTAGGTACCTCCTCCAAGCCTCCCACTCAGAGTGCATGTTCGACTATTTCAAAGCTGCTCTTTAGAGCAATACAATTATTTTGAGGCTTTATTTTTAACTTGGGAAATGTTGCAGTCTTAGTATTTCAGGGTGACTCATAAACAGTTTCAAAGAAAGGGAAAACAGACTGATGAAAGGGGGAAATGTTTAAGGGCATTCGTGACGTTTTAATATAGTAAAACACACGTGTCAGGTATGTATGTTCAAAGACACTGTTCTCCATCTGAAATATTTACTGGAGTTCTTATAGTATACTGTACAATTATGAATAAATAAATGAACGAACGAGTGAGCAAATGAATAAATGCATGAATGAATGAATCCACATGGACATCCAGCAGGGAAAAGTAGCAAATCTCCTTCAGACGGCAGTTACCATAAGAGTCTATTTGTGCACATACACAGTGTTCGTGTGTCATTTCATTTAAGTGTATAAAACCATAAGACTGCATTTCTGCGCCTTGTCATCTGATTGCATCAGGTACGAGCAAGGCAGGCAAGAGCAGAGACCATTCCACGAAGGCCAGATCACCCACTGGCTCCTCCTCCCGTGTGACGTCATCCCGATTCACCGTTAGTCCCGCTGATGATCCTCACCTAGTCTAGTGACGCTGATGATCCCTGATGTCCGTGAGCCGTCGAAAACAGTGGAGGGTCCTAAGTTATTCAGCCACTACCAAGCCCATCACTCCGACTCCGACTCCACCTACCAGTACTAATGCCACTAATCTCTGCTATTTTATAAACGAGGCGACAGAAAGACTCCTGTTCCCACTGACGCTGGAGCCAATCCAGATTTTACTCACAGCAGGATTTTTTTTGTTTGTCGTTAGTCTGTCTTAATATCCCTCCCCCAACACCATGTTTGGGGGAACACATATATTAGAGACCAATATGATGTGTCAGTAACTCACATTGCTGAAGAGTCTGGAGCCAGCTCATTCTCTGATAGACTTAACAGCTATGCAATGGGAGTCTCCTTGTGTACCAGCTTGTATTTTTGAGCTTCTCTAACCTTTGTATTTTAAGGCACTTTCTTTCCCCTCCATTACGTGTGAGCTTGAATTAATATAACTTGCATTTGTAAATCTGTTCTCATGGCAGTCGGACGTCTGTGTTGGCTTGAGCTGAGAAAAGGGAATATGACTATAAAAAGTGCAGTACTCTCTGGTCATTTGTATAAATTAATGATAGTGACTCTTACAGGTGTATACAGCATCATTTACGTACGAGCTATTTATTTTAGATGTATTCTTAGAATGCACGCAAATAATAAACATGGATCCATGATGTGTTATTTCCATATTTATTGATTTGTTTGTTTATCTATTTATTTGTTTATTTATTTATTATTGTATTTATGTATTTATTTAACTTTTTTTATTTTAATTACACCTCTATAAGGATTGCATAATGATGTAGAATTACATTATTTTTGAGATATTGCATTTGCCAATTCGGACCTTTTTTGGTCTATGAATTCTCTTCAACAAAAGTACAGTAAAATATTTCCCCATATCTTTTCAACGCTTTAACACATTTTACATTAGTTGTAGTCTTTTGTAGCTCTGTCAGCTGTCGCTATGTACAGTATGTGTCTTCTTGTGTCTGTTTGCCATTCATTTTTTTTAGTAATGCTGACCACTTCTTTTCCATATTTTATTTGAAGTAATGTAGCTTAGCATGACAAAAAAGAAATTTGCAAATATGAATATAAGTTTTCTTACCTACTCATTCATTTTGTACACCTCTCCATTGTAGTTTAGTTCCAGCATTTGTTGAGTCTGTTACAGCGTCAGTTTGATATTGTATTGTTTAAATAACAAATCTCATGACACTGTATAAAGCTGGGGAAATAAAAAACATGAAAACTGTGAAACATTTATGGATCTGTTTGATGACAATAAATTGTACTGTCTTATAATTTAGTGTTTAGAGTGTTCTTGCCTGTTCGCATGCAAGACTTAGCAAACAGTTAGGCCTATTTGTAAGTAGATATAAGCAAAAGACAAAACACCTTGGGAATTATGAACATATTTGGTTGTTTTAACTTGGTTGGTTCAGGAAATGCTCAATATGTAGACAGGGTATGGTTGGTTTATGAAGGGAGAGCGGCCGCACCATAGACATTGGAAGAAGAGCGGCCCCAGGCTCTTGATTTCCCATCATGCTCCTTACCAATTACGTCTATATACTGCGACTCGACGGCGCATGAACGTTTATGATTGCTAGCAAAACACTGCTTGAAGCTTAAGCACAATTTGTGACTACGCAATTGTTGTAATATATACATCTTGTTAGAAGCCGTTCTTGGAACGTCGTTAGTGAGGATAAGCCAGAAAGGTACGATTTTATTCTCATTTAATATGTTGAATGAAAGCAAGCCACTAAACCTCGCTACCACTCTTGTTCGCTAACTGTACTCATGATGCACTAACAAAATGTACACTTAGTTTACAAACTAGCAACCATTTTTCGGCTTTATGTTATTCAGTAATTGTGTTGACGTTCCTGAGAAAATGATTAGCAGACAAATCATGTTGATTTTGTAAACAGCATTTAAATTATATACTGCTGTGATGCAAACATCTTGAGACCACTTGCAAGCATGGATAAAATTAAAAAACTATTGTACTGCTACGTAACTATTTACTTTAATAGAAATGTTACATACAGATTAGTACTGAGGTGTTTTTTAGTCATGTAAAGGATATTTGCAAGGGACGAGCACAAAGTCCACAAACGTCAGTTGCTACAGGTATGTTACTCCCTTGCAGATGTCTCTGGCCGATGAACTGCTGGCAGACTTGGAGGAGGCCGGGGATGAGGGAGAGGATGGACTGTACCCGGGAGATGAAGAGGGAGGAAGCGATGGAGAGATGGGCGAGAGGGCGGCAGCCGGGGGGCTTGAAGACATCCCTGAGGAGATGGAGTTAGATTATAGTGGCGCTGAAAGCGTAACGTCTATTGCAAAACTGCGCCACAGCAAGCCTGTGAGTGTGTTGTACTACTCATTTTTCTATAGAGTAACTTGCATCAAATGTCAAAAAGCTGTCAAACCTATAAGTACATGACCTCTTAACCCTTCTGTGAATGTTGTCCAGTTTTCAGACATCATGGAAAAAATTTCGGAGTATGTTGGCAAACAGCGTAAAAATTCAGAAGGTTAGTCCCCATCTTATGAATATACTATTTCGTAAATACACATAATGTGTGAATGTATTTGAATCACCGTTCGATTTATTTTTTGATTATTTCCCTCCTTACAGTGTCGGGACCTGTTGAAGCAGACCCAGAATACAGACTGATTGTTGCTGCCAATAACCTGACAGTAGAAATTGACAATGAACTGAGTGAGTATAATGATTTTGTTAGGTTAGGGGAACACATAAGAGTTGTATGGTAGATGGAACTTGTATTCAAAAGGGGTAAAACTCACAGATGGATTGGGAATGATGCCTTTCATGATGTAGTTTAAAGTGACATGTTGACATGGGTTAATGCTGGTGTTGTTTGACATGACCTCCCATATCTCCTTTACACAGATATCATTCATAAATTTGTGCGTGACAAGTACTCCAAAAGATTCCCCGAGCTCGAATCTCTAGTCCCAAATTCACTGGACTACATCAGGACTGTGAAGGTAAAGCACTCTCTCTAAAACCCACAAAAGAGTCAGTTTGAGAAACTAACTCAGGTGATCATTTGGGGGGAATCTGAGTTAAATGTGGATGACCTTGTTTTGTTTTTAACGTGAGTTTTTTCAACAAAATTCTGCTGAGGCAGAGAAAAATCTGGTCGCATTGGACTGGCGTCAAGTCATGGTTATTTATAAAGCACTTTAGAAACATCAGCTGACCAAAGTGGAGGACAAGCAGGGTAAACTGACTTGGTAGACAAACAGAAAGGACAACATAAACTAAGCATGACAATGAAAAAAAAGGTTAAACGATGGAAATTATATTCGTTATTATTGTATATAACGCCAGTGCATAAAAATGGGTTTTAAAGTGAGATTTAAAAGCAGCCACGGAAGAGGCCCAGTCACCCCTGCCTTTTAGCTCTGAGGGAGGAACGACTAGGTGCATTTGGTAGGGTAACCTAAGAGCCCTCATGGCACAAACAATAGACTTGTTTGAAATCGACTAGCTTAAAGCAATGCATTCTGGACTTGAACTAGTGACGTTTTTGGACAATGTAGTCCAAACTTCACTGTACCATAAGATGGCAGGGACGGTTGATGAATGTTAGTTGGCTTAATAATGATGTATTTGTGATCAGTTAGCTATATGGCTGCATGGCTGACTTGCCCACTGTTGTTTTCACTCCACTTAAGTCTGTCAGCGTAGGCATACGTTGACTGTTCATGTCAATGTCGGGAAACCTCATTTTAGCCAGACTGTAGACAGCCAGACGATTTTAAACAAGCCCAGGGCCATGCATGACCACAGATGATGTCACTGACACTGATGACCTCCTGGCTGTCCTCTGTTCTCAGGAACTGGGCAACAATCTGGAGAAGTGCAAGAACAACGAGACCCTGCAGCAGATCCTCACCAACGCCACCATCATGGTCGTCAGTGTCACAGCGTCCACCACGCAGGGGTAATTGCACCAGAGACCTTGTTCACACAGAGGGGGTATGAGGGTGTATGTACAGCTCATGACTTCCTGCCCAAAAGACAGCCAGGCTGTGGGTCAGATCAGGGCAGGCCCCGGCTGATTCCAACACGCATGAGGTGTAGAGGGGAAAAAGTGTGCGAGCGTGTGTGTGTGCATGTGTGTGCGTGTGTGTGTGTGTGCGACCCTGCATGTGCATTGTCAGTGTTTGACAAGTCAGGGAAGGCCTACAGCACCCTGGCTCTGGCCGTGTCAAAGCCAAAGAAGACCTGCACCGCTCTGGCCGTGTGTGCGTGTGCGTGCGCGTGCGTGCGTGCGTGCGTGTGTGTGTGTGTGTGTGCGCGCGCGCATGTGTGCATGTGTGTTGTCAGTGATTGAGAAGCCAAAGAAGGCCTGCACCGCTCTGGCAGTGTGTGTGGCCCAGTTTCTCTCCCAGTGCGCTGTAGCGCTGTGTTTATTTTTAAGGCTGACTCCCAGGCTAAAAAAGTACGCGTTGTCCCCAGGGCGATGCTAGGCGACGATGAGCTGCAGCGATTGGAGGAGGCCTGTGACATGGCACTGGAGCTGAACCAATCAAAGCACAGGATCTATGAGTATGTGGAGTCCAGGATGTCTTTCATCGCCCCTAATCTCTCCATCATAGTCGGGGCGTCAACGGCAGCTAAAATTATGGGTGAGTCATGTGCTTTTTGGAGACCAAATGGGAGATGCATACAGTGCGTTCATCAAGGCTGCGAGGTTGCCACTTCACCTGTCAGTGGATATTTTTACACACATGCACAGATCTGCAGTACCCCAAGACGTTCTTTATTCTCCTTTCATACACTCATTTTTTTGGTTTTGTATAAACACACACATCCAGAATCTCATCAGAAATCTACCTTACCCATTGTCTTTCTTTCTTCCTTCCTTCTCTTTCTCTCTCTCTCTCTCTCTCTATCTCTCTGTCTCTCATTTTCTCTCTCTCCCTCTCCCCCTCCCCCTCCCTCTCCCTCCCTCCCCCCTCCCTGTGCAGGTGTTGCGGGTGGTCTGACTAACCTGTCCAAGATGCCGGCGTGTAACCTGATGCTGCTGGGGGCCCAGAGGAAGACCCTGTCGGGGTTCAGCAGCACCTCCCTGCTGCCCCACACGGGCTACATCTACCACTGCGACGTGGTGCAGACCCTCCCACCCGTGAGTGCCAGCCGCTTTAAACTTGGATCCCCCCCTGACATTAGTAATGTGTCACATAACCCCCCCTGACATTAATGAAGTGTCACATAAAACACCCCCCCCCCTCCCCCGACATTAATAATGTCACATAAAACCCTGTCATTAATAATGTCATGTAAAACCTCCTGTCATTAATAATTTGGCACATGGATCCCCCTGCCATTTTTGACCAGGACACTCTGGCACAAGAGACGCTTGGTCTCAGTGGGACCTTTCCTGGCTAAATAAAGGTTAAATGAAGAAATGAAGAATGAGTTATATGTCACATTTAATCGGCACAAGGCTTTATGAGCTTACTGATGTATTTATTAGGCATTACAGTAGCTGTTGGTATGAGTTATACACGGCCAAGCCACTTTCACAGACTTTGCCGCTACTGGTTTCGTGGATTTATGCCATCTTAAATTCGATAAGGTTAGACTTCTGTAGAGATGTTGGCAGAAGATTCACTAAATTCCCCTTGGCTCACCCATCCCTGTGTGGCATTAGGAGGTCTTCTGGCCCATACATTGGGAGCTTTTGTGACCCCTATATTATGAGCTCTTGTATGACATTAGGAGCCTGTGTGGCCCCTGCATTCACTTCCTGTGGCCCCTGCATTCACTTCCTGTGGCCCCTGCATTCACTTCCTGTGGCCCCTGCATTCACTTCCTGTGGGCCCTGCATTCACTTCCTGTGGCCTTGCATTCACTTCCTGTGGCCTTGCATTCACTTCCTGTGGCCCTGCATTGACTTTTTTGTGGCCCCTAGAGTAGGAGCTTGTGTGGCCCCTACATCAGAAACGTGTGTGGCCCCCACATTGAGTTCCAGTGGCCCCCTACATTATGACTTCTTGTGACCCTTACACACCATGAGTTTGTATGGCCCCTGACTGTGACTGACTGTTCCCGTGTGTGCAGGACCTGAGGAGGAAGGCGGCTCGCCTGGTGTCGGCCAAGTGCACACTCGCATCCCGCGTGGACAGCTTTCACGAGAGCGCAGATGGCAAGGTGAGAGACAAAGTGTGTGTGTGTGTGAGTAAGTGTGTGAGGAAAAGGGTATGTGTGAGTCCTCAAGGGAGCGTTCAAGGGCTGCGGTGGTGTTAATGATGCGTGAACAGTTAACATAACAACAGTAAAGAGTTAACACCAGAGTTATTATGCTCTCTCAGAGCAGTGACACTCATGGGGTTGTTCATAATCCTGTGTGTGGTGTGTGTGTCATCAGGTTGGCTATGACCTGAAAGAGGAGATCGAGAGGAAGTTTGATAAATGGCAGGAGCCTCCTCCAGTCAAACAGGTGAAGCCGCTCCCAGCGCCACTGGACGGACAGAGGAAGAAGAGAGGAGGCAGGAGGTAAAGCACACATCACAATGTTTGCTCTCTCCGTCTCTCCCTCTCTGTCTCTCACTCTCTCTCTCTCCCTTGCCGTCTGTCGCTCTCTCTCCCTTTCTGTCTCTGTCTCAGGCTCACTCACTCCCTTGCTGGCCCTTTTTTTTCTCTCTAGCACTCGTTTATGCTTTCTTTCTCTCTCTTTCTCTCTCTCTAGCTTGCTCATGCTTACTCACTCCCTCTTTATGTCTGTTTGCTTTATGTCTGTTGTATTAATATTGTGCATGTACATGATGTACTGTGACCTTCTGTCCCCCCTCAGGTATCGTAAGATGAAGGAGCGTCTGGGCCTGACTGAGATCAGAAAGAACGCCAACAGAATGACATTTGGCGAGGTGTGTGTGTGTGTGTGTGTGTGTGTGTGTGTGTGTGTGTGTGTGTGTGTGTCTTCCTGTCCTGTTTAGCAACTATTGCATGCTGTGTGCGTAGAAGAACCGTGTCCCTTAGTAGCCATCTTAAACCATGTACACAGTTGTTGAAAGGAATACATATTTATTCTGATGACCGTGTGTGATGATGATGCTGATGATGATAATGATATTGAGTGTGTGTGTTTGTTTGTGTGCTGCTGACATTGACTGTGTGTTTGCATGTGCATGTGCTGCAAATCGGTATCTGTGGGTTTTGTGCTGAAACTGACTGTGTGTGTGTGTGTGTCAGATCGAGGATGATGCGTACCAGGAGGACCTGGGCTTCAGTCTGGGCCAGCTGGGCAAGTCTGGCAGCGGCAGGGTGAGGGCAGCGCAGGTCAACGATGCCACCAAAGCCAGGATCTCCAAATCCCTGCAGGTGAGGACACACACACACATAAACACCACTACTGTCTGTTAGACCCCTGCAGACTCACTAGAGGGGAGTATAGATCTGTTTCCTGTGCCTTTACACACACACACACACACACACACACACACACACACACATCGACCACCACTGTACACCAATTAGAGGGGAGTGCAGACCTTTTTCCTGTGCCTTGCAACCTTCTCCCTTGTGTGTCTACCAGTACCTTTTTCAGTGTGGCTCTGTAGGGGCTGTGTGTGTGTTTTTTTCTGTGTTTGTATGTTTGTGAATTGACGTGTGTATTGTGTGTGTGTGTGTGTGTCTACAGAGAACCCTGCAGAAGCAGAGCATGGTCTACGGAGGGAAGTCGACAGTCAGAGACCGCTCCTCGGGAACAAGCTCCAGTGTGGCTTTTACGCCCTTACAGGTACGGACAATACACACACACACACACACACACACACACACACACACACACACACACACACTGGGTTGTACGCGTACACACACACACACACACACACACACACACACACACACACTGGGTTGTACACGTACACATATACACACATACACACACAAATACAAACACAGGCCTCACAGGGCTGATTGCTGCAATGTCTCCTATGGTTTATGTTAAGACACAAACAATCTCTTGCTCTCCCAGGTGGGCTCCACATTGCACAAATACCTCATTAGCCTCTCCGCTCGGTGCAGCCCCCTCAGGCCTGCCGCACACTGGAGCCGTCTGCTGAGCTAAAAGTCATTTGAGACCGTTTGCTCAGCAGAGAGCCTCGCTGTGTGCGCGTAATTTTCAGTGAGTTTTCGGCCTCAGGAGACCTTGAGGTGAAGATCAAACATTGTGTTTGACGTTTTTCACCTCGCGAGGCCAAGGCAAAAAACTCACCATGTGCGCATTACTTGAGCTACGTGCTGAGGGCAGAAGTTCAAGTGGCCGGGGGTGCTGTGGCGCCCTGTGTAGAGCACCCGTACCATGAATGGGCAAATGCCCATGGGCACCCAGGTTTGAATCCAGCCTGCGTCATTTCCCAACCCTAACCCATCACTCTCTCCCACTCACTTTCTGTTCTGCTCTTCACTGTCCTATAAAAAAAGGGCAAAAAAGAAATTCAAGTGGCCAATCAAAACGTATCTGTTCACATGTTCCAGCGAAGTTGTCAGTTAGTGCATCTTGGAAGACAAATTGGTCGATATATGACCTCTTCTGATTTAAAAAACAGGAACAAGTGCCAACAAGCATTCAAAGATTGGCATCTGTACCTGCCTGGTCCAGTTTCTCCTTCTCCTTGAATGCTTGTTGGTGGTTGCTTCACTGACAGCTTGGCTGTAGGCCGCCATCTTGAAGTCATGTGACCAGAGGATATGTTTTAATTGGCCACTTAAGTTTATGCCCTCAGCACAGCTCAAGTAGCACACACCCGGTGAGGTTTGAAGATAATGTTGATGAAGGCATTTGATCTTTACCTCAAGGCCTCGTGAGGCAGAAAACTCACCGAAAAATGACGTTTGCAGGGTGAGAGATTTGCTGAGCAAGTGGTCTCAAATGACTTTTTGCTCAGCAGATAGCTCCAGTGTGCCTCAGTGTCTCTGTCTGTCTGTCTTTTCTTTCTTTCTTTCTTTCTCTCTTTCCCTTTCTTTCTCTCTTTCTTTTTCTCTTTTTCTGTCTTTCTCTCTCTCGTTCTTTCTCCCCCCATATCCACTCACACTTCTGTTCTTCCTCTCAGGGTCTGGAGATCGTGAACCCTCAGGCTGCGGAGAAGAAGGTGGCGGAGGCCAATCAGAAGTACTTCTCCAACATGGCCGAGTTTCTCAAAGTCAAGAAAGAGGGTGATGGCAAGATGTCAGAAGCATAGGCAGACACACACACACACACACACACACACACACACACACACACACACATCCTACACATGAGCTACCCTTATACACACACAGACCCATACCAGCAGGGTGTTGATGGATGGAAGCGTTGTAGAGCTACATCTGATAGAGGTGTTGAGCACGCTGCCTTTGACTTGGAACATGGTGAGGTTTTTGCTGTGGGTGGTTTTGCTTTGCTTTTACGTCCCTAAAAGCCCATTCTCCATTTAAACCCACATTGTGCACTAGTACTCCACAAGTCATTAACACAAACAGATTCAACCCTCTGGTGCAGCGTTGCCTGGATGTGTGTAAGGGAAAGCTGACGAGCAGAGTGGACATGCGGGCAAACAAAAAACCAACTGTTTATTTTTATTATATTTTTATTTTTTACCTTAATTTAACCAGGTTAGTCCCTAATGAGATCAAAGCTTTCCCCTGGTTCAAAACATGCCTGCACAAGAGTTCGCTATGGTTTTTGTTGTTTTTGTTTTTATTATTATTTCTTGTATTTTGTAATGTGTACATAGTCATTACATGTACGTTGCATTTTAATAAAATCTGCCAACTGTGACAGTAACATTGAGTAATGTTTTTTTGTGTGTGTGTGTATTCCAACACTTCTCTCACCAGGACAGTGCAGTTGTATAGCTGATGTACTGATCAAGGGCTATTCCCACTTGTTTTTTCTTTGATGTTCTTCCTGTAGTTTGATGAGGAAAATATATGGTGCACACAGCTATTAACGGGAAATGCTCGTTACCAGCAATATAAACTGCCTTCTATTCAGGCGGACAGTAAAGACTACAAACTCTGTGATGCTAAATGTGTCCCATTTACATTTTTGGCAGCTTGTTTCAAATCACATCTAGTCATCACAAATAAAGTGCTACGTGTAAGAAAGAGGACAAAACAAATGAATAAATGCTTGGCAATGCATCTGTCCTGAGGAAGGCTCATATTTGTCAAAACTAACCCCTTTTTTCCACCCTATGGATGTTGAGAGGGCCTGCCAGTTACGTGACCCTGCTGACATTTTGCTAAACAAACCAAACTGAAAGTGATGTTTTTCAGTTTGCCCAAGTGTGTTCTGCTTTGAAGAATTTGCAGAGCAAGCTGATTTATCTAACTGTTAAGAGCTCTTCGGACCTTCCAGTTGGTTGGAATCACCTACACAGCATATGTGTGTGTTCTGTCTCTGGGGGTTGCCATCTCACTCCATCAGCTTGAGTCACACCGTTGGCTGTTTTCTTACGCTCTTACACTAAGCAATAACCCGTGAACTCCTTGCCCAACACCGTAATGCAATCAGAGATGTCAATCCCAGCTTCAGAAAGACACCCTGCCCTGTACTCTTTCTGCCTGTGCACTTTACACAGATGATTTCACGAATCGGCTCATCTACCTGACTGATGGTTCGTGTCCTCACTGGGATCCACTGGTTCAGAAAATGGTTGGATCAAATACATGGCAGGGGTTTTACCTTCTGAAGATGTGATTGACAGCTCTGCATGCAATGGACATGCAACCCAGATCCTTCAGCCACTCAACCCGTGTTTGTCACCTCGCTACATCCCTATTTACCCTCCTCCACATCTCAAGCCAAGATAGAGTTGAGGACTGGAAACACCTTGAGAACTGGCCCACAAATTCCACTCCCAGCCATGCTGGTTTAATCACTGTTCTGTCAGCAGATATCTATTTGTGTTTTCAACTTGCTGCTGCTCCTCTTGCAGCGTGTAAGTATAGATTGCTATGGATCTGAAGGGAGAGCTGTTTCGACCAAGCATTTGTGTAAAGAACCATCTAGTGACCATCCCGTCCACCCAGGTAAAATGAAGAAGCCAATAAACAAATAATCTAAAGTAATAATTAATGGCCCTTATTACACAAAGGTACTGTATACTGACCTATAGGTTGTAGGCCTGCGTAGACTGACCTCTAATTGAAGGTCATACCCGTCATTTGAAATGCAGCATCATCTTGCTTATTTGTGGTGAGAGAGGACAGAGAGCTGTTCACAAAAGTATTTTATTGAAATTGTACAATCCTCTTTTTTCCATTCCAGGCTTACTGAATGGCATATCACATGCTATCCTGACAGTGTCAAAAAAGCAAAGATGAGAAATCAACTCTATACATAATTTTTGTACTTATTTTTTGGAGAGAAATTCACATGTTGTCTGTCAGCTGCCCTTTCCTTCCTTAAGCCAAAAATAATTTCTCTTTTTTAAAATTTCTACACAGTTTCTTAACGTTTTCTTTTTTGAAATACAGATTGTGGGTTTTCCCTCCAAAAAAAATGAAGGAAAAATGCAGTTAAGAAAACTCACTGAGGACACGTTTTGAACTAAGAAGAGGCTTTTTTAAACGCATACGGACACCGAGTATAAGGGAAACGATGGTTCTCTTTAAAGTGAGTGTGCTCCTATTAGGACAAATGAGAGGGAATCGGTGAAATTTGGTTTCCAAAATGAAATAACGGCATACAGGGGTGGGAGTATTTTTTTTTTTTGTCGTTTTCTTTTTTACATCAGAACTTTCCAAGCTTTCCACATGACAAAAAAAAGATATATATAGATATACTTCTTTTTTTTTAAACCACAAACAACCTACACACTGTTAGTGAGAAAAGGGATAACTTCCTGCATCTGAGTTTACTTTCCTTTTTATTCGTTGTCTTATTTGATATTCCTTTTGAAGTATGTTGGATGCTGGCTGCTCCTAAATGAAAAAAACACAGGCAGCAGTGGAACAAAAATGTCGAGCTGAATTGAGGGTAAAATTTTTCGTATAAGTATACATATACTTATATATATATATATGACTATATATATGCTGTATTTCCACATTTCCTTTGACAGAGAGGAGGCAGAGTAGAATTCAATTGCATAGCAATTTAATTAACATCTCGTCCCTCTTCCAAACAAGCAGGGCAGGCCCTGTCTGCTGTGTGTGTGCCGGGCAGTGGGGCGGCCAAGGTGAACTACTACAGAAATGCTTTCAGAAAACATCCGCAGACTCAGACAAGAGCAGAGCCCAGAGTCAAATTACACTGGTGGATTACACTGGTAGCGATGCAATGTGTGTGTGTTTTGTTTTTCTTTGTTGTTTTGTTTGTTTTTCCTTTTGTTTCCCAATTTAAGTTTTGTTGTGTAGTTGCGCCGTTTGATGGGGCTATGGGGGTTTGTTTTTGGGGGTAAAACAGAAGTGGTGGGTAAGAGGACTGCAAAGAGAGGTTCAAATGTTTGTATGTAAACAGGCACTCGACCCCCTCCTCTCTTGTGCTCCCCCCCCTTTAAGATAAAGGCCTACTTTACAACCGGCTTAAAAAAAGAAACAAAACAAAACAAAACAAAAAAAAACTGAGAAAAAAAAAATCATCACGGCATGGAGTTCAATCTCGGAATGTCAACAGCAGCACATTCTCCATGGCGGCCATCTTGTTAGCTTGTCCCACAGCACTCCCCGTCCCGTCCCGTCCCGTCCCCTCGTCTGACGGTCACTGCAGGTCCCTGTCCTCCAGGTAGCGATATTCGAAGGTGAAACCCTCCTTCTTGCGCTGGCCCCACTTCTCGTAGTCAAAGTAGATGTATGTGCCCTGAGGGAGTCAACACACAACACACGTCAAGTACAACAAAGTACAACAAAGAGGATAAACAACAACAAAAAATTAAGAAAAATAAGATATTAGCCACTTAACTAGCTTAAAAAACAGATATTACAATTATTACAATATTACAATAGTTCAAATGTAGCAGGGCGAACACAAACCTATATACTTATGATGACATTAAGAGACACATAATAAATATGCTAAACATATGCTGTGCCAAGTGAATGACTCCAGGCATTTGCACAGAGAGTAACCCGAGCATGGTCTAAGATGTCTGATTGTTTTGATGTGACAGACACAAACATGCTGGTTGCCTGGCAGCCCAAGGCATAAGGCATAGGGGCTGGGGGAGGGCAGAGCGGCTAGACCGACCGAGCGACCGACCTGTTCAAACTCGTCAGTGATGGTCTTGGGCTCCTCGTGTCTCTGGAACCACATCATGTACTTGG
Source organism: Setipinna tenuifilis (assembly GCA_030347295.1). Taxonomy (NCBI): domain Eukaryota; kingdom Metazoa; phylum Chordata; class Actinopteri; order Clupeiformes; family Engraulidae; genus Setipinna; species Setipinna tenuifilis. The sequence goes on from CM059277.1 coordinate 6,340,490, forward strand.
TGTGGAACCTCCATGACTGTTTCTTCAGAGCTTTAGCGGACAAATACTGAGCCTTGGTGCCCTGGCGGAGCAGAAAGCAGCACAATTACTCACACGCACAGAGCCATGGGTTAGCACAGACTGTAAGGAGAATAGAGTGTGTGTGTGTGTGTGTGTGTGTGTGTGTGTGTGTGTGTAAGTGTCCGTCTGTAAATGTGTGTGTGTGTGTAGTGACCCCCCCTATATTGTGGTAGTTGCATTCTAGAACTCCCCACGATATGTGAAAATCTGCAGGATTTATTTGTTAAAGCATTAAAATACCCCTCCCACATGCTTTTTAAAAACATTTAGTGTATGTATTATACATCATGTATTATTCCTGCATTTGAATGCATATTTATTACAGTGTAGTTATCATAAACTATAATATTGTTCTGACAAAGCTTTCTTTAGCATGCATGCAGAGCGACAGAGCATGGATATATTGATGAAAAAATCTCATAATCACATCACTGTACATCACAGACAGAGTGTGTGCTCCAGTACAGACCTCCAGGTAGTAGAAGATGAAGAAGAGGGTCTCGGTAGACAGTCTCTGGTAGAACTCGATGGAGTCGGAGTGGTGGGGGGGCACCTGGTGGTGGAAGGGCAGGGTGGGGCAGGGGTTCCTCATCAGGTATTGCCTGTGGTGGGGAGGGTGGATGGAGGTGGTGGGGGGGCAAAGAAGAAAAGAGAGGTAAGAGCGCTGCCTCACAGCAAAGCACTGCATGCTTCACTGCATCTACTGGAAGAGGAAAATACCCTTATTAGTTCTCTGTCTGGACACAAGACGGTGTGTGCGTCTGATTGTCTTTGAGTCTGGCAGGGAGTTGTTTGGAGTTGGGTGTGTGTGTGAGATAGAGAGAGAGAGAGAGACTTGAGAAAGTTTGCATTTGTGTGTGTGTGTACTCGTGCATGCATGTGTGCATACTTAATTCTCTGGTAGTCGGATGGGTGAGGCATGTGTCTGTGTGTGTGTGCGTGTGCATGAGTGCGTGCACATGTGTGTATACCTGATTCTCTCGGAGTCGGACGGGTGAGGCATGTGTGTCCAGGCTGCCTCCTGCATGGCCTGCTGGTAGAGCTGCTCTTTGGAGAGGGGGGTGGGGCCCAGGGGACACACCCCTAGCGACGGGGGCAGGTTCACCTCGGAGACGGCGGGCTGGGGGGCCACAGGGGGGCCACTGGGGGCTGACGAGCTCGTGAAGATGTCTGCAGGGAACAGAGCAGGTGTGTGTGAGGCATGACTTAAGTATGTCTGCAGAGGTGTGTGTGAGGCATGACTTTAGTATGTCTGCAGAGGCGTGTGTGCGTGTGTGTGTGTGTGTGTGTGTCAGAGATTAGGGGAACCTGTAGTGCCTGCAAGGAACAGAGTAAGTGTGCGTGTGTGTGTGTGTGTGTGAGAGAGAGAGTTGAGAAAGTTTGCATGAGTGTGTGTAAATATGTCTAACAACTACACTTCATTAAATTTGCATGTGTGTGTGCACAACACTAAATATGTTTTTCAGTGTGTTTCCTTAGAGGAACACGTTGTGAGGGGTGGGCGTGTGTGTGTGTGTGTGTGTGTGTGTGTGTGTGTGTGTGTGTGTGTGTGTGTGTGTGTGTGTGTGTGTGTGAGTGAGGGAGAGAGAGGAAGACAGACAGACTGTGAGTGTGTGTGTGTGTGATGTACCTCTCTCTGAGAGGTGTAGGGAGGAAATCTCTCCATCCAGTGCTGATCCCAGAGCTGCTCTCTTTGCCATGGCAGCCAAAGAACTCAGTGGCTCAGGGGCCTGTTGGGGGGATGGGGTGGGGAGGGGGAGAGAGAGAGAGAGAGAGAGAGAGAGAGAGAGAGAGAAAAATGGAACGGGAAGAGGGGGGTGGGGGAAAGGAGAGAGAGAAAAAAGAGAGAGAGAGAGAAAGGAAATAACAGTGTCACTGATGTAGGAGACTGGCAAGATTGAGTGTCACACACAGCACCTTCTCTCACCTCCAATGACATCACTGTTCTCCTATTACACAACAGCATTCTAAATGTTTTAAACGAAAAGGGTCACTCAAGGGGTAACCCGCTCCCCCCAGACTACAGGGGTTCTAGCTACAGCACAGTTATACAACAAGGGGGGTGCGTATGAGCGCACCCCCCAAAAAATATCAAAACCGCATACTCAAATGGATTTAATGCATTAAATTATGATGAGTTCTGCGGATAACAGTTAACAGTCAGGACAGAAAGAAAGAGAGAGAAAGAGGGGTACTAGATGGCTCCAAAAGGAAGGAGCACCCTCAGGAGCAGACATGACACCCACACTAGGCCACTGTCTGTCCCAGAGTCCACCTGGTGTGTCTGGGGGCTTGACTTGAGGTGGACTGGGGCGCACCTTGATGACCTCAGAGTTTGGTGTGTAGGAGTGCGGGCCGTTGAGCAGACTCCCGCCACCAGGGGTGGTGTCCGTGAACGAGGGAGATGGCGAGGAGGGGGGAAGAGTGATGGAGCTCAGTAGGCTGGGGCCATTATCCAGCCTGAGAGAGAGAGGAGAAAAAAAGGGAGATGGGCAAAAGGGGGGGGGGGGGCAGAGAGGGAGAGGGAGAAAGAGAAAGAGAGAGAGAGAGAGACATACAGAGAGAGAAAGACAGAGAGAGAGACAGAGAGAGAGACAGAGAGACAGAGAGAGAGACAGAGAGACAGACAGAGAGAGAAAGAGACAGAGAGAGAGAGAGACAGAGAGAGACAGACAGACAGAGAGAGAGAGAGACAGAGAGAAAGATGAACAATGGAACAATGATAGAACAGCCCCAGAGGCCCTATTTCAGGCAGTAGAGTAAAGCAGCTCCATATTTTAACAACAGTCTTCCATCTAGTTCACTGAGTGCTTTTAATCCAAAGTGACTCGCACTACAGTTACAGCATTTAATCATCTCTGGTGCTCAGAGGCAACAGGGCTCCTCGTCAGGGTGGTTTCATTAGGAAATAAATAATTAAAATGTGCTCTCACGGTGGGTTGCCCGAGGAACTGAGAGATGAGGGCTGGCTGCTCTGTGATTGGCTACCGCTGGTGAGGGTGGAGTCAGGCGTGTTGTCTGCGACAACAGCGCTGTAACCTGGGCAACGAGATGGCAAAGATGGTTTTAAGTTGGTTTTTTGGATAAAAATGTAGAGCTCATTTAACCTTTGGACACTTTAAATGAACAAATAAAAAAAACAATTGACTGCACATTACATAGTAATTACATAGTAGATCTTCACATGTTAACAACTATAAAGTCTATTTGTGCTGCAAGCACATGAACCAATGTCTGTAACCAGAGGGGTGTGCAATGAACAGTGTAAGACATAAACCTGGATAAGGTATTTCAGTCTATGTGGTAATTTTCCATCAGGAGCAAAACAAACAGACTAAAAACAGCTTCTTCCCATGGGCAGTCAGGACTCTAAACACAAATTTAGGTTTGTTGCCTCACTGCTGCTGCTAATTATGTTCAATATGGGTTTGCCCCTCCCACTCTGCAACACCTACAGCATAATGTGCAATACCCATTACATGCAATATTATTATTTACAACTGCTGCACATAGCCCATTTTCTTTTTACTATTTATTATTTATTATGACCTTGTATAAACCTCCCTTCTTTTCTTCCAAATGGAGAAGCTTTAGACATTGTTTCACTAGGGGACCGAAGCAACAAGACTCTTCTATTTGGGAGGTGACTTTGTTACTGCCTTATGCACCAAGCGGCGTAATGGACATAACAAAGTGAGTCAGTCATTTAGAGGTCAACCCTTCACTCTGAATAAAAATCAGGCTGATCACCAATTCAACCTATTCATTGTACACCACTCTGAGCAGCATTAAAGATAGATCCACAAAACACACACTAAAATATGAAAAGCACAACAGTAGAACTCACTTGTGCCTCCATTCTGTTTAAGAACACTGGGCGGTCTGGCGGGAGCTCCGTTACCCCCGACTCCTGCTCCTGCTGCCCCTGAACTGCCCCCGTTGCCCCCCAGGACGCCCACGCTGGACCCCGACCCCGGGGTGGTCCCAACGGGGCTGTGGGGTACCTGAGGCGCCCCCTGTAGGGACGTCTGTCCCGGGACGAGGCCCAGGATTCCCGCGCTGAGGGCCCCATGACCCGGACTGGACCCCAAGAGCCCCAGAGAGGACCCCGTGCCGTTGCTGGTGGTCCCCGCACCGCCTCCACCCCCGACCACTCCGCTCCCTCCCGTCGAGACCGTGCCGCTGCCTCCGCCGCTCCCTACTTGTCCACCGGGGGCGCTGCCCACCCCGCCTGCCGCCGCCTGGGCGTACGGGGCCGGCGTGGAGGTGGAGAGCAGCCCCGCCATGGTGCTCATGGAGCCGGGCATCCCCGACAGGCCCAGGCCGGGCATCTGGGCCGAGCTGCTGGTCACCGTCACGCCGCCCTTCCCCAGGCCCAGCCCCAGCCCCAGGCCCAGGGCCGAGGCACTGGAGTTGGGGCCCGAGGACACCTGGGGCTGGGAGTTTGGCGTGGCTGGGGCGGGGGTGCTGGAGCTGGGCAGGGAGGGGGTGGTGGAGGTGGGGAGTGTGGGGTGGCTGGGGGGGCTGGGAGTGCTGTTGGAGGGGACGGGCGCGGGGGTGGTGGGGGTCTTGGCCTGTTGCTGCTGCTGCTGTGGGGGCTGCTGGGACTGGGACTGGGGCGGGTGCTGCTGCACGACGGTGCTGAAGCTGCCCAGAAGGCCACTGCCGCTGGAGACCGCGGGCCCTCCCCCGACAACCGTGGCCATGGAGACAGAAGACGGGGTCGAGCCAGAGGACGAGGAGGAGGAAGAGGAGAACGACAAATGCGATGGATTCCCATTCTTCACAGGAGACTACCACAAACACAAATTGAGATTAAAAATACTGATTAAAAATTAAAAATACCTTCCCAGTTGTATAACCTCACTTGTAACTTGGCAGAAATATGGTAAAAAGTGAGAGCAGAAATAAAAACATGCCTCAACAAAAAGAGATCTGGTTGCACACAGTACTAGAGCTTCTATATGAAGCCCTTCACAAAATCTGTTCTCTCACCTGGCTTACTTCACTGTCCGTGGAGCGCCCTCTCTTCTTGTCCTCCTCTGAGTTCTCCTGAAACAAATACACTCCTCGTAATAATGCTTACAAAAATACAAACCCCCTACAACAATGGCTGTGACGGTAATGAATCTTTAAAAGGCAAAATCTCTAAAAATCCTCCTAAATTATTTGTTTTGTTTTGCCAGAGCCCCAGTTAGAACTGTGGAAATTTGCTTGTGGGCTCAGGATCAGTAAACATTCATCAACAAAACAAATATCTAGACTTTTCACATACTTTTAAATCATTTAAAAGACCTGCGGCAAATATGTTTTTAGGACAAGAGAGGGAAGGCAATGAAGAATGATGCAGATGTTGTGAGTGATGCAGGACATAAGAAAGAGGAAGGGAGAGCAAAGACAGGTAAACAGAAGCTAGATGATGGAGAAGAGGACAGAGGGAAGGTGGTGTAGATGGATGCAAGATGGTGGGAGGAGAGGAAAAAAGGGGAGCAGGGGAGGGGAGGAGGACGGAGGGGCTTACCGTTGTGCCCGTGGCAGGCGATGGAGGGATGGGCGAAGAGGAGGTGGTGGAGGTGGATGGGAGATGGAGGAGAAAAGGGGAGCGGGAGGAGGGGGAGGACGGAGGGGCTTACCGTTGTGCCCGTGGCAGGCGATGGAGGGATGGGCGAAGAGGAGGTGGTGGAGGTGGGCGTACTGCTTGACGGCAGGAACATGTCATCCTCCATGTTGGAATGACCTTGAGGAGACGTGGCCATGAGAGCTGCCGCTGCTGAGGAAGAGGGACGACAGAAAGACCACGAGAGAGAGAGAGAGAGAGAGAGAGAGAAAGATAGGGATAAAGGGATAGAGAAATATGGGGGAGGAGAGAGAGAGAGAGAGAGAGAGACAGACAGACAGAAAGAGAGAAAGAGAGGGGGAGAAATAGGGATAAAGGGATAGAGAAATGGGGTAGAAGAGAGAAAGAGAGAGATTGAGAGAGGAACAGAGAAAGAGAGGGGGAGGGGGGGAGATAGGGATAAAGGGATAGAGAAATGAAGGAAGAGAGAGAAAGACAGACAGAGAAAGAGACAGAGAGAGAGAGAGCACAAGTGTTAAAATAGAGAGACTGGGAAACCTGGTGAACACTTGTTTGGGTCACTGACATCCCAAAAGGTATTTTTGTTGTAATTTAGCAGGCAATTTAAGAGACAAACAAACCAATTCCACTGCCTGTTCTAAAGCTGCAAATTAAGGTTCTGATGCTTCCAACACAGTCAAAATACACGTGGAAAGCAACTTTACAGCACAACAAAAAACCCAGCAGAATGCACTCTCTTTTGGACAACTGGTGGCTAACTACTCAAAACTTACGTATGTCTTCCAAGTCCAGGTCATCGTAGAGAAACTCGTTCTCCTCGAAGTCGGGGTCCTGGGAGGAGTCGATGTAGTACTCCACGTCGTCTTTGATCTTGTGGATGGCGTCCACCTGGACTGAGTCGTTGTCAAGCATTCGCAGGATGGTCTCCAGCATACGGATATGGTACCGGTGCCGCTCGATCAACCTCTTCAGCTCGTCGATGCGGTCTTGTTTCTGCAAAGGAGATAATAATAATAATAATAATAATAAATACAAAACCAATAATAACAATAATAATAAATGAGTTTTCTATAGCATTGTCTTAAGTACTCAAAGTTGCTTAGTTTACAGTGCTTTTGAAATTACACAGATGAGAATAGCAACATGAGGGAAAACACATTTAGGTACCACCATGACATGGGATAAAACAAATAGGTCCCTTATATTACAAAGATAGGAGAGGGGGAGTGGACAGAAGAGATGAAAAGAATAAAACAGGGAAACAGAGGTGATGAGTGACAGGTAGAGAATGCATGAGAGGAGAGAAGGAAGAGAGAGCAGGGTAGAGGAAAGGAAACGAAAAGAGACACACGATGTGGAGAGGAGAGAGAACAGAAAGAGCATGAAGTTGGACTTAGACTTTAGGGGAAAATCTGAACTGAAACTCTTGAGGCTGAATAGTGATACTAACCTCTTTGTCTCCCTTCCTTTTCTTGGTCTGGACAGACAGGGACTCCACTTCACTCTCAAACTGGTCCACCTGCATGTTTAGTGTGTCTATCGTATTCTGGGAAACACAAACGTCAGATTTACAGTCAAGTTACTGTATCAATACAAAAGGAGAGTACACTATTAAGCTCTGTTTTTACCATAAGTTTGCTTTTATTATGTGTAATGTACGGTCCTTCTACTGGGGACATGTAACAAAACTTGACGGCGCTTATGTATCGGTGGGTTTTAGAGTTTGCCCATATTTTCAGGGGCATTCTTCTTCATTTAAACTTCTGTTTTGAGCAGTTGCGATTGGCCATTTTTACCGTTAGCCACTGTTCCGTTTCCTCCTTTTCCTTCTGCGCGGGGTCCACTTTCTGGGCCAACCCCAGCCCCTCCTTGGAGTAGGCTTTCGTCTTTGTCTCCCTCTCCACCACTTTAAACCGCTCCATTTGCTGTACAGATGAGAGAGTCAGTCATAGTCGTACCTATTGTCTGCTCACATTGTGTCTCTGAACACCAGACATTCTGCTTATTTATGGGTCAGTGTTCAGACTGAAAATGATCAATAACTAATGAGCTATGCAGGTCTGCCCCGCTGTGATTGGGATTGACAGTGTTGGCTGGAGGTTTTGACAACATACTCTCCTATGACTTTCCAGACCACAAAGTTTGTCACAGTGAGTGTGATGGAGCCTCACCGTCTCTATGAGCTTGCGGTTCTCCACTAACTGCCTCTTATCCTTGATCTCGTTGGATGCCACCCATGTCTTAATCTGGTCTCGTAGTCGCTGTGATCATAGGATTTGTTACTTATCTTGTGATTATTCATGTGCGCATGTCGTTTTAAGGTGCATATGAAAACAAGTGAAATGGTACAATAAAAAAGTGGACAGTTTACAGGAAATGAACATATTCTTACCTGGAGTTTTTTAATCTCCTTCTTGAGGTCAGCCTCATACTTTTCCTTCTGGTTGGCATTGGCTGCATTGTGTAACTAAACAATTACACGGTTTATCAATTAACTGCTACACTGGATACATTTCCTTCAATGCATGGGTATAGAACAGCCAATATGATGTCTTAAATCTCACCTTTTGCCAAATGTCTTCAAACTGCTCAACACCCTCTGCAACTTTTTTCAAACATCGATCTATTTCACCTTAAATAGATAGAAAGGTTAAAGATAGAAAGGTTAAAGGTTAAAGATGTTCTTATGAACATGCAACGCTGACAGAAAAAAATAGAACAATGGACGGCAGTGTGTAAAAGCTGCTGCTGGCATAAGTTTTAATCATTAACACACAAAAGATGCTCACCTTGTAATTTTCTTTTATCAGCCATGGCTTCGCTATGATGCTGTCTTCATACCGCCTATCACTGAAATCAAAGATACATGTGACATTAGCTTGCGTACTGTACAGGTGGACATGCATAACATACAGTAACAAGTCAAACGTTTCACAATTCAGTCCGACTGTCAGACAATTCAAAAGCACACATCGGTGAAGGCCATTGCTCTATAAAGAAAAAGCAGGCAACACCTGCAGAATAAGTGCCGTACAAAACTTTAACGACTGTTTTACGTCAGATTCGGGTAATGGTGTTACTTGGTTGGCTAAACTAAAACATTTCCTCCGGCCACAGTCTACACTGCAACAGCCTAAAATGAGTACTGGATAGCATTAGCATAACATCTGTAGGGGTCCAGCAATAAAATACACCTATGGCACTTTATATGTCAAATATAGCCATCAACTTCTCTTGGGACAATGCCTACATGTCTTTATACCCGAGTGTCTATTAAATTAGCTAGCCCATTAGCTAAATAGCATGACATCTTGTCGTAAGCAAATGGTTAGCTAAGCTGACGTTTTCCAGTGTGGATGCAAGAAAACCAGATACTATATAACATCGCCGTTAGTCGCGCGCGTATCTATCGGGTGCAGGCATGGTCTGAAGCATAACCAAAAGCAAAGTTTAGGCAATGCTAAAGCTTTACAGGTAAATGAAATATGGATGTACTGAAAAGGTAAGCTAATGCTGAAAAGGTAAGAAAGCGAGCTAACAGTTAGCTAGCTCACTCGCTAACGTTGGTGCACAGGCAAGCTAGCTGGCTAGTTCTTGTCATAATTACGGATGATCAGTTAAATAGTGGACCCTGTTGAATGTACATGTGTTCTCTACCTTTAGTAAGTTATAATAAATTCGTATATCTTTTTGTTTTGGTAGCCACGTCCACGATTACCGAGCCTTCTTTACTTCAATTTTCAATGTTTTCTTCTCGCCAATCTCTTCAGTATAGTACATTAAAGATGGACGCTAGGCCCCACCTCCAAAATATGGTCCCGCCTCTAATTCTCAGTAAAAAGGACCATTGGCCCAAATTTTCTGTCATTCATTCGATGTATTTTGACAGCTTCCGCGAAATCTTTGTCGAGATTGGTTACACTGCGTAGGTTAAAGGTTATATTTACGGAAAAAAATAGTTTCAGTATATAATTGTTATTTTTTGTGGTGGTAGTACATTACTAAAGTGAAATATTCATCTGCTCAGTTTTTTGGTTTGACTTTTCGCTCTACTGTACGAATCCTCACGTTAAGTACCCCGTTATTTTATGACACCACAAGTGGTCAAAGGATGACAGTGGGTGGTCCGTAATGACATCGCACGTACCTTCACATCATTGGATTTTTCCCCTGCCGTTCAAACAGTCGACTCCTCTGTCTCGGGCAGACTTCCTGAATAAGTACAGAGGTTCTCAGTGAAGGATCGCGACTTTACCTCGTCGTGGGGGAACTGTGATGAGGTAATAGGTGTGAGTTTTCCGTTCTTTGTGTATATGTTTTTTTCAAGTAATTGTGAAATGTTTGTGTTAGTTAGTGCGACTAGTGAAACAGTCGACGCTTTTTCTCCATTGAACTACAGCATTAACGTTACCAAAATAAGTATCGCTAGCTAAGGCAGACAAGATGCCTAGTTCAGGGAATATTATTGTGTTCTAGCTTTTCAACTAGTGATGCCAAACAAGCAAGCTATCGGTAAAGTAACTAGCTAGTTATAGCACGTATGACAGCCTTTGACGTTTCTTTGACTCTGCAGCATGTAATAGTTAGCTACCTATTAGCTAGCTGTTTTGCAGTTTCTCATTGTTGACTTGTTAGCTGGTCATCATTTGCTAGCTAGCTGATTGAAGAGAGGACTTCTCACTGACAAGACATGCAGTTATCAGATAAATATATAAATGTGTTTGAGCTGCGTAAGTAATGCTAATGCCGTGTTGTGCTGCCTCTGTTATGTTATCAATGGCAGCATCTAGATAAAAGCAAAAGTTGTCAGTCGACTGAGCAGTGCATAATCTCATCCTCTGCAATAGATATACTGACAGTCAGTACATATCTATGATCCTTCGCCACTGCGCTAGCCCCTAATCTCGATAGATAGCGATCAAAGGTAAGTGAAGTTACATTGTGAGTTATCACGAGGATATTGCTGGCTATCACCAGTTTGACAACCACTCCTTTGCTTTATCTGTTACCTGCTAAGTCAATCTATTTCCTTAATAGTTGACTGGGTAAGGTGTTACGTGCTTGTAATGGAATGTATTTGGGGGATGCTTTGAAGACATGTCACAGCAAGTGACGTCTAATAGTTTGGTAAACACTGACAGTGGTCAATCACAGGCTACATTTTGATGATTTCAGATTACTTCCACGTAGATACAACCTTTGAACGGAGTGAATTAACAGGGTGTTGCATTGGTGGTGATTAACATGTATGACAAAAGGCCTTAACGTGTAGTCTGTCATGCCCAAGATCGCACTTACTAAATCACCATATGTGCAGATGTTAAATGCGTTTTAGTATAATGTTATTAGTTGGTTATTACTTGATTACTACAATACTAACGCTAGAAATTAAGTTCATAATCTACCTGCTTGAGTGAAACAGTCAAGAAAGAATATCCTTGATTACTAGCCGACTGATTCTTCTGTGATCATATCGTTTGAGGTAGGCTACATGTTGCTCTGTGGTTGTTTTTGTGGGTTACTTTGTATCCTGTTAAATATTGAGTAAATGTTTTGAGCAGGTCGTGTTTGTGACTCTTGAGTTGGCATGTTTGGTGCGTGTCCACCGCCCAGTATTTCAAGGACAAGAGTTGGTACAACAATGGTCACACGAACAAGTCGCACGGTTTTGGAGTGTGTGTGTTTTAAATCGGATATGGAGACCTGCCAGATATTGATTTTGTCTGCGCCCCACTAATAGGCTATTTAGCTCAATATTAAATAGTTTTAGGGTCTACAGATATGCACTTGTTAATATTTAATTTTTCTACATTGTATTTTTAAACTCTGAAACCATATTGCAGTTTATTTTTTGTGTTCTTCGGACAGGCATGCCATTGTTTCTCAAAATATTGAATGACTCCACAAATCACTACATCACTCCTCATTGCTCAGAAATGTCTCATACATATTTCCCTTAACCTTTTCCAACCATATCACACTGTAGTTGAGTCGCTCTGTCGCTCTGTCGCTCTGTCGCTCTGTCGCTCTGTCTCTCTGTATCTCCGTATCTCCGTGTCTCTGTCTGTCTGTCTCTTTCTTTCTCCCACTCTTTCTCTATCTCTCTCTCTCTCTCTCTCTCTCTTTCTTTCGCTGTCCCTCCCTTCCTCTGTCTCTCACATAAATCCAGACAAGTTTACAAATTGTGAAATAGATTAGGTCGGAAGTCTGGCTGAAATCCACCACCTCCCAAACCTTGGCCTGAGTCAAGAGCCTTTTTCGACCATAAACGCTGAATTTGACAAAAGCGGTTGGCGTCATTGCGGAGTATGTCAGACCAGTGTGATCTTGAGTCAGCCATCGTGCGCTATAGTCTCTGTCCAGCATGATGGACTTGGGGCGTTTTTGGTGAGCCACAGATGCTTTTTGCCACAGTGTTATGACGTGAGCTCATTTTCACTTCTCCCTGCAAGTTTCTCAACTTCACCTTTCGCCGGGAAGAAAAGCCAGTGACCCAGCGGAACACTGGACTCCTTTATTCCTTTGTTTGTCCATTGTTGAAAACAGGACAGATAGCAGGCAGACAGACAGACAGACAGACAGACCGATCTGTAGCCTGCATGGATTCTTGAATCAACAGCGAGGTTGAACTTTATGCCACAGGGCACAGGCAGTATTGGTATGTGTCCCCATCCGCTCTGCCAAATCAGCCAGTCTGTGTGCTGTTCACTCATAACAGCTAGCCCCACAGAGACAAAGCAAGCAAGCAAGCAGGCAAGCAGGCAGGAGGACAGAGGAGGTCAGGAGTGTCTGTCCTCTGAGCACAAAGCACAGCAGAGAGCAGACAGTCACCCAGTTCTGCCCTGAGCTGTAGTGTCTTGTCTGCATTAGTGGGGGGTGGGGGTGGGGGGTGGATGAGGCACTGTATTTATTGTTAGTAATCTTTTTGCTTGGGGGCAAATTGAGAATTGAGATTATAATCTCCAGCAGGTTCTTGGCTAAATGGGGCAAAGTCTGGGAGAAGGGTACTGACTGTGTCATTTTGATACCCAAATGCTTAAGACACCGCTTACACACCAGAAACCAATACATTGAAGAAGACCAATAAAGGAAGAATTGTGAATTAATAAGCAAAAAAAACCCTGAATTTAGGGCAATAATAGTTCCACACCATTCTTCTGCAGTAGGTAAGAAGTTGTATTTATGTATGCAGTGTTCTGACTCATTTTCTCTGTGGGATTTGCTCTGTTTTCCAGATACCTGTATTGGGACGGACCTAAACGATGACTCAGGGGAACCTACGTAACTAGAGCACCATGACGTAAACAAAAGCTGAAAACAGACTGTAACCCTTCTTGTGTATGGGTTTTCTTGTGTTTTTTTATACTTGTTTTACACGCAAAGCAGCCAGCTCAGAGGACAAACATTTCTTCTTTCATGGATTACAAAGGCTGGAATCTGTGGCATTTTTCCATTGGATGAACTTCCGTCCCACCTGCACCCCAGCAAGACGGAGACAGGAAGTGAAAGTCTTATCCAGCCACCTCACTTCCTCTACGCCGCCTCTCCCCCCCCTTGCTTGGCATGCCTTCAGTTCCGGTGTTTCACGGCACAACACACTCAGCCTGAGACGGCAGACCACAGGAGTCCTTTTTCCCTGTTTCAGTTGCGTGTTTGTGGACTTGCTTTTTCCCTTCCTGTGATGCGCTTAATGTTTAAGAGACATTTCAAATAACCTCTGGATGACTAGTTATTTAATGTTCATCTCTCTGACCTCATGGCTTTGATGAGCCATCTGTAGCTGCTTGACCTGTGCTGCACTGCGGAGCTGTTGCTAGTACCACACAGATCAGATACATTTCATATCATTCACTTTATTTGAAGTACTGCAATAAAGCTGTACTCAAATGTTTGATTAGCTATACATATTTGTATGTATACAGATACAGAAATTTGCCATCCATTGTCAGACAATTGTTGAAGAGCAATCTCAGCCTTCGAAAGCACTTTAGTAATTATTTAGTCAAACTTCTATGTTTTATTATAGCTGTATAACTGCTGTGTTATAAACGTAAAAACTGTGTTTCAGTCTGAAACGGTGTGTTGTGAAAGAGAGGCATTTCTTTTTATTTAAGTTTTTGGATTGTGCATGAACCACGGGATTGGGGACTGCCATTCCAAACAAAAAAAAACACTAAAATTGGATTTGAGGGAATAGGATGTCATCAGGGATTTAAAAAAAAAAGAAAACATCTGCTGTTTTTTTTTATTTTTATTATTATTATTTTTTAAACTGTTCTTGGCACGTGTCCATTCTGAGCTAAAGACTGGGCCCCACATGACCCACCCGTAGGACACATATTTATAAACAAAGCAAGAGCCAGTTTCAAGTTGCCCCTGAAACTTCCATGACCAGCCAGCTGCATGACCAGCCCACTCGCCTGTCCCAGAACATTTCATAGGTAGCCCCTCGCGTTCCCGTCATCCCTGGCAACCCCTGGCCACTGTGAGGATGCGCTCCCCAGAACCCCAGATCCCCTCTCCATCCGAAGCCTTGCTCCACGGCCAGTTTTGGGGCTGGAGCACCGGTACCAACAATGGCAGTGGAGGAGGAGGAGGTGGAGGTAGTAATAGTGGTGGTGGTGGTGGAGGAGGAGGGGGCACTGGGGCCAACAACAGCTGTCCCAACAGCCCTGGTGGTCCCTCGTCCCTGCAGGCCTCCAGCCCCACGGACAGCTACGCCCTGACGCTCACACACACACACGTCCACGTGCAGCGGCTCTCGCCCCGGCCGGGGAAGGAGTCCAGGCTTCTCTTGCCCCTGGTGGAGCTGGCGGGCTGCAGTTGCCCCCGCGCTCCTGCCCCGCCCCTGCTGGTGCTGTACTGGTACCCCCCCGGGCGACGCAGGAAGGGGGTGTCCAGGCGCAGGCAGGTGAGGGCGTACCTGGCCGAGAGTCGAGCTGACGCCGAGAGGTGGTATGCTGCCGTCCAGTGCCTGCTCAGAGGAGTCGTCGTCAGCGCCACTACAGGTGTGTGTGTGTGTGTGTGTGTGTGTGTGTGTTTGTGTGTGTGGGTGTGTGTGTGTGTGCGTGCCTGTGTGTGTGTGTGTTTCTGTTTGTCTGTCACAGAGGTGGGATTTGTAATGTCTGTTTTTATTTACTGGCTTTAGATCAATTTTAAACCAAACTTCTCAGCACTGTCTTGTGAATTACAAAACACTCCAGAGTCTTACAGTCATATGTGATTGCCAACAGCACAACAGGAATCACTCCTTTCCCCGTGTAATACTGTTCCTAGAGACCGGAATTTGGGTTATGTCTCCACAGCTGTGCACAGTATCTGCCTATCTAGCATGAGTGTCGGGATGTAATGGGATCGACAGCTGTGCGGGCCAACATGACATCATGATGATTAAGTTACTCTGTGTGTGTGTTTATGCGTAACTAGGCCTACAAGAGCTTTTACAAACCATGAATTTGGGTTTAGTTTCTACAGTCTGTGTATTTGCGTGAGAAAGTTTGGGGATACAGCCAGAGCCACAGCTGTGTTGAATGACCAATTACTGTGTCAAATACATCTCATTTGTGTGTGTGTGTGTGTGTGTGTGTGTGTGGATGCATGTGTGTGTATGCAGGATACACTATAGGGGAACATTACAATCTTGAATGTTTGTGTGTGAGAAAGTAATCATTTGTAATACGTTTGTTACAAGGTATTCTACAAGTTGTGTTTGACATGATGGTGCATTTGTAGAAGGGACAGGGCAAAGTATGATCCTGTGTTGAGGCAGAATTCAATCAAAACATGTTGATGCCTACAACAAAGGGATTACCAGTGCAGCCAGTTGGCAGTGGAGCCTGGCCTTTGTGTGTATATATAGATGCTGGGTACGGATTTGGCATTGATCTGGTTTAGGTCTGCTGTTACCAGCTGTGGGTGTGTAGTCCATGGTGGGCAGACACTTTTAAACTGCCGTCGATCAAATTCGGGCTGATTGCTTCTCATTGTGCTCCAGCTGTCTGCTTAGAGCCGGAGCTGAAAGAGAAACGTAGATGTCAATACTCAGTCTGCAGGCTGTACATTCAGAAAGGAACAATAGCCTGGTGCTTCAAATCTTAAAACAGTCCCAGCCAATCAGCATGGTCTTCTGGGAGAACAGAAGGGAGGGCGGTTTCCTTTGATTGGCCCAACTCAAACTGTCTACAAACATTCAACAAAAGACTGCATCTTGAAATGCTAATGCCATGCAGTGCACCACGAGCAGACAGCTAGCCTAGCCTAGCTGCTGCATAGGTGCAGTGGCCTAACTCTTAGACTGCTTAACAGGATGCCAATTTAACTACACGTCTTACTCTCAGTATTTCATTGTATGTGACAGTAGAATTCCCTGAATCCTTACTGTGTGAAGCAGTCTTTTGTTGGATAGTTCACACCAGTGCACAGCCAATGTGCTTATAGTTTTAAGAGTATTCGTATGTAAGCCTTTGGAACTTTTTAGTTAACATGTATGTCTGTGCTCTTCTCTCTCTTAGCTACTCTTAGCTAACCGTCATATTATGTAGCCTAGAAGCTTTTGTTTGGTCTTAACAGTGGAGCTGAAGAAACGGAAATCCCACTGTATCTTGGAAAATAATCTGTGTAAAAGAGTGTGTGTGTGTGTTTGTGAGTTTGTTGGCATTTGCGAAGTATCTCTGTCTGTCTAATGGTGCATTTCCTTTGCTTTCTTTTTCTCTCCCCTTATCTGCTGCCTGCACACTTTTACGTACACACACGCACACATGTGCGTACACACACACACACACACACACGCACACATACACACACACACACACTCACGCACGCAGACACACAAGCCCAGTCTGTATCAGTGCTGTGTCAGATGCGACTGGCAGACCGAGGGTGGGTCCAGAATACGCCACAGCCACTGCCACCCCCCCCCCCCCAACCCAAACCCCTCCCCCCCCTCCTTTCCTTCCTTCCGTGCTCTGTGCTTTAGTGACATTAGACAGTGTGATATCTGCATTGTAGCGACTCACTGACTCCTGCTCTTTGGCTAGGACTCATAGGAGAAAAGCCCTGTGTGTGTGTGTGTATACAGTGTGTGTGTGTATACAGTGTGTGTGTGTGTGTGTGTGTGTGTGTGTGTGTGTGTGTGTGTGTGTGTGTGTGTGTGTGTGTGTGTTTTTCTGTGTGTGTGTGTACACTGTGCACGTGTGTGTGTGTGTGTGTGAGTGTGTGTGTGTGTGTGTCTGTGGCTGTATGATGATGTATTATTATGTGTGTCATGCTCTAGATTTGGGCCTGAGCTCATAAATCATCCCAGTGGAGCTTTTTTAGATCACGCTAGCTCAGGCTAGCTCAGGACGACAAGGCTGGGGAGGCAAAGAGAGGGCGTATGGCTTATGATGCAGCTCCTAAATGCTTTATCGGTACCGGCTCAAAGCTGTACAGGTAGCCCTGTTAAATCTGAGGCATCCAGTGCCCTCGTTTCCCTCTGCAGAGTGTTGGTAGATTCCTGTGTGGCTTTTCTTAGTCTAGTCTCAGGCCTAGGGTAGTTTTGCTTACGTGTTAGAGGTCTGTTTATGTGGGGGTTTTTTTTTGGAAGCATTACAAAGTCAGAAAATTGATGTGACACAAGTCTGTGGTCAGGGAAGAGAACGATAATACAGATTTGTTTATTTGTAAATTGCTATTGACTGAGGTAAGTTGTGTCATATTGATTTTCCATTTCTTTGTATGCTTCTGAAAAACTAGTATGGACCTCTGTTTCTTTTTAAAATGTGTATGTGTTGTGTGTTTATGTGTGAAACAGTCATGTCCTCCTGGGTTAAAGTGATGTTATGTTGCTGTCCATCAGTTACTTACTGAAGATGTTTTGTTTCAGGATTCAGATTCTCACAGTTTGTTTGCTTGTTGTCCTTGTTGTTCAGAGTTTAACAAAAGCCTGTTGCCCCGCCCCCGTCGCCTGCTGCTATTGGTCAATCCGTTCAGTGGGCGGGGCCAGGCCATGCAGTGGTGTCAGACACACATCCTACCAATGATCCGCGAGGCCAACATCAGCTACAACCTCATACAGACAGGTGTGACACCGCCTCTTTGCTATCCCCTGGTACACCTACACTTTAGCCACTTTAGGTCTATTACCAGCAAATACCCCCTTGGCCATTTCCAGTCATCAGTGGTAGTTTCAGGACCAAGAAACATTTATCCAGTACAGGCCAAAAGTTTGGGCACACCTTCTCATTTAATGCGTTTTCTTTACCATCATGACTATTTACATTGTAGATTGTGACTGAAGGCATTAAAACTATAAATAAACACATGGGATTATGTACTTAACAAAAAAGTTAAGACTTAACACTGTTTTGTTAAGTACATAATTCCATGTGTTCATTCACAGCTTTGATGCCTTCAGTGAGAATGTACAGTCTACAGTGTATGTGTGTGTGTAGCTATCCATGAATGTATATGCACACCCACACCCACACACACACTTCAAATATCACACTTCAAACATACTATATGTATCACTACACACGGGTATGGAACAGATGCATTTAAATAGCCAGCAGATTAATCATGCTTAAAGCAAAATTTCATTGGCTACTGACCACTCACTTAAATAGGCGGCATGTAAACATTCTCATGTTAGTTTGTTTGCGCCTCATTGGTTATTGACATTATGTCACTAACCACTTTAAGAAGTCAGCATAGATAAACAGGTCTTTCTGAGACTCTGGTAAAAGCTATTCAATGTATCTGACTTGTGTGTGTGTTTGCATGTGTGTATGTGTGTGTGTGTGTGTGTGTGTGTGTGTGTGTGTGTGTGTGTGTGTGTGTGTGTGTGGGCGTGTGGTGGAATTGATGTCTTACAGAGCGTCAGAACCATGCAAAAGAGCTCATCAGAGAGATCTCCCTGTCGGAGTGGGACGGTATCATCATCGTGTCCGGTGACGGACTCCTTCATGAGGTGTGTGGCAGTCCGATCTCCGTCACAGTTCAACCTTTCCTCATTAATAATGCCTTGACACTTGGCCTGCCAGTGCTATTTAAAACTATCTTTAGCAATGCAAGCAAGGATCTGTGCCTTACAAAGTGGCTATTTGCATGTAGTGGTGCGTAAGCTTTAAATGAAAATCCAGAATTAAGACAAAAGGGAGGTCGCACTTAATCGAAAAATACTGAATAAAAGTCTTTGCACGGAGGATAAGGGCACCCTAAACGTTTGCTGCACTTGTACCCAGTAATTAGTGTAACACCTGTGAGGTCAGTAAACCCTCTTTGTTCATGGGTATCTCCACTTGTATTCATTCTTTTTCGATCGAGTGAGAGCTTCCTTTTGTCTTGATCTTAAACCTATCCCTACAAATGCGTCAACACTAGGCCTGTCATTGCTGTTTTAACCTATCCTCACAAATACATATACACTAGGCCTCTCAATGCTGTCTCTGCTATATTTTAAACTAGCCTAACAAAAACTACAGAGGGTGGCCTTACCTTATTTATTTTACATTTAAAAACCAGTCTCAACACTAGGCATGTCAATGCCATCTCGCCTGTATTTAAAAACTAGCCTTATTGCCCTGCCAATGCTCACGTTTACATGCCAGTCCTGCCATGTGCCAGCATATCCCCAAACTGCATTCTACGCACTTTAACCCCCCCCCTCCCCATGCACAGTTTTAGACTAACAATCACCAATTTCACTGCATGTCCTACTCCACCCAGTATGTCTATGCATGTGACAATAAACCATCTTTGTGTCCTTGTATCCTTATATATTATTTAACGCTGACACTCCTGATGCTCCGGTGTCTTAGCAGCCCTACGTAGCTGTAGCTCAGAGTACTACTTGGGGTCAGAGTTGTGCAATTTGTTCTGCATTGTTTTCTTCGGGACCCAGATGGTTTTCCACGGGGATGTAAACGCACATCTGTTGAGCACTTCCCACTGCACATTGCAATTTTTAGTTTCAGTGGGTAGACCAACACTGTCATTTACTGTCATGCAATCCAGCACTTGCACAGCATACATTTCAGGCCTAATGTTCAGCAATTTGTGGCCTAATGTGCAATTTCTGACTTAATGTTAGATTGCCTATATTTAAAGAAGGCAAGGAAGGGATATAGGAAGGCCCTATATTCAAATAGACATATTGGATGCTCTGTTCCTCTAAATGTGGGTAGTAGTGAAACAAGCTACCAGTTTCTATAAGTAGAGTCATCCTGCTATGTTTTAGCTTTTTGTTCCTTACAACTTCAACTCGCTAAATACCTAACCTGCTTTGATGTGCATTTCTTAACCTGTTCTCCTTCCACTGATTGTGGAATCTCCTGTGTTTACTGTAGATTGATTGATTTCCTGAATTGTAACTTGCTTTGGATAAATGTGTCAGCTAAATGTAATGTCATTGTAAATGAAATATACAACAACAATATAATAAATCTTAGACTTTATTACTGTGCAGATTTGTGAGTGACTATATTCATATAACATGTTAAATTCTCCCTTGCATATGCTCAGGGATTCTGAGCATTGCTGCTCCTGAGCTTGGTATTGTGCTGCCAATAGCTGCTCTTTTGTGCACCGTCATCATAAGACTGCTTGTTGCTCTCCCTGACTTTAATCTGACATTGTGTAACGAGACTGAAAGGAGGCATGATGGGCACGTCTTGACTGCACTTTAACCTTGGCTTGGCTATTCAGGCAGAACGCCTCCAAACCACAAGGCTCTTAGCAGATAATGAATTATGAATTACTTAATGACCGTGAGATAAAAATGCAAAGCAATGAGTCGAACTCAATGACTTGAATTGTCTCTTTGACTCCAGGTGATAAATGGACTCATGGAAAGGTCGGATTGGGAGACGGCCATAAAAACTCCGGTGGGAATTCTGCCCTGCGGGTCTGGGAATGCCTTGGCTGGATCCATAAACCACTATGCGGGGTAAGCCTGTGCCCTGTGCCCACCTGCTGTGGAGATAGTGCCTCTCCTCTTATCTGCTGTCTTGCAAGACTTCTAGCTTTATCGCAAAACTTTGACCCAAGAACAACATATAGATAATCTTTAGACCTTATATTTTTTCTATACACAGCATATTTATTATCAGCATTTTTTTTGAAGCGTAACTGATATGGGTGTACCTCTGTGGACTGTCTTTCCCTACATCCTCCTGTCCTAATACCTGTCTGTCTGTCTGTCTGTCTGTCTGTCTGTCTGTCTGTCTGTCCGACTGTCCGACTGTCTGACTAACCCCTGTCTCATCACCACTGTTTTTCTCCCTTCCTCCCCCTTTCTCTCATCTTCATCTTCATCTTCATCTCTCTCTCTCTCTCTCTCTCTCTCTCTCTCTCTCTCTCTCTCTCTCTGTCTCTCTGTCTCTGTCTCTCAGGTATGACATGTGCCTTCGAGAGCCCCTCCTACTTAACTGCTGCTTCTTGCTCTGCCGAGGCGGGGTGAGACCCATGGACCTGGTCTCCGTGACAACCAGTCCAATGTCCTCCTCCTCCACCAATCAGAACGGGCGGCCGGCCGCCCCGAGACGTCTCTTCTCCTTCCTGTCGGTGGCGTGGGGCTTTGTGTCGGACGTGGACATCGAGAGCGAGCGGTACCGGGGCCTGGGCTCGGCCCGCTTCACGCTGGGCACGCTGGTGCGCCTGGCCTCGCTGCGCTCCTACAAGGGCCGCCTGTCCTACCTGCCGCCCAACGCCGTGACCCCCTCTCCGGACGCCACGCCGCCCGCCCGCCGGCCCCTCTCCCGCAGCATCACCGAGGGCCTGGAGGCCTTCTGCCGCACGCCCATCCACCGCACCGTCTCCGACATGGGCCTCAGCGAGCAGAGGAGCCTGCGCAAGGGCGACGGGGAGCGGGAGAGGGAGCGCGAGAAGGAGAGGGAGGAGAGAGAGAGGGAGCGGGAGAGGAGGAGGGAGAGGGCCAGGGGGGTGGGGGTGGTCCGAGCCAGCAGCCTGGCGGAGGACAGAGAAAGGGAACTGGAGGCGGAGGGGAGGTTGGGCGCGGGCGCCGATGAGGAGGATGACAGGATGGAAGGGAACGAGGAGGAGAGGGAGGATGAGGCGGAGGAGGACCGAGGCAGCGAGACGGACAGCAGGAGCGAGGCGGGCTCGAGGGACGGGCGGCTGGACGGGGAGGGGGAGGGGGAGGGGGCGATGGAGGCGCGGGAGTTGAGCGAGGGGTACGGCGTGGTGATTGGTCGAGAGGCGCAGGAGTGCGAGGGCAGCAGCTGCCCCGACACCGACGAGGAGCCGCCCGACCCCCAGAAGCTCGTCAGGAAGAACTCGGCGCCGTCCAGCCAGATCGCCAAGGCCTTCTTCAGCCAGCCCATCGGCGCCAGCACGGACTCGGACGCCGAGATGGAGCCCACGGGGTACGGCGAGCAGGACGAGGACCTGAACGGCACCTACTTCCAGCGCGAGGCGTATCCGCTGGACCCCCGCGAGCGCTCGCTCACCATCTCCTCCCCGTTCCGACATTCCCCTTTCTCCTACAAACCCAAAGCGCTGGACCAAAACCAGAACTCGACCCGGCCACGGCCGCTGTCCCTGCTCCACCACCACTCACACTCCAACTCCCTGCCCCCGAAACTGCCCTCCCTGTCGCTCTCGCTGTCCCCCACGCCCCCGTCCTCCCCCAGCTGTGCGTCACCGCACGCGTCCTCTTACCTCGCCCCCCGGGCCGCCACACCCGGCTCCTCCTCCCCCTCGCCCTCCCCCTCCCCGTCCTTCACCTTCGACATCGCCGAGCCCGCGGGGCCGCTAAAGAACCGTCCCATCCTGTGCGGGCCCTACAGCCCGCCCCGCGACGACCTCCTGCCCCCCCTCGACCAGCCGCTGCCCACGCGGGACTGGGTGACCATCGAGGGGGACTTCGTGCTGGTCCTGGCCATCTACCAGTCGCACCTGGGCGCGGACCTGCATGCGGCTCCGCACGCCCGCTTCGACGACGGCCTCATCCACCTCACCTTCGTGCGGGCGGGCATCTCCCGGGCGACGCTGCTCCGCCTCTTCCTGGCCATGGAGAGGGGGGCGCACCTGTCGCTGTCCTCACCTTACGTCACCAACGTCACCGCCAAGGCCTTCCGTCTGCAGCCCCTCTCGTCCCGGGGAACGCTCACCGTGGACGGGGAGCTGGTGCCCTACGGGCCTCTGCAGGCACAGGTAGGCACGGGCGGGGGGGGGACACGTGTGTGTGTGTGTGTGTGTGTGTGTGTGTGTGTGTGTGTGTGTGTGTGTGTGTGTGGGGAGGGTGCCAGGGACTTGTGATCCCAGCTGAGACTTCTAAAGAAAAGTCCATTGTTGTTCCACAATGTTTCACATTGTATCCACCTAAGATATGGGTGTTTTGCCATTTCATTATTGGGATAAGATTTTGCTGTGGATATTCTTACTTTTTTGGTTGTTACACTTTCTCTGTTACATCAGTTATGTACAGTGTAACAAAGTGTTTAACAATACATAGCATTATGTATTTACACTGTACCTTAGAGTTATGCATGTACAGTGTAACTACATAACATTAAATGCTGTTACCTGTAGGAACTGTAAAATAAAGCATTACCAATCACTTTTGGTAATGTAACTAACAAACTAGAATGTAACCAAAAAACTAGTTTTATTTCTGCAGATAGCTTTTTAATGTGTACTACTTTTGGAACATATAAGTATGTAAAAACATTATGTAAAGATAGGCTCAGTGCAAAAATAGTTTTGTTTTTCCTGTGTTCATAATTCCTATCTGTGGGTCTGGCCTTGAGATGTTTGGCAACTGACTGTCCTGTTGTGTCTCCTCCGGCCCACCCAGATCCATCCCTCCATGGCCCGACTCATCGTGGGTGACTCCGGCGTACGCATCACCAGGTTCTGAGCAGCGCTGGGACGACAACACACACACACACACACACACACACAGGGATTTGGGTCCATCCACCTTGATGTTTTCTCCTCATGTGTATGTCTCTCCTTCCCAGTCTCTGTGGATTACGTAACCCTTCAGTCTTCAGACTTGGACAGAAGGAGATTTGAAAAAAAACAAAAAAAACACACACATTGAAATAGCCGACCACTGGAATTCTGGCTCTTTCTGGGATTAAAAGGGATTGCCTGACCGGCCTGCACGCGTGTGGATTAATAGCGAATTTAGCAAAGGGAGGAAAATAAACTGTGAGCCGTTATATAGCTGCTGGATTACGGCGGGATTACCCACCACCATTGGCTGACACATAAAAAAACACACACACACACACAAATCCCAGGGGGGAGAAAAACAGAGAAATAAACAAGAACAGAAACAAAAAGAAACAAACAAGATGGCTGAATGTCTGCATCTTAGTGCACACTCACGCATACACATGCACTACCAGGCCCTGCCTTACCTAGAGAAAGGAAATAATAACAAGGGTGGAAAAATCTCTCCTCCCGTTCTGGAACCACCCTAAGGGAAGCCACACCCTCATACATAGACCCCCCCACCCCCACCCCACTCCCGTTTCCCTCCCCCACTCGGCCCCCCCCTTCTCCTCTCTGTCGTGCTCTGCTTTGTGTAGTGGCCGTCCATGCAATGCCTTATCCAACTCACAATCTGAAAATGCAACCACCCTTTCCTGGTAATGCACCCCATTCCATGAAACCCTTCGAAGACCTCACTCTTCTAGAAACTCCGTCTGGGTCATAAGTCCCTTCCATCCACACCTGTTGGAGAAATTAGCCTACGTTGTGTACTTCAGTAGGCAATGGAAGAGAAAAACAAAACACTGAAACGCTTACCTTTCTCACTATATCACCGACCAAGCTCACAGCCAAACTGATGCAGTTGTTGGATTAACTTGAAATCTGATTGAATGACTCCATTGCAATGTATTTTTGTATGTTTGTGCTTGCATCTTAAGGAAACGTATAACCCTAGCAATGAGCAAGGAGACTGTTCAATGTTAATCGTCAGTGTGTGTAAATTGCATTTGCCTGCCTTTTGCAAAGCATGTGTGATGAGGATGACTCTAATGAAGCTGACAGATGCAGTCTGCTGGGTGCTTTACACAACGCTGTCATGGCCGTGCTGGCTGGATGACGTAATCTTCCTCTCCGTCCTCATGCCCATTTACTCTCTGCTGACCATTCTAGAACCTAGAAAACGACTGAGGGTAGCTTGGATACAGATGTTTGATTCTAGTTCTAATTGTGTTAAAAAAAACAAAACAATGACAGCCTCTGACATCACATGAGGAAATGGTCCATAGAACTGTAAACAATATTTTGTTTTTTTCCTAAGACTTTGTAAGCATCTCCCGCTCAGCCTGATAGTTTGTCCATGCCTGTTCTCTTGCAAATCTGAGCTCAGCACCTTGCTCCGGAGCATAGGCTAGAGGAGGCCACAGATTGGTTATGCCTTATACGGACACCCAGTTTTATTCACAGCTAATAGGCCAGTTAGTTTTGTCTCTAGGATACACAGACACTAAAATGACTGACATAAGATGTGTTTTTTTATTTTAAAAGGGCAGAATTATTATAGTTTAATCATTTCTGATGGAACATGAATTTTGATTAGTGGTTTTTGTACATTTCTGATTGGACCATTGGATGACTGAAAACAATTAGCCTAGTCTAAAGAAGCTGACTTCTAAATGCTTTTAAATGGAGAAAATGGGGTTTGCCGTTCCACTAAAGCCACAATTTAGTTGAGTGGCGGGGTTGAATTTTAAGTTTCAGTTTTGTTTTTTTGTTTTTTTAATTTGCTGACAAGTAGTCACGTTTATCTCAATCTTCCATATTGGCATGTAACAACTTGATGAAATGTTATCAGTGGCCAGTTAGGCCTATGCACTTTTATGTTCTCTTTCTCTGCTGGAAAAAAAAGAGAAAATGAAACATTTCAATGGGATCGAGATTGTCTCATGTTGACCTATCCGTATGCTTTGCTTTCTATTTTATGTATGTTTTCCTGTCTCTCCTTGTCAGAAGTCTCTTAGAAAATCAGCAAACATTTCAAGTAGCAAAACAGATCTTGGGCTTGTTAAATTTTGTGGAATCATGGTTGAATATGTTCACAATATATCTGCCCGTAGGTCCACATTTCCTAACTCAATTTTGCTCTTAAACATGTGACTAGTTTTTATCAGTTGGCCAGTGGATTGACTGTAGCTGGGTTTTGGATGTTGGACCATCTATTTTAGAGCAATTTAAGAACAATACCAGGCTTACATGCCAGTGAAGATGTCTTGTTAATAGTTGATTATATGATGCCTGTAATAAAAGTGTAATTATTACTAAAATATTATATAAATAAATATATAATGTACAGTACATAGCTATATGGTTTAAAATGTTTCTCTTCATTAAGAATAAATTTAACTGTGAAAACTGCCTCAGGTCTCGTCTTGTTTGTAGCTTGACACTAATGCCCTTGAAAACATTTCTACAGGTTTGCATCAAAATGCTAAAAAATGTAATTAAAAAGGAAGCATGGCTCTATACAAATACTTGTTCAGCTCTTTCTAAGCTGATTCTGGCCACTGCCCATTGTGTTAGTCTAGTGGAGTTAGGTCCTGGGCCTTGTAAAAGCACCTTTAAGGCAACGTCAACTGTCACGTTACATAGATTCATAAAGTTGAATGAATGTCACTGAAGTATGAAAATGACTTGGTTATTTACCAAAGTAAGTAATGTGTGTATGTCCCATCAGACACACATGCATTTGTGGTGTGTTTAAGTTATCAGTGCCATGTGGAAAAGTGGAGAGGAAGTGTGAGTCTGGCGTCCTTCCCCTGTCCTGGCTTTGTCTACTCCTTAACTAATCTTATGCCACCCAACCTCATAAGTTATCTTGGGCTTGCGTTCTCTGTCTCTCTCTCTCTCTCTCTCTCTCTCTCCTTTTCTTTCTCCTCTTTGTTGCTTGTTTTTCTCCTGATAGCTCAGTATCTACATTCTCCTCCCATGGTAGGCCTATCCCTGTGGTGATTAGGATAGTAGTCTCGTCTGACACTGGCTCTTGCCCTTTGCTGTTTTAACCCCTACAACACAGACATCCATCGGCCTGTTGGCCAGACAGACCCAGATAGCAGATGGCTAGGAGGTAAAATATAGCCTTGGTGTGGATTATTTGGCTACAAGCATTGGGATGTAGGGGACAATAATGATTATCTTTGTGTAATTCCAGGTCGCAAACTGAGAATAATATGTACAGTAGCCTAAGCCAAGTGTAAATGTATTGCAGTTGGAAGTTGCCTATGAGCCAGGCCCATCCATAATCCAGTCCATTTTCAAAACAACATTTTTCCTTTATGACATTCTTCTCTCTATCACTGTTAAAATAGCCTTATCTCCTGGTTTGGTCGTGTTTATCAGCATTTCATCCTTGTGGATTGTGACTGTCATAAGACCTGCTTTGGCATTTCCTTCTTAACTATCCAAACACAATTTATCTCGCCTGAATAGAGATAGTGGCAAGTGGCCAGTCCTTTCTTGTGCAAGTCCTGTTAAACAAAGCTTGTTGAAAACAATGATGCATCGTTTGTTTCCTTGGATTAAATTGCAGAACCACCAGTGCAAGCATATTGGTTGCTTTTCCATACTGGAGTCTAATTCTGCACTATAACAGCCTTATTACAGCCATTCCACCTGCCCTGTTTACAATCATTTCCTCTAAGGAACATTACGAGAAAGACATATATATATCAAGTAATTTCCTGGTTCGTCAAATCTACTATAAAATTAATTTGGTTTCAGCCATTTTGGCTATAAATAGGGCCAATTTCCAAAATGGCGCATTGACAGACCCTCACACATATGGCCGACTGGTTGGGCATACTTTACATTATTACTAAATATGTCGTAACTTCCGGTATCAAGTCTTCCTTTGTCTTTACCTCCAGGTTTCGGTCTG
>CM059277.1:6373001-6375501 GCA_030347295.1 Setipinna tenuifilis
CTCAGAGATACTGTCACTGCAACCCTGGCGTGTTTCAAAGCACAGGTCTGTAAAATAACTAACACACACACACACACACACACACACACACAGGCCTTTTCTACTATGACATACATACATATATGTACACACACTCTTATGCACTGCAGGATGAGGACAGGGGGTTATAACACATACACACGCATACACACACTGTAATGTCTATGTACTTGCTGTC
This sequence comes from Setipinna tenuifilis, assembly GCA_030347295.1. Taxonomy (NCBI): domain Eukaryota; kingdom Metazoa; phylum Chordata; class Actinopteri; order Clupeiformes; family Engraulidae; genus Setipinna; species Setipinna tenuifilis. The sequence continues at coordinate 6,373,219 of CM059277.1, forward strand.
TAGCATGTCTGAAGTATGCAGACATCATTTGGTGCATCGTTATATGCTCTTCATGTTCATTCATTCAGATTTTTACCACAAATTTGCACCAAGATGTATCTAATAAGCCTCTCTGTCCTCTCCTTCACACTCACATTCACATTCACATTCTCGCTCTCGCACACTCGCAAACATTGCTACGTGCTATCGTTTGCGATCATCATGTTCAACACCAGTCTGCACTCTTCTTCTTCTTCATCTTCATCTTCATCTCCTTCTTCTTCATCTTCATCTTCTTCTTATTATTATTATTCTAATTCTTCTAATTCTTCTTCTTCTTATTATTATTATTATTCTTATTTTTCTTCTTCTTCTTCTTATTATTATTATTAAAGCACTGTGTGTCCCTCCCCCACAGACACGTGCTATGTGCTGTCGTTCGCCATCATCATGCTGAACACCAGCCTGCACAACCCTAACGTGCGGGACAAGCCCGGCGTGGAGCGCTTTATCTCCATGAACAGAGGCATCAACGACGGAGGAGACCTGCCCGAGGAGCTGCTCAGGGTTAGTGTGTGTGTATGTGTGTGTGTGTGTGTGTGTGTGTGTGTGTGTGTGTGTGTGTGTGTGTGTGTGTGTGTGTGTGTGTGTGTGTGTGTGTAGATGGTTGGTTGTGTATGTAGGTATGTACTTTCTGTGTGTTCGTTTGTGTGTGTGCGTGTGCGTGTGTCCTGATGATTGGTTGTGTATGTAGGTATGTACTTTCTGTGTGTTTGTGTTTGTGTGTGTGTGTGTGTGTGTCTGTGTGTCTGTGTGTGTGTGGGTATGTATGTACTGTATGACTGTGTGTGCGTTGGTGTTTCTCTGCATTCTCATTCACTTGTTTACTGGGGGTAATGAGAGGGAGCAGAGGGAGTTGTGGGCATGTTTAAAAATATGTATGTGTTATAATGAATATGGAGGAGGAAATGTGTTTTGGCTTAAGAGAGAAAGTGTGTGTGTGTGTGTGTGTGTGTGTGTGAGTGTGTGTGAGCGGAATTGAAGGGGAGTAACAGTAACAGTGTGTTTGTGTGCCAGTGTTACCACATTGGTTATCTCAGAGGGGTGTTTTTTTGGGAGGGGGGGTGGTGGGGACAGAAAGGGAAAGGAATGTGCAGCTACCTCCGACCAGCGAAAACAACCCCAAAGCTGCTCTTGAGTCGTTTTGATGATAGCGTTCAGGAGTATACACCAGCGCTCTGACCTGCTGTGGCGTTTGAGCTGCACGCTGATTACACCCACAGTGCTGTCAGCACAGCAGAGGTCAATATGACCTATTGAGTTACGAGACGACAAACAGCTCTGTGTGTTTTGCTGTTTTCGGGGCAGAAAGCAGAGGAGAATGACACGGCACAACAGTCACTGTGAACTGACTGCTTTTACAGGCCGTGAGCTTCCAAATAAAAAAAGGTGTTAACTGAATGTTGAACTAAAAAATGAACCAGCAGAAATGTAAATTTGTAGTTGAATGTAGTTGGCTTTGAATCATGTGCTCTCTGGTTGTGTATCCACCGCATGTGTCCTTTTTGATGGTTATTCTCAGCATTGTATCTTTGGACATTTAATCCGAGATTACTAAGCAAAAGCCTGACATAAGAGAGTTTTAAGATTTGTTGGGGGATGAGGATAGGGATGGAGGTGGGAATTGGGAGTTGGGAGTTGGAATTGGAGGGCTGCTTTTTGTTGTGAGTATTTCCTGTGTTCACCTTCATTAACCCCTCTCTTCTCGTGTGTCCCCAGAACCTGTACGAGAGCATCAAGAACGAGCCCTTCAAGATCCCAGAGGACGACGGCAACGACCTCACGCACACCTTCTTCAACCCCGACAGAGAGGGCTGGCTCCTCAAACTGGGTGAGGGGGCCTGCTGGGGGCCCAGGGGCGCTGCTTGGTTTGGGGGTAGAGATTTGGATTGGGTGGGGGTACACTTGGTGGGGTGGTCTGGTGGGACAGGTGGTGCACTGTTTGGGTAGATGTGTGTCAGGGTGGGGGAGGTACTGGGTGAGGTGGCCTATTGGGGGTGGGGGGCAGGGGCACTGTTTACATTTGGGAAGGGGTGGTGGGGTGGAGGTTGCGTCATGGACACTGTTTGCTTTTGGGTTTGGAGGTGGGGGCACTACAGGGCACTGAATTGGTGAGATTGGTAAGGGAAGGAGGTTAGGCTTGATTTATACATTAGTTAATAAAATGTATTAAAAGATAGTGTAAAAAATTCCCTACCTAGGCCAAGATTATATTGTTACAAATATTTGTGCTTAATTAACTGT
>CM059277.1:6380501-6390501 GCA_030347295.1 Setipinna tenuifilis
ATCAGCAGTGGAGGGCCGCGATAGCGATACGATGACAACTCTTTCAATAGACATTTTTCCGCAAGTGCAGTGGGCAGCAAAACAAAAGGAGGCACCCACTGCTGCCACCACCCCCACCTCCTCCTTTTTGCCCAAACCAGCCTAAAACAGCACACACACACACACCACCCCCTTCCCCTCCTTTTCACTCAAACCAGCCTAAAACAGCATACAAACACAAACTGGAATGCAGAAACACTGGCCCGTTTAGTCATGGTCCAGTTATGGGAAGTCCAGAGACCAGGAAATCGATTAACCCTTCCTCCCTCCTCCAGCCCTGCTGCATTGGTCACCCCCAGAACAAAAAATAACCCCCAAAGCAACTCTGACCCCTGCTCTGATCCTGCTGTCTGTCTCCTTGACTGAACCGGAAATGGGCTAACTACGGGTCAGATTCGGTCCAAGCTTTTGCTTCTGTCCTGCCTCCTGGTTCTCCGCTGAACCTCCACAGACTTAAGTTTAACCCTTAAAAGCCCGTCCAGACAATACAATACAATACGTAGCGGGCTGGAAGACGTATCAGTGGCAGCTTCGATATTTTTATTTTTGTCGACCTTTTTGTTTGTATATACACACCTTTTAGAATGTTTTATTTACATCATAGAGAGGTTTAATTTATTTGTTTTATCGGTTGTTTTTTATATTTATATATAAAAACGAGCTAGGGATGCATGTTGAAGTAAATCAAAGCATCTTCCATTGGGATGAGTTTTGTATGTTAGTATAATGGGTACTTAGATGAAGCATTAGTGCTCCGTGTTTCAGTCCCTCACAGGAAATGACATCAATTGGCCCTGAGCTTTTGTTTTTAAAGCTCATTAGTAGTTTACAAGTGAAGATTTAACTTAAAAAAAAAACATATCCTCAGAAGTCCTCATTGAATTTTACTAACACTAACATGTGGAAGAGCTCTTACAATGTGTTAAACACGGAACACTAATGGCTGTCTTTGCTCTAAGAATAATAACCAGTAACCTGAAATAATGACCATAACAGTAACCCTGCCTACGCAAAAGGACCTTTACATACGGTTTTGCTTGACACAAAATGTCTCCCCTGAAGTCTGACTATCTGCATTTAGTGGTGATGTTACTTGGACCTCAGTTTAGATGGATTGGGACTTAAAGAGTTATGTTTACTGCACTTTATAAGTTGTTACGTATGTTATGTTCGTAGAGGATTAGCCTGTTAGTAAAAAGTTGTTTACGGACACTTCCATGCTGTCTGTCTGTGGGATAGGAGAGCAGGTTGTGCCTCTTGCTCCCTCTGCTGGGCTTCACTGGCATCTGCTCCATCACAGCTCTGCCAGTGCAGGGGGTATTCCAGATGACCTGTGTGTCCCATACATGGGAATGCTCACTCCAGACAAGTGGTAAATCTTATAATAGAGGTGCTGTATGGCTGTGTGCGTCCAGGACAACGATGGCATTGGGCTGTTTTCTTAGGAGATTTACCACTTAGTTTAACGTATCAAGATTAGTCACTAAATCACCCATGGAATACCCCCCCGAGAGCCAGACGTCTACTAAAAAAACAATGTGGGTCTTAAACATGACGTTTGCACTCTTGCACTGTCTATAAGCTGTTAAGTGATTATTATCAACTAATTCTCTCATGATGCATTTGGAAATGTTTGGATTTTTGGGACCACAGGGTGCTGACAACATGGTATTAGGTCACGTTAGCCCTGAGTGCTTGTCAAGGTACGTCACAGATTCTGACTGTCGTTCGCCATCAGCAGTTAGTCAGCCAGAGGTACAATATGCATGACCACACAGTTTAACTTAACCTGGGTATTCTTGATGTGCAAAGTTGCCAAACTGACGAAACCTCCTGAGCTGAGCTGGCCAGCAGTTCCGTAGAATAATGTGAAAAACGCAAAACGATTGTCCTCCCACCCCATGCTCCTGGTCAGACCTCTCCTTTTTTGAAGGTCTGCTTGTTTTTTTTTTTTGTTTGTGTTTCTCTAGAAAGGTAAATGGTAGGTAATCGATGCTTAAACCATGTAGCAGAGTCTAGGTACACTGGTGCCAGTAAGTTATTACAAAACAATAAAACGTGAAGAGAAACGCCTTCGATGTCTTGTCTCTTTTGTTGCAAGATCCGGATGATCGCAGTGTGGAACACTACAAAGGTGTGTAAGTGACAAACCTGGTTTATTTAACCCAGAGGTAGTTGTAATCAGAGATGTAGTGGTAAAATAAGAAGTGGGTTAGCTATGAATTCGGTAAACACTGAGGTGGACCCTCTGTGTTATACCAAATGGTGCCCTAGTGCCCACATACATGAAGACGCAGTGTGATTTTCAATGTTAGAAGTTGTATGTCATGCTTTCACTGTATTGTAAAGACAATAAACTCTGTGGATAGGTGGTTACACTCTGAGAGTAGGGTAAACTCTATTTCTGAAATTTGAGAGGTGGGTACACTCGGAGAATGAAGCCATGGACTCTTCTACAAACTACCTCTGGGTTAACTAAACCAGGTTAATCACCTTTGTAGTGAGGTCACTGGTCATGAGGGGGAGTAAGGTAGCATTTGGTAGATGTGGAAATGTATTTCTTGGACCTCTGAAAAATGTCTTCCCAAATGTAGATTACCACTACATTGTCTAACTTGCCTGGATGTTGTGTGCATCAGGTTATCTAAAAGATACAAATTCTATAAAAAACAAACTGAAGGGTTGGAACATGCTGTTTTTCCATTACAAACAATAACTTTATCTTTCAGGATAAATGTACACGGAGGAGATTTATTATTCAAAACAACAAAGAGTTTCTCTCGTTAATCACTCGTTTGCTGATAAAAAGCGTACACCCTCAGAGTGTGTACACGTCCAAGAGGAGTTCACTGTTTGGTTGGTTTGCTAACCCTGTGACATGTCTCACTGCGGAGGCCTTCAGGTTGCATTGTCCACGTGTGCATTCACAGTCAGTCTGTCTCTCTGTCCGTCCGTCCAGGAGCTTATTGCAGTGATGTGTCATGGCCGCCTACATGGGAGCTGTCACCTCTGTGCAAGAAAGTGAAATGATCTGTCCTCCTGACCATATAAAATCTGCTCTGTCTAGCGATCAACCAAGAATAAAAAGAGCCAAAATAAACGAGAGACATCTTCTTGGCAGGGCATCTTCTCTGTTCATGAATACATATTTTCTTCATATTCTTCAGCTCTTACTCTTTGTATAAGGATAAATAACATAACTTCTGAATTACATTGAAATGCTGACAAATACTAAAGTAACTAAGATGTTTTCTTTTCTTACATCTGCTTGTATTTCTCTCACACACATACACAAAAACCTGGTCGTCCTATTGGAAAAAAAAATCTTAAAATTGATTTGAGATATTGTTACAAATGTTAACTGCTTACATATATCACTCGAAAAGCAAACTGTGAGTATTTACACACTGAAAGCACTCAGGAATTTAAAGTCAATACTGGGATCTTTCAACAGATTTGGAAATGTAAATATAGACTCCTGAAATGCGATAGAGATAAAACATTTAAACAAAAAGGGAAAAAAAAATTAAAACCATGTCAAAAAGCAAAGAGCTATGTAAGATGATCTTTTATCAGAAAGGCATATGACTTGTGTAATGTAAGGCATGTATTTGATCTGTTATGAATGGCAAAAGGTGTTGAGCTGGCATTAAGGCGTTTGGGCGTGTGGCTTTGGCGTGTGCAGTGTCTCTGTAGGCCACCAGGGGGCAGCAGGCGGCTGTCTAGAACTGGTGCTGGAGGCTGGCAGGGGTGGGAGAGGCGCCGTTGGGCTCGATGTGTTTGAGGTGGCACGCGTGGCACAGGAGACGCCCATCCAGCGGGTAGCAGCGGTGACCCTCCTCGTCATTCAGCTCCATGTGGCAGTCCTGACAGACACAGAACAGCACCAATTAGAGTCAGAATCAGATACTACTGGCTAAGAATCTCAGCACAGCACCAATCACAGTCAGAATCAAATACTATTGGCTATGATACACAGCACAGCACCATTCACAGTCAGAATCTAATACACAGCACAGCACCAGTTTACAGTGAGACTCAGATACTATTGGCCAAGAGACACAGCACAGCACCAATCACAGTCACAACACAGCATAGCATCATTCACAGTCAGAATCAGATATTATTGGCCAAGTATGTAAACACACACAATTTGAGTCTGCTGTTGGTGAGACTCCAGCAATGCAGACAGTATAGACAATACATTTTCAGACTTACAAATAATAAACAAGCCATATATACATCATGAGGCAAACTCTGTACTTTGTTCTCTTTAGTCTGAAGCTTCACAGAAAGCTGTCACTTGGTGATATATGAATTCACACAACCATTACTGCTGAAATCTGGAAGCCATTGCCAATGTTCACAACATAATTGTACTATACTCCTCTTTTATTATTTTTTTTATATTCAACTCGACACTAAAGCCTTTGAAGGTTCCCCCAAGGGTGTCAGTACACTTGACAAAGACGAAGACGAAGGCAAGAAGTATTGACGCAGCAGCGATGGGTCCAGATCCAGTGCAGCATAGCCCAGATGTGCCGTCTGCCCTTGACCCTGGGCCTGTGGCCAGGGGTCTGGGGCTGGCCAGCGGCCTGCGCTGGTCTGGCGGGGAGGGAGGCTGAGGGCCCTTAAGAGTCCTCTGGGAGGGGCGCTTGGTGCTCGGTGCTCGGTGCTTGACGTTGCCTCATGGCCGTCTAGGAGCGCTGCACTGTGTGTGTGTGTAAGTGTGTGTGTGTGTGTGTGTGTGTGTGTGTGTGTGTGTGTGTGTGCTGTGCTGCTGCAGGGCTGTCATTAGAGCGTTATTAAGTGCTCTCACTAGCCCAGCAGCCAGACGGCCTCGGCCATGATTGAAGAGCCTCTTTAGAAAATGACGACATGAAACCCCAATCCACACACACACACACACACACATACACACACACACACACACACAGTCTTCCCTCTGCAGCTTAGCTAAACTAAAGAGGCAAAATGGCTCTCTCATCTGGCTCACCTACACAACTGGGCCAATTTAGTCCATGTTGCCTATATGCAGTGGTTAAATTGGCTTTTGTAAGGGAGGGGGCTTCCTTATTCACAGTGGTCAATATCCCACTATATTGTATTACTGTAAATACTATAGCAGAGTGAGCTCAGAGGTGAGGAGGCGGAGCTGAGTGCCAAAGGGCTCTGGCCCAATTTAAACTCTTTGTGACGCCTATACGTCACATCAACGTCACTGCTGTTGCCCTCATGGCAAGTTATGGGGCAGTCAGAAGGCACCAGTCGGACATTTTGTAATGAGATGAGTGGCATCTCCCTTCTTTGCCTCATCCTAATTCAAGGCCTCTACTTTGGGCACCATGTCCCCAGTTTTAGTCATGATTTAGACATTAATGACTGGGTAAAGGCAGATCTAATCCTTTTTTAATTTCAGCAGAGTCCACATCTCCAGGAAGAAAAGGTTACTCAATACAGCACAGCCACAACCTGTGTACAAAATGAAGCAAAGTACGAGGGGCTGGTTTACCAGGCTACCTTTGGGCACCATGTCTTCTCTTAAGTTTAGCTTACCCCAGTTTTAGGCCTTTACCTCTGGGTAGCATATTTTCCCCCGTAGCCTTTACCTTTAAAACACATCTGCCTTCTTCAGCTGACCTGAGCTTAGGGCCCTTACCTCACAGTGGTAGCACTCCACGTGATAGTCCTTGTCCATGGAAACCACACGGATGGTCTCATCGGATCCCTGTGGATACAGAAGAGCACACAGTGCACAGACTGAGAACTATGTCTGGAATAACACATAAATCACAGGCACAGGTTACACAAACAGCACAAGTGTCTGGCACAGACAGACAGGCAGACACACACACACACACACACACACGCACATGTGCGAAAAGCTTTCTCCTACAGACACATATGTTACAATGAAATACATAGATATATCCAATATGACATAGACAAACAAACATATGTGCACACAGTTTTGGATGAGTTGCATCACTTACACTCATGCATACGCACACACACAGGTGCACACACACACACACACACACACACACACACACATACACACAGGCGCGCACACACACACACGCGTGTGCAAAGCTTTCTCCTACAGACACATATGTTACAATAAAATACATAGATATATCCAATATGACATAGACAAACAAACATATATGACATAAACATACGTGCACGCACACACGAACACATACACACACACACACACACAAAGGCACGCACGCACGCACGCACGCACGCACGCACGCGCACACACACACACACACACACACACACACACACACACACACACACACAGACACACACAGACACACGATTCCACCACTAAGAGCTCCCGGTTAAAGAGTTAACCCTGGTGTCTAGTCTGGTCTGGTCACTGAGCCCAACCCTGATGGCTCATTAGTGTGCTACATCATCAGCGGTCAGCACCCAACACACTGCAGACACACACTGCAGACACACACACACACAGACGCACGCACGCACACACACCACTAAGTTAGCTCCCAGTTAAAGAGCTAACCCTGGTTTCGTGTCTGGTCTGGTCACGGAGCCCAACCCTGATGGCTCATCAGTGGCCAGCTCTCAACACACTGCAGACGCTACGTCAAGACCCTTACGTAGGGTGACACAGTCATTCCGCTCCTGTGTCACCCTCACAGACGAGGGGTGTGTGACCTCGGGGTGTGTCCTTTGTCATAATGTCTGTGTATTAGTTATGCGTGTGTGTGTGTGTCTGTGTGTGTGTGTGTGTGTGTGTGTGTGTGTGTGGATTCTTCTGTCAGTAATTGGTGGAATTTTTCAAATCTGGGTGCAGTGCGCATCACTTTTTCTTTTACTGGTTTTCTTTTTCCCCTTTTCTGCTCTCCTCCCTCAGTCTCCTTTTCCTTCTCTGTTATTTAGGTTTCCTCTCATTTGTTTTTCTTTTCTTCTGCTTTTTAATTCTCATTCCTGTCTATTCCTGTCAACCACAACACCTGGGCACCGTCCGAACAAAGGCTCTCTGAGCCACACACACACAAATACACACACACACACACACACACACACACCACTCACTTTTAACACAACTCAAGTCTCAGAAAGACTGATTTTGTACCCACACATACCCACAGACACAGACACACACACAGACACTCTCTCTCTCTCTCTCTTACTCTCTTTCTCTGTATCTCTCTCTTACACACATACACATTTAATGTCTTTGTACATCCATCCATCTCTTTCTCTAGTTCTTATTCACACACACACACACACACACACACACACACACACACACACACACACACACACACACACACACACACACACACACAGCACTTGACCTTGCAACAGTTACTTGTCTGAGCCATCCATCAATCTCTCTCAAGTTCTCACTCACATACACAGACACACACACACACACACACACACACACACACACACACACACACACAGCACTCGACCTTGCAACAGTCATTTGTCTAAGCCATCCTCAGACAACCTCTGCCTGTAAGAGCTCTGTGGTCAGCCCAGTCATAGTACAGCAGCCTACCTTCCCACTTAGGTCATCCCAATACAACTACACACACACACACACACACAAACACACACACAAATACACACACACACACACCCCCTATACTGCCTGCTGAGGCAAGCTCCCACCATGCCTGTCGGTTACAACACACACACACAAACACACACACAAAATAAAACACACACACAAATACACACACACACACACCCTATACTGCCTGCTGAGGCAAGCTCCCACCATGCCTGTCGGTTACAACACACACACACACAAACACACACGCAAAATAAAACACAGCGTAGTCATGAACCAAACACGCAAACATTACTGCTGCATCCCCGGGCCTCCGAGGCCGAGGCTGAGTCTGAGTGTGAGCTGAGGACTACAATTACTGACTTCCGCAACTCTGCCTGACTCACAGCTTCTGGCGGGAGACGGGTGTGTGTGTGTGTGAGACGGGTGTGTGTGTGTGTGTGATACGGGTGTGTGTGTGTGTGAGACGGGTGTTCGGTTTACAAGGAGCGGCTAGGTGCGTGTTCTATATCGAGGACTGGACACACAAACACTGACACAGTAAACACACAGTCTCACCTCCACACAAATACACACTTATACAGAAAGCATACACTCTCACCTCCACGCAAATACACACTTACAAAGTCATGCAGACACACACATATAAACAGACACAAAAATAAAACACAATAGCACCTTATGTGTCTCTCTTTTTTATTCTCTCTCTCTGTCTCTGTCTCTGTCTTTCATTTATGCACATTCACTCTCTTACACACACACTCTCTCTCTCTCTCTCACACTCACTCACTTACACACACACACACACACCTATACACACTAGGCCAAGCAACTATTCAGCAGTTTGTTTTTTCCTAAACAAACCCCCCCTCCCCATCTCGACCCCCCCCCCCCCCATCTCGGCCCCTCCAGCCTGCGTTTCACCTGCTCTCAGGGGGGGGTGGCGTTCCACTGGGGTCAAGGCTAATTATGGGCCCAGGTCACACTGGAGGGGGCACAAGGAGTAACGCTATACACCTACACACACACACACACACACACACACACACACATACATATATATATATACACACACACACACACACACACATACCCTCTCACAGAGAAAAAGACCATTCGATCCACTACCTTCTTCAGTGTGTGTGTGTGTCTATTTGTGCCCTGTGAATCATGTGATGTCGCAATCCAGAGCAGATAGGAGAGTTGTGTTTGGTGCTGCATGGCTGTCTGGCTTGGTGTACACAGAGAGGGTAAATATTTGCCTGTAGGCAAGCTGTGTTTACTGTTTTCTCCCCAAACGGCGTTTCAGGTTGCCTGTCTGTGGGCGTAAGGGTCATCACTGTGACCTTGAGGGGGGTACAAAGGGACTCCTAGCATGATGGTTTAACACGTGTGAATAATGCCCTTCTGCTAACCCCAATCAGTTGACAGCAGTCAATTTGAAAGCACACTGAGCATTTTCATGAGACATGGATACTAACACAGGCCACTAACACAATACACACAGAAACTGTACACATGCATCCGTCAACTCCAGCAAATAATATGTGTGTGTGCGTGTGTGTGTCTTTGCGTGAATATGTGTTGTACAGTAAGAAGAAGAGGATGGCTGAGGATGGAAGTGAGGAGTGAGGATTAAGGAGGGGGGATCGGCCAATGTGTCTGCCATATTATATAGGTTACTATACAGTGGCCGAGTTAGCTTTTCGGACGGAGCCATCAGTTAAAGTGCATAGTATCCTTCCCTCGACATACCCCAACTAGTCTTCTATGTAGTAGACAAAAATAAGGAAGCTACACAGTAGGACGAATACTTAAGTAGGCTTTTAGGCGAAGCCCAAAGGCATCTGGATGGATTTCTACTTCTGCCAAAATTTTCCAGTATGCAAGCGAACCTGACTATGCTATCCCATACGTTACCTCAGAGAGCAGTATGGGGAGTGTGTGTGTGTGTGTGTGTGTGTGTGTGTGTGTGTGTGTGTGTGTTGTGACGGACGGGCATGGTGGAAGCATCCCTTAGAGGGGAGTATTGTGTGTGTGTGTGTGTGTGTGTGTGTAAGTGTGTGTGTGTGTGTGTCTATGTATGTGTGTGTGTGTGTGTGTGTGTGTGTGTGTATGTGTGTGTGTGTGATTGCTCACCTCAGAGGGCAGAATAGGCTGTGTGTGTGTGTGTGTGTGTGTGTGATTGCTCACCTCAGAGGGCAGAATAGGCTGTATGTGTGTGTGTGCATGTGTGTGTGTGTGTGTGTGTGTGTGTGTGTGTGTGTGTGATGGCTCACCTCAGAGGGCAGAATAGGCTGTATGTGTGTGTGTGCATGTGTGTGTGTGTGTGTGTGTCTGTGTGTGTGTGTGTGTGTGTGTGTGTGTGTGTGTGTGTGTGTGTGTGTGTGTGTGTGTGTG
>CM059277.1:6398001-6408001 GCA_030347295.1 Setipinna tenuifilis
ATAGTGTATACCATGACAGAAAGAAAGAGAGAAAGAGAAAGAGGAAGATAATAATAGTACACACCTTGAGAGAGAGAGAGAGAGATGGGTAGGAAAAGTGATTTGATGATTGGTGCTAAAGTTAGAGTTAGAGAGCGAGAGAGAGGGAGCGAGAGGAAGAGAGAGAGAGAGAGAAAGATGGCTAGGAAAGGTGAACTGATGATTGGTGCTAAAGTTAGAATGAGAGAGAAAGAGAGAGAGAGAAAAGGAGAGGGAGAGAAAGAGAGAGGGAAAGAGAGAGGGAGAGAGAGAAAGAGAAAGAAAGAGAGAGGTGGGTAGGAAAGGTGAGCTGATGATTGGTGCTAAAGTTAGCGTAAGAACGGATCAAAGGGGGGGTCAATGGGACAGCGATGTAATGAGAGCAACAAGAGCTTTCTCTTCTCGGAAGCCACCCACCCATCTTCCCACACACACACACACACACACACACACACACACACACATACACACACACACACACACACACACACACACACACACACACACACACACTGTTTGCTAATGCACTGCACAAACGCCTGTGTGTACATTTTAATTGCTTGTTAGCACTGTCCTCTACCTGATCTGCCACATCAGAGTACTGAGTGTGAGGGAGAGTAGGAGGTGTTTGTGTGTGTGTGTGTGTGTGTGTGTGTGTGTGCGTTTGTGTGCGCATGTTTTTCTCTACTGAAGTTTATTTTAGTCAAAAATGACTCAAAATGCGTCAACAGACACACACACACACACACACACAGAATAGGAAAAAAATCTTTTAAAAACTGATTTAACTACACAGGTAATTAGTTCTGGTGTAATAATCTTGTATAATTTCAGACTTAATCAAAAACTCCAGACACAATCGGAAGCCTCCCCCGCCTACCCATAACACCCTGAAGCAGCTGGGCAGACAGACAGACAGACAGACAGATGTGTGGTGGCAACAGCTGGATCAAACATATGCTTACCAGGAAGTCCTCCTCACAGAACACTTTCCCACAGACATAGTAGAAGGCCTTCCCCCTTAGCCTCCGACCTGAGAGAGAGATAGAGGGGGAGAGAGAGAGATAGAGGGGGGGAGAGAGAGAGAGATAGAAAGAGAGAGAGGTATAGAGGAAGACAGAAAGAGAAGGAGACTTCTTCAATATTTCTGAAAACACATAACATAGCACACATAACATGCAAACATGTGCACCAGCATAACAAAATAATATGAATGTTCTTAAATGTTGCTAAACGTAAACATTCATGAACGAGTGCGCACGCACGCACACACACACACACACACACACACACACGCACACACACACACACACAGAGTAATACACAGCCTGTTGTTCCTCACACATAGCTGAAGCCCTTGAGTTCTTTTGTGTATAATGCGGCCTATGTGCTTTGACCAGAGGATGAGTGTAAGGCCTTAGTCAAATGGGGGAGAAAATGGACATCACACACACACACACACACACACACTCTCTATCTCTCTCTCAGAGACCTCCACAGACAATCAGCAGCCCACACATAATCAACTTACATCACACACACACTATCAGAGACCAAACACACACACACACACACACACACACACAGACCTCCACAGACAATCAGCAGTCTGCACATAATCAACTTACCAACGTATCACAAGACACACTAGTCCACTTAGTGAGACTAAAGCGTGCAAATCTATAATGTGTACTTATCAAGCGTGTGTGTGAGAGACAGGGGGACAGTGTGTAAGTGTTTGTGTGTGAGTCTTAATGAGTATCTGTGTGTAAGAAATTGTGTGTGTGTGTGTGTGTGTTTAGGTTTGTGACCATGTGTATGTGTGTGTGTGAGACAGAAAGAGTGTGTTTGTGTGCGTGCAAGTGTTCCTTTCCAAGGCCTTAGTGTGCTGTGTTTAGCCCAGCGTTAGGTTTGTGTCCATGTGTATGTGTGTGTATGTATGTTTGTGTATGTGTGTGAGAGACAGAAAGACTGTGTTTGTGTGTGTGCAAGTGTTCTGTTCCAAGACATTAGTGTGCTGTGTTTAGCCTAGCGGTTAATGTGGGACACCAGGGTCAGATTAGCACACACAGTAGCACCCCCACTCAGGCCCACAGAAGGGCTGTTAGGAGCAGAGGCTGTGTGTGTGTGTGTGTGTGTGTGTGTGTGTGTGTGTGTGTGTGTGTGTGTGTGCGTGTGTGTGTGTGTATGTGTGGTGTGTGTGTGTGTATGTGTGTGTGTGTGTGTGTGCGCAGTAATCAATAGTGCATGAGGGCCCCATTGATTGAGTGTAATTATGAGACACTTTTAGCACCTCCACAGTTAGAATACTTAGAATAGGATGGACAAAGAGGAGCTGTTTATGCACTGGTCTCATAGGTAGAGTTACACACATACAGATAGGGCATGTACACACACCTCCTCCGCCCCCGACACACACACACACACACACACACACACACACACACACACACACACACACACACACAAACACACTTTCAGAAGTGAGCACATAGACACACCAGACAAATACCTTCTTTCACAACTCCCATAATTCCACATCAACTTACTGACTTCCTGTCAAAATATGAAGCTTTCTGGTCCCCTCCCCCTACAGACACACTCTCCCCATCACACACACACACACACACACACACACACACACACAGGGAGCCCCTGTCCCACAGGAAAGGAGAACATTCCACACATTTTCCAAAGGGGGGTGAAAGGGGAGCAAAGAGACTATGTGTGCAGGTCTTTGTCAGTGTGTTTGTATGTTGTGTATCCAAGTGCACGTGTGTGTGTGTGTTAGCGTGCATATGTGTGTGTTTGTATGTCGTGTATGCAAGCATACGTGTGTATGTGTGTGTTAGCGTGCGCAGGTGTGTGTTTGTATGTTGTGTATGCAAGCGCATGGGTGCATATGTGTTAGTGTTTGTATGTATGTATCTTGTGTACACAAGCACACGTATGTGCATGTATGTTGTGTACGCAAAGTGTGTGTGTGTGTGTCTGTGTGTGTGTACGTGTGTATGAATTTAGCAAAAAGAGAAACTCTGTACTGTCTGACTAAGAACAAAAAGTATTTACCTCTGGAGGAGAGCGGAAATGAAAAGCAAGAGTGTAGCTGGCTGTGAGGACATTTTAACTGTTTCTGTGCGTCTCCTCCACATCGCTGACTGAATACACATGGGTGGGAGTTGAGAAAACACACACACACACACATGCACACACGCACACACGCACACACACACTCACACACTCACACACTCACACACACACACACACACACACACACACACACACACACACAAACACACACACACACACACACACAAACACACACACACACACACACAGCAGCAGATGTCTAAAGTGCAGTGTAAGGGTTTTTTTCACTGCCTGTAACTCTCTGAAGGGCCACAGCTGGCAGCAGGTTCATGGTCAGTGCTGTACATTCACATGCCGCTCCCTCCCTCCATCTCTCCCTCCACAACAACAAACAAACACAGCTGCTAATGCCCCTGAATCATCCGCCACACATACTCATACTCCAGTGCTCTTCAAGGGTGACTTTAAATGACCTGATGAACCGATAAAAGAAGATGAATAGGTAGTCTGGACTAGCCGGCCCCAGGCACTCTCACGCTAAGAGTTAAGGAGAAATGTTTAAAAACCCCTTTATTAGTTACATGAGGGTAAAGTATCTTATGTTGTGTCCGGAGTCTACCAGTGGACTTGGCTTCTTTGTCTTTGTTATTTACTAGAACAAGATGAATGTTGAAGTTAAAAACATTTGAAAAGATCAATAAACAATTGTTACATGCAGTGGTGTGGGGGTACAAGGAAAGGAAAGCAAACTATATAAAAAGTGGTAAAAAGTGGGTAAGCTATGCATCTGTGTAACATTAGCAATCATAAAAGGGCAAGTTTTCAAACACTGTGTAGCCTCTTGGCGGTCACCGTACCACCAGTGAAACGACTCACTGTGCATAAAAAAAATGTAATCACAACATTACTACGACATTACAAAGATGTTTTAGTAACACATTACAACTTATTCATTGCCATTCTGGTAACAACAAACTTATAATAAGGGGTTAAAGGGGTTAAGATGCATAAACCACATCTATGTTTGTTTACTGTTTGCCAGCATTTAACATCACAGCAACAGAGTATAAACTCATTCATTCCTTCTTTCGTGGCCGGTAATGACTTAGCAGAGGTTACGTAGGGAGACGTAATGGAGAGCATTACTGCTTCGGGTCGATGATACACACTTTGGCTGGACTAGCACAACACACATGTGTTTCTAGTCCTGGGTCTGCTCACACACTCGCTGCTTGCTCTAGTGTGAAACTGAGCAAGCAGAGAAACAATACGCAGGGAGAGAGCTACTGAGAGAACCTAGGAATGGCGGAGAGTTCAACTGGTATAATCACACACACACACACACACACACACACACACACACACACACACACACACACACACACGCACACACACACACACACAGACAAACACAGACACACACATAATCTCACAAATTTAGACAAGTTGGATTGCTTTCTTCTCAAACTCCTCATTTGTTGACACGTCTGCAGTCTGTATGTATAAACTGCCAAACGGTTTGTTTGCTCCACATAAACAGAGAGATTGCTGATTGTCTGAAACTGCACTGACATTTACTACTGAAAATGTGCTTCATGCTGTGAGGTGTGTGTGTGTATTTGGTAACATCCTGGTGGGGGTGACATCCTCTCGCCCAGAGGCCTGTTATCTCTGGCCCAGGTCCACCACTCTGATTGGAGCTCCATGCTAAAGCCTGCTCCTGTTTGGACAGCTCAGCAGCAGCTCAGTGTGTGTGTGTGTGTGTGTGTGTGTGTGTGTGTGTGTGTGTGTGTATGTATGTGTGTTCGTGTTTGGACAGCTCAGCAGCAGCAGTAGCCCCGGAGCCTGGCGTGGAGATGGCTGTCCTTTGCCATGACGACGCTGTCAATCACAGGCGCTCTTTGGCGGGAACACTACCTGGCTTGTGGATGGTGGCTGGAGAGCAGAGTTCTCAGAAGACCAGAACTTTCCGCAGACGCAGCCCAGGACAAGCCCAGGGCCTCAACTGATTCTTTCTTTGCCATAACAAACATGCACTGTGTGTGTGTGTGTGTGTGTGTGTGTGTGTGTGTGTGTGTGTGTGTGTGTGTGTGTGTGTGTGTGTGTGTAAAGGGAAAAAGGTTGAAAGTAAAAAGGAAAGAACCTTTTGAAACATCAAACAGCACATGGTCTTCAGTTTGGCACTGCTTAGGGTTAGAGATCTCTATCTGTCAGGTTCACACGTACACACACCCACACACACACTCCCATGCACACACACACACACACACATCTGGCCTCTGGTTGTCCATAACAGAGAGAGGGACATAAAAGAGAGAAAGAAAGACAACTATAAAAAGGAAGAGTGAAAGAAAGAGAGAGAGGAAGAGAGGTGCACTGGGTTGGCAAATGTGAGCTGGCAGGGGTGAAGTATGGCTGGAATGTCTTATTATATAATAGTATTATCCCATGCGTGATGGGTCTGTCCGTCTGTCTGAGGGCACATCATGAGAGCCTCCTCTCTCTGCAGACAGGCCAAAACACAGCAGGCCCCTCACATGACTGACTCTTATTTTGGCCACAACACTCTGGCTGGTTTAGAGACACACACACACACACACAGACAGACACACACACAGACACACACATCCAGACACACACACACATACATACACATACACACGCACGCACACACACAGACACACACACACAGATCAGTAAATGGATGCATGGATGGAAAGATGGATATACTGACGGATCAGTGAAAGAAAGGATTTAACGGTCTGCATTTTCATCCTTTCATTCTAACCCCCTCTCAATCCGAACTGCATTCCATTTAAAACTCTCGCTTTTGAACTTAGCTCTTGTCACCTGGAGTGGCTTTAAAGAAACCCCAAAACAAACTTCCCCCAGACAGCTGGAGGAGGCCAGCGCAAAGCCCGTCTCCAGCAGAGCGGAGCCCACAGCGCTGGGCTCTTTGGCTGCCTGAGAGGCCCTCTCATAATAATAACCCCCCTCTCAAGGAAGACAGTTTGGCACATTCCAGAACATAATGGTTCATCAACAAAGCAAGAATCTAGAATCCCACATTCTATCCAATGAGCCGGAATATTCTAGAATATCTAGAATGTCTAGAATTGTTTAGAATGATCGTACAACATTCTAGAAGCCACCTGTAGGATATTCTTTAAAATGTTTAGAATTCTTTAGAATGATCGTACAACATTCTAGAAGCCACCTGTAGGATGGCACCTGCTGAAGGCAGAGAAGAATGATGGCTATTTCCTCTGATAAGAGACCCAGCTGCCCTGAGGTGTGTGTGTGTGTGTGTGTGTGTGTGTGTGTGTGTGTGTGTGTGTGTGTGTCTATTGCGGGGCTCCTAGTGGGAGAGCATTCTTTCCTAGGTTATTTAACACTTGAGTGTCCAAGCATATGCACTTGGATGTCACAGTAAGAAGCTCTTTGGGCTGGACATGATGGCACAGGCTAGACTTCCTGTATCCTGTCTGGTACCCACATGGGGAGTATAATTGCACTGTCTGCCCTGGTTGTTCCACACATGGTGTGTTTGGCCAAAGTTTTGTGATTCTACTCTCAGTTACACTGACTCTCTCTTGCTCGTCAGTTTCCCCATTACAGATATTATTAACAATAACAACTCATAATGTCTCCATAAGCAATCTCTAGTCTGTCGCACAGTTAATATCACATTAAAGACACTGACTACTGGTACAAGACAGTGAGGACACAAAGTCCTGAGACCGGTTTAATGTATACACCAAAAGGCTTAGTCATTTCCAATGTAAACATGACGGGCAACCAATCAGAGTCCTTGACTGCTCCTGCAGGTGAGCTCTGATTGGTGGAGAGAGAGTGTGGTGCCTCTGAGGGTTTGACCACAGTGAGTGCTCTGTTCTTTGCATGCTGTTCAGTGCTGTGTGTGTGTGTGTGTGTGTGTGTGTGTGTGTGTGTGTGTGTGTGTGTGTGTGTGTCCCCTTCCTGGTTCTTCTGAGCAGACAAGAACAACACACTCTCTCTACTCGAGCTGAGAGCCAGAAGCCTGAACACACGTACTCTGAGCAGCCCTGCTGGCCTTATGCAAACACACACACACGCACACACACACACACACACACACACACACACACACCTTTTTTGGATGCAGTCAGACACACACAGACATACACATACATACATACACATACACAAGAGCGTGTGTGTCGACCCTGGTGCTCTCCCACTGTGGGACTGAAGCAGACTGACTGGCATGCCGGGCACAGCTGGGCCGTCTCTACTAAAACAGGGTACCTTTGTGGCGATGACAAGCGTCCACGTGGCCCTTTTGGTGGGTCGCAAAATAAATAACCAATCAGATGCCACAACAGCAGCAGTGTGCAGCATTGTGCTTCCCCCTATGTCACTTCCTGTCTGGGCCTCTGAGACATTCACCCAGTGTTTCATGGAGGAAATCAAAACACTGAATAGTCTCCATCCCAAACCCCACACTCCCACCCCAGACCCCCACCCCAGACCCCAGACCCTAAAGCTCAGTCTCTGCTGGAGTCAGGCGTTTCATGGACAAAATCAAAACACTGAATAGTGTCCACCCCACACCCCCACTTGCACCCCCACCCCCACCCCCACCCAAGACCCCAGACCCCACCCCCTAGAGCCCAGACCCCAGACCCTAAACCCCAGCCCCTGCTGGAGTCAGCCGTTTAATCTGATGGGGAATTTTTCTGTTCTTTGTTGCGCTTCGCTTTGCTTTTCTTCAGGCGCGCTCCCTCCTGTCCTGCTCTGGGCCTTTTAAGGGGCTCTGGGCGGCCCAGAGAGGCTATTTTCAGAGGGGCTCCAGCCCAGCCAGCGCTGCCCCTCACAGCAGGGCCCTCATGCTCCGGGAGGCCCCCAGAGAGGGAGCTCTGCCCTGGGTTTGCTTTCCCAGCGCATGGGTGTTTTTGATGGAGGAGTGGAGGCAAGATCATACACACACACGCACACACATGCACACACACACGCACAGACACACACATGCCGACATGCATGCATGCACACACACACGTACAGACAAAGACACAGGCGCGCACACACACAGAAAGACATGAGCACTCTGTCTCACTTTTTCTTCACCTAGGCCTCACACACGCACACATGCCCACGTGCACACACACACATACACACATACACACACATACACACACACACACACACACACACACACACACACACACACACACACACACACACACACACACACACATTGCGAAAATTACTGAGGTAACAAGACCTCAAACAATTTCCTGTGATTTAAAATAAACAAGTTAAATGTCATAACAGTACGTGTTTGTGTGTGTGGGTAAGTTTGTGGGTGCAGTGCATGCATGAGCAGTTCCAGAGCATGTTCGTGTGTTTGTGTGTGTGTGTGTGTGTGTGTGTGTGTGTGTGTGTGTGTGTGTGTGTGTGCATGTGTGTGTGTCTCTGTGTGTCTCTGTGTGTCTGTGTGTGTGCACGACCATTTCTGGGTGTGTGGATGTGTGTGTGTGTATGTGTGAACACATCCCTGTCTGGGTGTGTGGATGTATGAGTGTGTGTGTGTGTGTGTGTGTAAGGTACGCATGGTTGAAAGAGTGCTTGTTCATTTGCTGTGACTGGTGGACCAAGCAACTCCATCCACTGACCCACCCCACCAACCCCACCCCAGTCCAGCTGATATAACGGCCAGTCTGTGGGTGGTGGTGGTGGTGGTGGTGGTACATGGTGGTGGTGTGACCCCTGCCCCCCTCTCGCTGCATTCCTGCCCAGCCAAGGCTCACTCTGCTGGGCCAGGGGCCCCTGGAGTCGGGCCTCTCTCAGCTGGAGGTATGCAGCCTGAATTCCCCTGCTATCTCCTCAGCCCCATAGACACACACAGGCCCAGTGTCTCATTGCCGATAAGTACACACAGACAGGTGCAATCGCTCTTCAGTGTTTACACACATACACACACACGCACACGTGTGCGCACATACACACACGCACGCACACACATATAAAAACTCTCTATATTACGTTTAGCAGCATTATACTTTTTGATCTTGACATTTAGGCTCTTCAACAGGTTATGCCACACTAACTGTGTGTGTGTGTGTGTGTGTGTGTGTGTGTGTGTGTGTGTGTGTGTGTGTGCGTATGTGCGTGCATGTATGTGCGTGTGTGTGTGTGTTAAACAGACACTGAAGCATGACACAGGTCACATAAGTGTAACTAGTCCAGCAGCACTGATTCTCAATTCTCTTCTTCCACACCAAGCAGCCCCCCAGCAGCCTGCTCCCTAACAAGGCATCCATATGGGGACACACACACGCACACACACACACACACACACACACACACACACACACACACACACACACACACACACACACATACACACACACACACCCACCCTTGACCCCCACACACATACCCCCACACACCCCATCCCCAACACACACTTTAACCCCGACCAGAACATATCACCCCTGCATCAGGTTTCCTCGTAATGGCATAAATTCAGCAGAGGTAGGACCACACACGTACTGACACACACACACACACACACACACACACACACACACACACACACACACACACAAACAGAAACAGAAACAGAAAGGCATGCAGTCAGCTAGCAAAGAAAGAAAATACAGGGACAACTGTACAAACAAACAACACAACCTGAATACCACACGCTCTGCTTCCGGCTTACTCAGCTAAAGTCAAAAAGGTGCCTTTAGACGGATTTGGATTTGCATTTATTTGGGTCAGCAGGAACACAGAAAAACATGTGGTGTGACTTGAGGCACTCTGGTGTGTAAGACGTGTGTGGCAGTGGTTTTCCTCGCTAGTGTGTGTAGGACTGTGTGGGAGTGTGTGATCCTTTGGATATAGATGCCAT
>CM059277.1:6413001-6420501 GCA_030347295.1 Setipinna tenuifilis
GAGGGCCTGGGCCTGGGCAGGGGAGGAGGGGAGGGCAGGAGGAGAGGAGAGGAGGGGAGAGGAGAGGAGAGGAGAGGAGAGGAGGGGAGAGGAGGGGAGAGGAGAGGAGAGGAGAGGAGAGGAGAGGAGAGGAGGGGAGAGGAGAGGAGAGGAGAGGAGAGGAGAGGAGAAGAGGGGAGAGGAGGGGAGAGGAGAGGAGGGGAGAGGAGAGGAGAGGAGAGGAGAGGAGAGGAGAGGAGAGGGCCTGGGCTTGGGCCTGGGCAGGGGAGGGGAGGGGAGGGTAAGAGGGCCAGAGGTGGTGGCAGCGCCCGACACACAAAGGAGCCTCTGTTTCCTCTGGCATCCAGCTTACATCAGGCTGCCCAGAGTGGAGCAGAGTGGAGAGGAGAGGAGAGGAGCAGCCAGCCAACTACCACCAGCCAACCAGCCGCCAGCCAGCCTCTGCCCACCGCTTTGCTCTCTCTCTTTCTCTCTCTCTCTCCCTCTCTCCGTCTCTCTCTCCCTCTCTTTCTCTGTCTCTCCTTCTTTTTCTCTCTCCCTGTCTCACTGTCTCCCTCTCTCTCTCTCTCTCTCTCCCTCTCTTTCTCTCTCTCCTTCTCTTTGTCTCTCCCTCTCTGTCTCCCTCTGTGTGTGTCTCCCTCTGTGTGTGTCTCTCGCTCTCTTTTCCCATCTTTCATTTTCTCTCTTTTTCTAAAAATCTAATTTAAGCAGCTCTTTCTCTTTCGCTCTCCCCATCTCTTTCTTGCTTTCTCTTCCTCTCCCTCTATTTCTCTTACTCTTTCCCCCCCTTTTGTAAATCAAATTTAAGCTGTTTTATTTGCATGACCATTTATGCAGTGTTTGTCCGAACAGAATGTAATATGAAAACAGACACAGTGACGCTGCACAAGGAAAGAGCACACAAACAGGAACACACACACACACACACACACACACACACACAGGAAGTGTGGAGTTCAGACTATCCATCCATAAAACCTGCGGCCAACGCACCGTTTGAACTCACTATCATCCGTAAATAACCCCAGACTGCCCGGAACTCCGGAGTGTCCCTTTAAGACGGGTTCAAGAACAACAGGTAGCACAGCAGACGATCACATGCAGAACAGGAAGTGTGAATCAGGCCTGAGAGTAAACAGTAACACTATTCCACTGTGGTCACTGTGCCAAGGCCCAGACTGGCCTGTGCTGACCTGTGTCTTTGATACTAATTCCAATAAACCTCTCCTCTTTTCACCTCTTCTTAATCTTCATTTCCCTCAGTTCATATGCTATTGAAATGTATCTGCCTCCAACTCTCTTCTTCTCCCTTTTTCTCCTCTTTCACTCGTTCTATCCTGCCCTTCTTTTCTCTCTCTCTCTCTGTATCCTCAGAAGTCTTGCCAGCTAGCCAGCCACTGTCCACCACTGCTGGGCTCTCTCTCTCTCTCTCTCTCTCTCTCTCTATTTCTCCCTTTCCATCTCTTCTTCTTCTTTCTCTCCATCTCCTTTCCTCCTTTCTTTCCTTCTCTGACTACTTCTTTCTTGGAGGTTTCTCTTTGTGTCTCTTTCTCCCGGCCAGAGACACGCAGTCACACTTTCTGCTGTCTGTTTCTCTCCTCAAGCCCAAACCTCTGGTCCAGGCCAGACCGCGTTCCCTGTGTTGGCTGATAGGAATCAGCTGTGCTCAGTGCTGGCACACATGCTGGCCACGGACGCTGGAGAAGCACTTGTGCTAGAGTGCCCCCCCCTCCCTCCAGATTCATTAGCCTGCGTTAGTGCCCCCCCCCCCTCCAGCCTGCGTTCTGCCCCCCCTCCAGCCTGCGTTAGCGTGCCCCCCCTCCAGCTGCATAAGCCTGCTATACAGTGCCCCCCTCCCTCCAGCTGCAGTAGGCTGCGTTAATGTGCCCCCCCCCCCTCCAGAGGCATGAGCCTGCCTTAGAGTGCCCCCCATTCCCTCCAGTCACATTAGCCTGCTTTAGAGTGGGTGGGTCACGGGTCACCGAAAAACAACATGGCCGTCGGCGCTGTCTTTACCACAGCTACAGCTGGTCCTGTCCAGATTCTGTATCAACATTTATGGTAAAGGGATGGTGTTTATGTAGGGCTTTTTCTCAGCAGAGAACTTAAAAGTGTTTTTACATGTTCATGCCTCACATTTACCCAAATTCCGCAAACACACACGCGCACACACACACACACACACACACACACACACACACACACACACACACACACACACACACACACACACACAATTAAACACTGGCAGATGGCAGCAACAGATCAGTGTTTTATGCTGAAGAACACATATCCAGGAGGTCAGGAGGAGTTCAAACAGAACCAGCAACCCCTTAAACTGTTGGGTGCACCACACCTACAACTTACATGCATGCACTCATCTGCCAAACAGTTACATAACATCAGGCAGCAGACAGCAGAGAAGCAGAGATGTATGTATAGACAAATATGAGGCTCTGGGTGGCCCTGCTGTTACTGTTAATCTACTGGCCTAGTCACTGTATGTGTCTGTGTGTGTGTGAGTGTGTGTGTATGGGTGTGTGTGTGTGTGTGTGTGTGTGTGTGTGTGTCTGTGTGTGTGTGTGTGTGTGTGTGTCTGTGTGTCTGTGTGTGTGTGTGTGTGTGTCTGAAGATGCTGCATGGCGATATTTTCTCAGCTTATATTAGCCGCACTGGAACTCTGGAGTTACATCCAGTGGCCAACGGCAACACACACACACACACACACACACACACACACACACACACACACACACACACGAGTGGCGAATGAGAGCGAGAGCGGCCGGCAGCGACGGTTGGCCCGCGGGAGGGCGGGCGGTAAATCACTGGCCATCTCTGGAATGAGCACTCACTTCCTGCACTGCCCCGGAATCTCACAGATATCTCCTGACCACAGGAAACGCCTGCACATGGCACTGGGGCTGGTGGGAGTGTGTGTGTGTGTGTGTGTGTGTGTGTGTGTGTGTGTGTGTGGAGCGGGGGGAGATTGTGGTTCATACAAATGCCATCACTTTGGTTGGTGGGGTGGGAGTGTGTGTGTGTGTGTTTGTGTGTGTGTGTGTGTGTGGAGTGGGGGGAGATTGTGGTTCAGACAAATGCCATCCCCCGATAACACACAGGCCCACCACAATAGCGTCTCTTATTTCCAGTGAAAAACAGGCCTTTGTGTCTTGGACACAAACACTGAACCATATTAATGCAATTTGGCCACTTGGTCATATTTGTTCAATTTACTCAAAACTTTTATCCTGGTAAGTCACAAGAGAGGGAAAAACCAACAACCAGACCAGCTGGCTCATTAACCCTGGCCAATGATCAAAGCCCTGAATTTGGGGGGAGAAGAGAAAAAAAAAGAAAAAAAAAAAGAAAACAAGGTCTCTCCGTGTGACTGTCTGCACTTTGCGCGTTGCCATGGCGATGACCTCAGCCCTCACTCCCACACAAACAGAGCTGGGTCCCCCGGGGGCGTCACTGGAGCCCCCCCAGCACTGTGGCCTGATGGGAGCGGCTGATAAAGTTAGCAAAGTTAGCTCCTGTGTGCTGTGCTGTGTGCTGGGAAAAGGGGATCAATAGTGGCTAGCGTCTCAAAGCACCGCCATCTCGTTCTCGTCTCTCCACTTACCTGCAGCGTGCTCCTCGGGGAGCCCAGACTGGGTCAATGGGCCTGGGAGTGTGGAGAGGAGTGGGTGGGTGTGTAGGGGGTGTGGTGGTGAGTGGATGTGTGTGTGTGTGTGTGTGAGAGAGAGAGAGATAGTGTATGTGTGTATGTGTGTGTGTGTGTGGTGTGTGTGTGTGTGGGGGGGGGTGAGTGGATGTGTGTGTGTGTGAGAGAGAGTGTATGTGTGTGTTTGTGTGTGTGTCTGTGTGTGTGTGTGGGGGGGGTTCTGTTCATGTACTGTAGTTCTTATCATTTCTCCTCCTTCCTCAAACTAGACACCTTTACGTCACTACACCCACACACACGCACACACACGCCCACACCCACACACACACACACACACACACACATAAACACAAACACACACAAACACACACATACACACACATACATACACATACATACACACACACACACACACGAAGAAGCCACTTCAGGTTACCATTTGTCCCAAGCAAACACACACATACACACACATACACACACATACACACACACACACACACACACACACACACACACATACACACACAAACACACGAAGAAGCCACTTTAGGTTACCATTTGTCCCGAGCATGTGTGAGTGTAGAGGAGTATGTGTGTGTGTGTTTTCTATAATGAAATCTCTGTGGAAAGGTTGAGTCACACACAGAAAGCCATAGAACACTCACACTAGCCTGGCATTCCGCAGCATTCTATTTTAGAACACTCGAGGGCTTCATACAGCAGGAAGAATTACATGCATTTTACCCCACAATTAACTTCTGTCTCAGTCCAAATAACAATTAAGTTTCTCATCTCTGCCAGTGAGGGAGTAATCGCAAGCTTGACGGATTGACTTGTTTGGACTACCAGAACCAGGGATGTGGCTGCCTGCACAAATACACTGTTTTATCATACAGTGCTGTATTGTAGGGTGTCTGCTGATGTTGCATAACTTCTGGGGTGAGATTTGGAGCATGTTAAGTTAAAAACACAGTTTAAAGTTCTGACCCCATTGGATTAGCTGTCAGTGCCCACTCTCTGCCGAAGGGCCGAAACTATCATTTAAAGCCATATCCTATTGGCCATGATACTTTTGCTTAATATGTGTTTGCTTTGTGTGATATGGGCTCTTAGATAAATTCTAGAGAGAGAGAGTAAGAGAGAGACAGAGAGAGAAAGAGACAGAGAGAGAGAGACAGGGAGAGAGAGAGAAAGAGAGAGAGACAGAGAGAGAGAAAGAGAGAGAGAGACAGAGAGAGAGAGAGAGAGAGAAACAGAGAGGGCCCAGTGAGAGCAATCCATTAGGTTTCCACATAATGTAAGACACCCCCACAACATGGCACCCAAAGCACTGACTATGTGAAAGGCTCCAGCCCCAACACACACACACACACACACACACACACACACACACACACACACACACACACACACACGGACACACACACACACACTCACACGGACACACACACACACACTCACACATATCTCATCCAAGCTGTTTCCCCAATAACAAAAGGCAGCACATATGGTGAGTGTATGTGTTGGGAATGGTTTGGGGTGTGTGTGTGTGTGTGTGTGGGGGGTTAAATATACTGCTGCTGATGGGGTACCCCCCCCCCCCATTAGTCTACCTCCCCAGTGCTGGCCGTGACTGTGGGCCAGAGCCAGAGCCCTTTTATAAATCACGCCCTGGCGCTCCACGCTCTCCGACTCCGACTCCCAGCCCCGCGCAAATTCCAGCAGCCATTTTTCCAGACATTCCTCCACATCCCCCTGGTGCAGCTCCTTGGCTCCGGACTCATTTTCCCAGGGCAGCGCCTCAGCCAACGGGAACGCAGCGTGACGATCAGCCCCAGCCCCAGCCCCGGCACACTGAGACACAGGCACACAGACACAGGCACAGCCAGCCCAGCCCGGCCGACACACACACTCAGGTCTCCCTGCCCTGAAGGGACACTCATTAAAGGCAGACACATCACTTCCTCCCATAGGCGCTATGTCCAATGTGGGTTTGCCCCCCTCCTCCTCTACCTGTCACTGTGCCTCACCTGTACAGCAGAATGTGCAATACCTTAATATTTATAACTTCTGCACGCACCCCGTTTTCCTTTTACTGTTTATTATCTATTATGTTCTTGTATATACTACTTTTTGAATTTGTTTCTACAATGCTTCCTCGCTTGACACTTTGATACTTTTACCCTGCATGTTTGTGCCCTTGCTATCTAATTTCGCCGTACAGGCAACTGTTCAATGACGATAAAGGTCTTGAAGTCTTAAAGTCTTGAAGACATAGCCACAGCTGGGCTGGCATTGGTCTGTGCCCACCCACTTGTTAATCAGGCCCACCCAATCAGGAGGCTCGTTTTGCTTGACTGACTGTTTAAGTAATAATAGCAACCTATGTGTTTTGGGCTATGATTTTTGGCGGGCCCTCTCCACCCATTTTAGGATTCCTGGCTACGCCCCTGCTCCCTCCTTCCTCCCTCCCTCTGCCCTGCACATCCCAAGAGATCCCAGCCCCTGCTTGATTTCCTGGGACTCACGCAGCAGGCTGAGGCAGAGTAAACATCTTTTTTTATGACATCTCTGACTGTTTATCTAAAAGTATGTGACAAAATTCCTCGGATCCTTCACTGCGTGCCAAAACTTCAGAGGGAGCTCAGAAAGCCAGAGATGCTTTTCTGTTTCAAACTGTCCTCTGAGGCAGAATGCGGGGACGCCGTGACCATGTGACCATGTGATGGTGTCTCTATGGAGCTGGGCATAATACACTCTACCGCTGGTGACGGAGGATAAAAGAGGTGCCAGCCTCGACCTTACACCTCCACTTTAATACTGACTGAGAACAGTCTCACACACACACACACACACACACACACACACACACACACACACACACACACACACACCAACACACAGACACACAGACACAGACATAGACACACACACACACACACACACACACAATAAGCCACGTCAGGTTACCATTTGTCCCAAACTCACGTGTGAGTTTAGAGGAGTATGTGTGTGTGTTTTCTATAACGACACACACACACACACCCACACACACACACACACACACACACAAACGCTGACATTCGTGTAGCAGACACACACAAATCTATTCTATACTCACACTGAGTATCTCTAATCTCCAGGCCAGCTCAAGGACATCCATCATCCATCTCCATCAGTCACGCCACTCTTGTGTGTGTGTGCGTGTGTGTGTGTGTGTGTGTCTCTTCCCGCATGAGGGGCTGGGACTGGGCCATGAGAGTCAGCTGGTTCCTGGTGAAGCTGAGTTGTGGATGGATTGGACCCAAACGCTTTTCTGTAACAGTCCTTTTTACAGTATATCTACATGGAACCACATGTAACAGTATGTACTTACACTGTACACGCCTAACACTAACACTAACCCTAAACCCAACACCTAACCCTAAGGCACAGTGTAAGTAAATAATGTTACTTTTGACACCCTTTATTACATTGTACCCCATGATGTAGATACACTGTAACAGGGACTGTTATTACATTGGTAGGTGTTACAGGCATATCCTAACTTCAACTGACACAATGCACTGAACGATCAATCTGGTGCTCTCTGACCACAGTGAATCTGTTTAATTATTTGCCATTTTGTTACGTCTTGTACGCTAGCGTCATAAAGATACCTCTTTATGTCAACTAGTTGACTTTCCTCCAGTTTTCCTTTTCCTTCTGACTTTTTGTCAAAACAACACGTCTTCACTAGAGACAGGCCAGGCGGAGATGCAGACAACCGTTCATCTCTCAGCAAAACACACCCAGTGGAGTGTATGCTAGAGTGGTGCCTCACTGATTTTAGG
>CM059277.1:6425501-6433001 GCA_030347295.1 Setipinna tenuifilis
TCTGCATGTGGATTTTTGTCATTTTAGAGGCGAACACCTTCCTGGTTTCTTCGAAATCCGGGTTGTTGGAGGAATCTCTTTTCATTCGGAACAATCCGTCCTTTGACGCCTCATACATGTTGAGGTCCTCAATGAATTTGCTTGCTTCCAGTCCCAAGTCATCGTACTTATCCATGATGAAAATCCAAAGTAATGGTCAAGTTACCAACACTAAAACAGTAGGCTGTCTTCTCAGTCTGAAATTTAAGAGATTGTCATCCACACCAATTCAAGTTCCAACCAATCTGTCATTTAATACAGTTGCGATAACAATTTTAACGAGTCGTAAAACAACCTCGTAATGTTAGGGGAAGTCTATTCCCAGGTCAATAAAATGTTAGAAATGAATAGTCCGAGTTGGTAGAGAAGAAGACACACGTATCCGAAAAACAGTTAAAAAAAGTTTTCACAAAGTTCTGTTGGGAAATCAGTACCTCGCTGAAGTACCGAAGTAGCAATATCCAAACTCTAACTAGTCAAACCCGTTGCTGCCGACAGCGAAAAGGCAGCGGATCGGATCGGTGGTTATCCCTTGTGGGGCAATGGGTTTAAATCCTTCCAGGAGACGTTTCTTCCACGAGCTTCCTCCAGTACGCCAGCGTCCGTATGTTGCTGTCCGCTTCAAATCACAGTTGAATTTCGTCCCGCCTGCCCCCTCTCCAATCCAAGAGTATGGCGCTCAGCGCGGAAGCCGTCTCCAGACTTTGGAAGTTTTCTATGAGATCTTTACCAGGAGGTTATATTACAATGCGACAGTTTACTAATATGCTACCTTTCCATGTATAACTTATCCCCGGACAAGAACTTCTACGGCCGTGGTCAAATAAGTCTGTGTGTGGAGATGGTAGTGAGAACGAATAGTAGTCCAGAGGGCTATGTGGACCATGAGAGTGTAAGAGCGCTCAAGTTGAATTTAAAGACACAGTGAACTTTTTTTCCTGTAAATACTTTGTCACGGCTGACGGACAGGAGACACAGGATTCTTTTGCGTGGGTAGGCGACGCGATTCCAAAGCCAAACACGCACAAACATGCTATTTTAGGCAACGGGGATTTTTTAACCAGTAAAATCAACAGTGCCATGTAGTTGTGCCAGAAGGCGACGGTGTGTTTGTCTCTGCATAAGATAGCTGCTGTAGGTTGCCGTGTGTTGATTAAGAACTAGCCCCAAAGATAAATGTAATTAATTCTTCAATATTGAAAATTTAATAACAGTAATCTGTTATTCTGTTAAGCATTTCAAATGATACTATGAATAAATATTAAATTGCTAAGGTTTGCATAGAACATAGAATCTACTGACATAAAATCAGTAATTTCACCTACATAGACTTTCTATTTGCACCGCCCAAATTACACAATGTCAGTATTTGATACTGCATACCAACTTCATTAGCTACTATTATTACTTAGTTTGTGATTCAGGACACAACTCTTAGATGCTACACAGAAACTGTGAGAGCAGTGTAGTCACTGGGCTGGTTGTGAGCTCACAGACAGAGTGCTTGCTGACTGAGTAGGAGGGTGAGTGAATGACTGTAAGTGTGACAGGGTAAGGGGATATGGCACACAGTGGATGGGCTGGTGAGTGAGTGAGTGTAAGTGTATCGATGTAAGGGGATACGGCCGAGAGTGCAAACACACAATAGAGACAGAGCCAGAATCAGTGTACTGCCACAGGGACAAAAACACAAACAGCAAACGAGAGGCACTGAGACTGAGTGGGTAAATAAGTGACTGAGTGAGTGAAAAAGTGAATAAGTGAGTGTATTAGGGAGTGTATTAGTGAGTGAGTGAGTGAGTGAATGACTGAGTAAATAAGCAATAATCTTTGTTATCCTGACATACCAATACATATGGGACCTATGGGACAAACACAGACACACACACACACACACACACACACACACACACACACACACACACACACACACACACACACACACACACACACAGAGAGAGAGAGAGAGAGACAGAGACAGAGACAGAGACAGAGAGACGTGTGCTGTGTTGCAGCCTTTGCAGGGACCACACTCTCCTTTGTCCAAAGAGCTACAGTGGGAACTGCACTGGTGGTGAAGGGTGGGGAATGAGATGCTGGCAGGTGGTATACACACACACATACACACACACAAACACACACACACACACACACACACACACACACACACACACACACACACACACACACACACACACACACACACACACAGGCACTGGGGCACTGCTAGAAACTATGACCCCCCTGAAAAAAAAAAAAATTGGGCCCCCACCCCAACCATATCATAGTCCTCTGTGGGCCCCTGTGAAGCACTGGGCCCCCTCAATCAACCTGATCCACCCCCCACCTTAGCAGCACCCCAGTGTGCGCACACACCAGAGACAAGGCCACTGGGTAGTGTCTTTGACTGGCCTGCTGCACGTTGCTCCCGAGGCCCTGCTGCCGTTTTGAGGGCTGCATTACACTGATGCAGCAATGCACAGAATGAAGTCTCCATGTGTCCCCGTGCACACACAACCACCATGTGTACATCAGTGTCAAACGGGCCACACAGACAGCAACCATATGTATATGAGGTACACACACAGGCCACAACAGAGGCCCACTTACAGGCTTTCTCACGCTGGTAGCTGGTATATGTTGGTGTGGATCCAATAAAGAGGGGGAGCCACACACAGACATATGGGGAGAATGGCACCCAACATGGGGGACGCAAATTAAATTAAACATTGCCATTCTTTCCATTGAGTGGCTTAGAAACCCTATAAAAACAAAGACCTTGATTGAATGTGTTTGCATGAAGTGGTAACTAAGTAAATTAAACAGTGTTTCTTTTTTTTTTAAATGGCAGCGCTGGTGTGTTTTTGGCATATTTAAAACCTCTGGAGGTTCCTTTGTGTTGGATGTTATGAGACTGTGTGTGTGTGTGTGTGTGTTGTGTGTGTTGTCTGGCAACCTCTGTATTGTAGGTAAGGTGGTTGGAACCGTTTCGGTGAGACTGTCTGTGTGCATGTGTGTGTGTGTGTATGTGTGTGTGTGTCTTTTGTCTAACCACGTGTGGCATGTAGGTAAGGTGTTTGGAGCCGTCTCACTGAGACTGTGTGTGTGTGTGTGTGTGTGTGTGTATGTGTGTGTGTGTCTTTTGTCTAGCCACCTCTGGCATGCAGGTAAGATGTTTGGAGCTGTCTTGGTGAGACTGTGTGTATATGTGTGCATCTGTGTGTGTGTCTATTGACTAGCCACCTCTGGCATGTAGGTAAGGTGTTTGGAGCCACCTTGGTGAGACTGTGTGTGTGTGTGTGTGTGTGTCTGTCTGTTGCCTAGCCACCTGTGGCATGTATACAGGTAAGCTGCTTGGTGCCATCATCTCAGTGGCTCTCTTGGCTCCTCTTTTGGCTGCATGATTATCAGTGGCGCCCGGGTTTTCCCGCCCTAACCACAGCACAGCACAGCACACAGTCACAGCAGCAGCCTAATTGTGAAATTGGGAACAAATGTGCAAAACAACTCACCCCTCCCTGGATTCCTAACTCACATGCTGCTGCTGTGCTGCTGTTGTTGTTGTTTTTTTCCAGCAGTTAGTTAGCGGGGCGGAGATGGGGGTGTGGAAAGAATAGATAGAATATTCTGGAACCTGCACCGAGAGTCATAACTCACGTCTTCAGTGAAATACTTTATTTCCTCATCCCCCCTTTGGAACGCTTGCTTACACTCTCCGTTGTCATGGAAACGCTGGGCTTCTGCATCAGGCTTGCTTGGTGTGAGCTTGGTACCAGGTCTGTAAATTACCTGAGGTGTGAAAGTACTTTGCGGGCCACCAAACACGCACACACACACACACACACAAATGGGGATGGCATTAGATGGTGCCAAGCTATTTTCTGCCATGTTGAAAAGACCTGAGATGTACCAGGCACTTTAGTTAGACTTTAGCACGTGCCTACCACATACTGACGCCAACCACACTAGTCAGGCCTCCAAGAACCAGCTGGCCAGGGGCAAGGAGAGGAGAGGACTGGAGAGGACAGGTATACAGGGGAGAACAGAGAAGAGGAGAAGGGAGAAGAGCAGAGGGATGAGTGGAGAGAAGAGGACTGGAGAGGACAGGTATACAGGGGAGAACAGAGAAGAGGAGAAGGGAGGAGAGGAGAGGGGGTGAGTGGAGAGAAGAGGGGTGGAGAGAAGAGGGGTGGAGAGGACAGGTATACAGGGGAGAACAGAGAAGAGGAGAAGGGAGAAGAGCAGAGGGGTAAGTGGAGAGAAGAGGAGATATCTGGAGGGGAGGAAAGAGGAGAAGAGAGGAGAGGGGGTGAGTGGAGAGGAGAGGAGTGGAGAGGACATGGAAGGAAGGAGAGGAGGAGAAGGAAGGAGAGCTCTGGAGGGGAGGAAAGAGGAGAGGAAATTAAGAGAAAGAAGAGGACAGGGTCAGAGAGGAGAGGTGAAGACAGAAGAGGAGGGAGGGGAGATTTGAGGAGAGGAGAGAAGAAGAGAGGAAAGGAGTTAAGAAGAGATGAGAGGTGAGGAGAATTAATGAGATGAAAGGAGAGAAGAGTAGAATTGAGAAGAGGAGAGAGGAGCGTAGACATGAGGAGAGGACAGTAAAACAAAGAGAGGAGAGAGAAAAACAAGAAGAGGAAAGGTGGTACCCTGTCCTGTCAGGGCTTGTTTGTTGGCTTGGGTGGCGTGTGTGCACCAGGACAGACCCCATCCTGTCCTGTCCCTGTGCCCAACATGGCAATGCAGAGGTGCTCAGGCGCAACGCAAACAGCTCACACCCAGAATACACACACGTGGGAAGACACGCAGGTGTGGACCACTCCCAGGCCACGGAGACGTGAGCCCACACCTCGCTCCTATTCAGGAGGAACACACACACACACACACACACACACACACACACACCCATACACACACACGTACACACACACACACACACATACACACACACATACACACACACACACACATACACACACACACATAATTACAGAAGCTGTGGCCTGGATGAGTGATTTAGCGGTGTGGTTTGTGTATACATATAAATATGTGTGTATGACTGTTTGTGCGTGTGTGTGTGTGTGTGTGTGTGGGAGGCAACCCAGGTGGCCTGCTACGATTCGGTGCATGCACCCCACCTCTGTGACCCCTGCCATTGGTGCAGATTTGGTGGTGTGTGTGAGAACACACACTCTCCTGGACCCTGCTAGCCACACATTCCACTGCGGCAATGATATCTGCAGAGAGAGCACTGAGAGGAATGCCTGTCCCTGATAAAAACAACCCCCCCGACCCTCTGCACACACACTTACACACACTTACACACACACTTACACACACTCATACACACACTCATACACACACTCATACACACACTTACACACACACACACACACACTTACACACACTCACACACACATACACACACTTGCACACACTCGTACACACACACACACACACACACACACACACTTGCACACACTCATACACACACTTAGACAGATTCAGACACACACACATCCACAGCAACATTCTTCTTCTCTCGTACACACACAAACTCACAAACACACTGACCTAAGCGCACTCACAAACTCATAAAAATATGCACACTGACTCCCAATAGACAAATATACAAACACAAAACAAACATCCACAAGCAGCTCCATCCAGTTGAGACCAGAGTTGCTTGTTAACCGAGTCTCCAAAGAGAGGCAGGTGAGGGGGTTGGTGTGTGTGTGTGTGTGTGTGAGTGTGTGTGTGTGTGTGTGTGTGTGTGTGTGTGTGAGAGAGAGAGAGAGTGTGTGTATGTGTGTGTGTGTGTGTGTGTGTGTGTGTATGTGTGTATGTGTTTGTGGGGGGTATGGGGGGTGGTGGTGGTGGTTGTAGACGCAGACTCCCTTAATGTCCTCCCTGTGCGATTAGATTACTGGGAAGGCAAACCTCAGCAAATCATGCCAGCGGTGTTTATAAGCCGTGAAACATGCCAGTGAAACATGCCAGTGAACCCAGGAGCCTGTCTGCAGATCTGTCTGCTCTTTATGATGAGAACAAGTACATGTACATGAACAAAAACAAAATATAATCTCAGTGTGTACTTATGCTGACACAGCGATTGACTAGGATCATCCGTCCTCCTGATAAAGTGGCACAGCGTGTGCGTGCATGCGTGTGTGTGTGTGTGTGTGTGTGTGTGTGTGTGTGTGTGTGTGTGTGTGTGTGTGTGTGTGTATGTGTGTGTGTCTGGGACATTTGTCTGCTGGGTTTTGATGACTAGATGGACAGTACTGTTTGTGACACCATGTTCCTGTCTCCTCTAGTCTAAGGTGTTTATTTCGATGCTCTAAATGTGTTTCACTGATGTGGTATCACTGCCCGCATTTTCATTAGTCTGAGGTTGTTTTCAGTGTGTGTGTATGTGTGTGTGTGTGTGTGTGTGTGTGTGTGTGTGTGTGTGTGTGTGTGTCTGGGATAATTTCTGTTGGGTTTTGATGACTGGATGGGCAATACTGTAAGTGACGCCGTGTCAATGAGGTGTTTATTGTAAAGCTCTTAATGTGCTCAGCCTGCATTTCCATTAGTCTGAGGTTTTAAGCTCTTAACAGGTAACACAGTGTGTGTGTGTGTGTGTGTGTGTGTGTGTGTGTGTGTGTGTGTGTGTGTATGTGTGTGTGTGTGTGTGTGTGTGTGTGTGTGTGTGTGTGTGTCTGTGGGACAATTTCTGCTGGAGTTTGATGACTGGGTGGAAAACACTGTTATAGATGTAGTCTGGCTGCATCTCCTGTAGTCTGGGATTGTTTGTCCAGGTCTGAACCCACCACAGGGGCTCTGATGAGGGCGGGTGAGAAGAAAAAATGACAGGTCAGAGGTGAAGGGGTCACAGGCTGACAGACTGAGTCAGCAAAGCAAACGCAGACGATAACCTCCACTGGACTACAGCTGGCCCCAGGGCCTGTCCATAAGTAGGAATTAGTAACGGGTCTGATGAACTCAAACGGAGTGGTAGCCATACAACTCCACCAGCTAGCATGAGAGTGGTAAGCTCTTCTAATAGCAGACCTCGATGGCTTATTTCTTCCAGAAAATCAAACTGTGAGACTCTTTAGTAACACTTTATTTTGGTAGTCCAGCCAAAGGACTCCTTTTAAATTACATTTTATGTATAACAAACAAACTCCATAACCATACAATTCCACCACCTAGCATGCTATCGGGGAGACAGAACTCTCATCGAAGGGGGTAAGGCTCGCGGCGGGGGACTTTGTGTTTATATCAACAATGCCTGGTGTCGGGACGCTGTCATAAACCCTTCTAATAGCAGACCTAATTTTTCCAGAAAATCCAACTGTGAGACTCTTTAGTAACACTTTATTTGGGTAGTACAGCCACAGCATTCCTTTTAAATTACTATTTTACATATAACAAACAAACTCCCCAAAACAGGTATGTTAAACAGGCAACTCAGAT
>CM059277.1:6443001-6445501 GCA_030347295.1 Setipinna tenuifilis
TATTCCTTTGTTAATCAGTGCCTCATGCGACCACTGTACTCATGTGTATCTGCTCTTCAATCATCTCCTCTCATAAATCTATGGCCTTTAATTACGTTAAGAAAAACAGGAGAGAGAGAGAGAGGGAGAGGAGGAGAGAGAGAGAGAGGGAGAGAGAGAGGGAGAGAGAAAGAGCGAGACAGAGAGAGGGAGACAGGAATGGAGAGAGAGAGGAAGAGGGGGGGAGAGAGAGAGAGAGAGAAAGAGAGGAACAGAGAGAGAGGGTGAAAGAGGAATGGAGAGAGAGAGAGAGAGAAACAGAGTTCCCTGAGGAGTTGTCTCTAGAATTCCATGCTTTTGTTTTCCTGTACTAAACAAGACGCAAATAACCTGGCCAGGCCTACAGATTCCAGAAAACAAACCTGTGTGTGTGTGTGTGTGTGTGTGTGTGTGTGTGTGTGTGTGTGTGTGTGTGTGTGTATGTATGTGTGTGTGTGTGTATGTATATGTGTATGTATGTGTGTGTATGTGTATGTGTGTGTATGTGTGTGTGTCTGTATGTGTGTGTGTGTGTGTGTGTGTGTGTGTGTGTGTGTGCGTGTGTGTGTGCGTGCGTGTGTGTGTGTGTGTGTGTGTGTTGAAGTCATGTGAGTTTGACTGGTGAGGAATGCTTAGCAGGCATGCAGTCCCTTTTCCCTCTATCTCTCATACACACACTTGAGGTCGAGGGAAACACACATCCTTCCTGAGGGCTTTGTGTGGGTTACACACACACACACACACACACACACACACACACACACACACACACACACACACACACACAGCCTCTTCTAGGCGTGGGAGCCCATACGTTGTAATCCCAAATGATCCTGAATTTTGTAAGACCTTGTGCAACACATATTGTAACATACAGACACACACCCACATGTCAATGAGCACACACACATATTACATACACAGACACAGCAACGCATACACACATAGTGTGTAAACACAAACCTCATCACAACCATAGCAACATAGCATACACATATACACAAGTACATGCACATACTGTACAGTACATGCAAACAAACACAATGTTAGCATGAACAGAAACATAAATACAAGTTATTAATAAATATAAATATACCTCAGCACACTATAAACAAATAAAAACAAATAAACAAACACACATCAATGCACAGAAACATGTGTACACAAACAGGTGCACACGCCATGTGTGCCCACACACACACACACAAACACACACACACACGCACACACACACAAGCCTATTTCTCACACTGTGGTTATCAGTCAGGATGTTGGCTTGAGTCGTAGGGCAGAGCAAAGTTCTCTCTGTGCGTGTCTGCATGTGCATATGCATGTGCATGAGTGTGTGTGTGTGTGTGTGTGTTGGGGGTCTTGTTTATGTAGCTCTTTCACAATAGCTGGATGTGTTGAGGGGTGAGAGGGGGTGGAGGGGGGGGGGGGGGGGGGGGTTCGTCACATGCTTC
Source organism: Setipinna tenuifilis (assembly GCA_030347295.1). Classification (NCBI taxonomy): domain Eukaryota; kingdom Metazoa; phylum Chordata; class Actinopteri; order Clupeiformes; family Engraulidae; genus Setipinna; species Setipinna tenuifilis. The sequence goes on from CM059277.1 coordinate 6,444,483, forward strand.
CACATTTAGCCACTAAATCCCTCCCTCCGTTCCCGTCTTCTCACACCAAAGGGTCGCAGGTTGTCACTTTGGAAATGCCGCCACTCAAACACCCCCCACCCCCTCGACCCCCCCCCCCACCATTGCCACCTCAGGAGCCTCACAGTGGGACACATTGGACCAGCACCAGGTGGCAATACCAACAGAGTGACACCTCAATCAGCCCTGTGGAACACACACCAGCAGGTTGTCTTCTTGTCATGGGTAGGGCCTGGCTGATGGTGCCCAAAAAGGATTGATGGAGGTGGTGATTGGACTGATTGGACTGGTGATAGTGGAAACATTGTCCAAATAGGACTGGTCAAGGGGTGGTGTGGCACTGGTTGGATTGGTGAGAGTGGAGGCCAGGTAGGACTGGGGAGGGAGTGGTACAACACAGCCCCCTGGGGGAGTGATATTGTAGCTCAGGCAGGACAGTTTAGGGTGGAGTTGGGCCAGGTACTGTAAGACTCATCAGGGTGGAGTTGGGCTAGGTAGGATTAATTATGGTAGTGGTGTTGCCCAGGTAGGACTGATCAGGGCTGAGTTGGGCCAGGTAGGACAGATTATGCTGGACTTCGGCCAAGTAGGACTGATTATGGTGGTGGTGTCGCCCAGTTAGGACTGATGAAGGTGGAGTTGGGCCAGGTAGTAGTGATCAGGGTAGAGCTGGCCCAGGTAGGACTGATTAGGATGTAGTTAGGACAGGTAGTACTGATTAGGGTGGAGTTGGGCCAGGTAGTACTGATCAGGACCTTGAGACACTGAGCAGGGGTTTCCCCTCATTGGTCAGATGAGGGCTGCAGGCTAGAACACAAGGGGAATTCTGGGAAAGAGAATAAGAGGGCAGCTACGGAGAACAGAACAAGGGTGTAATAGAATAAACCCATGCACATGTGACACACACACACACACACACACACTTACTTACTGAAGGCACATGTATCTCCTTGTGTGTGTGTGTGTGTGTGTGTGTGTGTGTGTGTGCGTGCGTGTCTGTG
>CM059277.1:6453001-6455501 GCA_030347295.1 Setipinna tenuifilis
CTTGCGGGCGGCGTCCCGGTCTCGCTTACCGAGGGAGGAGGGGTCAGGGGTCAAGCCGCCTTCCCGCGCCTCACGCAGCTTAGTGACCAGCGCCCACAGACGAGTCTGCCACCGCAACACACCTGGCAGGGCATCGGCTGGATGGGACAACACACACACACGCACACACACACACAAACACGCACACACACACACACACACACACGAACACACACACACAAACACGCACACACAAACACGCACACACACACACACACACACACACACACACACACACACACACGAACACACACACACAAACACGCACACACACACACACACACACACACACACACACACGAACACACACGCACATGAACACATAGACACATACACACACACACACACACACACACACACATAAAAATAGATGAACACACAAAAATATACACACACACACACAAATAGACACAGACAGAAAGGCACACAGACACAGACACACAGACACACACAGCCACACACAGACACACACACAGTCACACACACAGGCACACACAGGCACACACACAGACACACACAGACACACACACACACACTTTGTGATAACTTGTAGAAGCTCTGATAACAGGCCATGTTGATTTCCAACACTGAAGCATTTACATTTAAATTGGAGTTGGAACCAAGTCGACAGATCTGATTTGAGTTTTCATCAGAAGCTGTTTTGCCAAAAGTGAGGGTGACACCCTCAAAAATAACCGTGAAATTGTACACTTAAAGTTATGCATATTTTGGCCCGAATCAGCAAGGTGGATCAAACCTGAGATGGCATTTTTCCAAGCAAAGAACAAGGCAGCAATTCTCCAAGCAAAGAACAAGGCAGCATTGCCAAAGCTAGGAATGACACAGCATTTCCAAAGCTAGGAGTGACACAGCATTTAAGAAGCTAAGAATGAGGCAGCACATTCAATGTTGAGAGTGAGTAAGCATTTTACATTTGGTGGTAAGATGAGCCCTTTTGTGGCCAGTTATTGCATCAAATAAGATGTAAATAAATTTTCAAAGCTAAGAATCTCACAGCATTTTCAAACGTAAGAGTGAGAGTAAGAGTAAGAGTGTGTTTTAAGCTGTACATAAGACAACATTTTCATGTGAGTGAGACACTTGAGAGTAAGACAGCATTTTAATACTGTGAATAAGGCAAGGAAGCTCAAAGTTGAAGCTCAACGTGAGACATCATTTCCAAAGGTAAGAGACACAGCATTTTTACAGCTGAGAGTAAGACAGCTAGCATCTCAAATGCTGAGAGTGAGACAGCTAGCATCTTTAATGCTGAGAGTAAGAGAGCTAGCATGTTTAAAGCTGAGAGTGAGACAGCTAGCATGTTTACAGCTGAGAGTGAGACAGCTAGCATGTTTAAAGCTGAGAGTAAGACAGCTAGCATCTTTAATGCTGCAAGTGAGACAGCTAGCATCTTTAATGCTGCAAGTGAGACAGCTAGCTGAGAGTAAGACAGCTAGCATCTTTACAGCTGAGAGTGAGACAACTAGCATCTTTAATGCTGAGAGTAAGACAGCTAGCATTTTTAAAACTGAGAGTGAGACAACTAGCATTTTTAAAGCTGAGAGTAAGACAGCTAGCATGTTTAAAGCTGAGAGTAAGACAGCTAGCATGTTTAAAGCTAAGAGTGAGACAGCTAGCATCTTTAAAGCAGAGAGTGAGACAGCTAGCATGTTTAAAACTGAGAGTAAGACAGCTAACATCTTTAATGCTGAGAGTAAGACAGCTAGCCTTTTCAAAGCTGAGAGTGAGACAGCTAGCATCTTTAATGCTGAGAGTGAGACAGCTAGCATGTTTAAAGCTGAGAGTGAGACAGCTAGTATCTTAAATGTTGAGAGTGCAACAGCTAGCATCTTTAATGCTGAGTAAGACAGATAGCATCTTTAATGCTGAGAATAAGACAGATAGCAACTTTAATGCTGAGAGTAAGACAGATAGCATCTTTACAGCTGATAGTAAGACAGGTAGCATCTTTAATGCTGAGAATAAGACAGATAGCATCTTTAATGCTGAGAGTGAGACAGCTAGCATCTTTACAGCTGAGAATGAGACAGCTAGCATCTTTACAGCGGAGAATGAGACAGCTAGCATCTTTACAGCTGAGAATGAGACAGCAAGCATTTTTAAAAATGAGGTGAGGCAAGCATTTTTAAAAATGAGGTGAGACAGCTAGTACTTTAAAGCTGAGAGTGAGACAGCTAGCATGCTTAAAGCTGAGAGTAAGACAGCTAGCATCTTTAATGCTGCAAGTGAGACAGCTAGCATGTTTAATGCTGCAAGTGAGACAGCTAGCATCTTTATTGCTGAGAATGAGACAGCTAGCATCTTTTTTTAATGCTGCAAGTGAGACAGCTAGCATGTTTAAAGCTGAGAGTAAGACAGCTAACATCTTTACAGCTGAGAGTGAGACAGCTAGCATCCTTAATGCTGAGAGTGAGACAGCTAGCATCTTAAATGCTGAGAG
>CM059277.1:6465501-6468001 GCA_030347295.1 Setipinna tenuifilis
CAGGGGAAGGGGGAAGGTTAAAATGCTAACAATACAAACTACATGCGTCCTGTTGACTTACATACTCTATAAAGCTACGAGAGGGAGGTTCCCAAGGAAGAACAAAAAAGGACAAACAGGAAAGGAAAAATGCTGACACGACAGACAGACAGACAGACAGACAGACAGACAGACAGACAGACAGACAGACAGATAGATAGATAGATAGATAGACAGATAGATAGATAGATAGATAGATAGATAGATAGATAGATAGATAGATAGATAGATAGTGTATCTAGATGTAATAACATGTAATATCATGTACTTACACTGTACATACCTTACAACACTAATCCTAACCCTAACCGTATGGTACAGTGTAAGTACATAACGTTACATACTGTTACACACTTTGTTCCACTGTACCTACACTGATGTAGCACGAACAGGGTAAACTAAAGTGCAACTCCATTCTAAAACTCCTCTATCTCCTGATCCACTATCTATGGTCATGGAGGGGTCAAGAATCCAATACGGTCAGCAGTGGTTTGTCTACCTGTGTGGAAATGATCCCAGATCAGACTGCTGGGTCATGGGTGCTCATAGGCCCACCCAAGTCAGTGCGACTATACCACTAGTGCAAGTGATCCTATTATCAGCATAGTGCCTATTATCAGCCATTTGTGTTGCTGCTCCACTTAAAATGAGTCTTTACCTGGTTAAAAAGAAGTCCCCGTAAAAGACTCCCATGAAAATAGACAAATTCAGCTCCCGTAAACCTATGGTTTGAGTAAGCAAACTTATAACGTTTATCTTGAACTGATTGCGCATCCAAATGTCTCTCACCACCCTACCGATAATAGACTTGCTTAGGCTGCATAGTATTCTATGGGTCTATGGGTGTGACACTAGTCAGCTGAGCCACAGAGCCCCCCTGGGAGGGATGGGAGGTGGTGTAGAGTAGGGGGGCTAAATTCTTCCCCTCATCCCCAGTATCCCCACCTAAATATCCCCTGAATACCCCCCCTACCAGCCTACCAGGCAGACAAACCAGCCCCTCACACCTGTCAATCATCCATGGGTTGGCTGGCCAATCACAGGGCCCCTGAGGATGAAAGCATGTCTATGTGCCTCTGGGTTGCCTAGCAACAGGCCTAAAGGTGCAGCAGGTAAATTCTTCCAAAGCCGAGTGCCATTTCATGGGATGAGGGGCGCAATAATGGAGACACAGCCTTGGGGAGCCAGAGCAGTGTGGAGAACTTCTTTCCCACAACTCACAGGGAGGATAGGTGTATGTGTGTGTGTACAGTATGTGTGTGTGTGTGTGTGTGTGTACGTGTGTGTGTGTGTGTGTGTGTGTGTGTGTGTGTGTGTGTGTGTGTGTGTGTGTGTGCGCGTGTGTGCGTGTGTGTGCGTGTGTGTTTGTGTGTGTGTGTGTATGTGTACAGTATATGTGTGTGTGTGTGTGTGTGCGTGTATGTGTGTGCGTGTATGTGTGTGCAAGTATGTGTGTGTGTGTGCATGTGCGTGTATGTGTATGTCTGTGTGTGTGTGTGCGTGTGTGTGTGTGTGTGTCGACACAGGGTGGACGTGTGTGTCACAGAATGGATAGGTAATTCCATGGCAGAAGGAGTAGTGGCTCCCCTAATGTGCTGGCTAAAATGGTGCTTTCAGTCTGTCTCGGTAACCCAGATTCAGCGGTCAGACTGACCTCACATCTGCTAAAAGCACAACAAAAACCAAGCTGGATGCATTCCATTTGCCAAACCTGGAATGACACTTAATAGAGGACACATAAAGCTGTATTTTATGAATAATGTGACCGTAATAGTATGTAGTAAAAACAACACTGATTATGTGCAAATAGAAAGTAATAGCTTAGTAAGTAATAGTGTTACTTAGTTGTACTGTTATAGTAGAGCACTTTTTTCACCAAAACCGGCTCACAGGGCATTCATTACTTCTAGAGACCACCACAAAATTAAGGACACTTTTAACTATTCTTATCTACTGCTTTTTACTCTGTGCATCTGTTGGCTGCTCCACACACACACACACACACACACACACACACACACACACACACACACACACACACACACACACACACACACACACACACACACACACACACACACACACACACACACACACACACGTCTGGAAGTGGAAGGCTGTGTATATGAAAGCAAGCTTTAGTTCAGAGAGAACACTGTGGAGTGTTGTGTATGTGCGTGTATATGGTATTCTTCAGAACTTACTGATGTCAGAGACTGTGGGTTAAAGGTGTGTAATTGTGTAATGCTCCTATCTCTGTGTGCGTGGGTGTGTGCTTGTGTGAGTGTGTTTGCACTCGATAGGTGCATGTCTGTGAGAGCCAGTCAACATTAGCCTTTGTATGTGTGTATGTGTGTATTTCCAGTTGAGGAAATGACTGTATTTTTCAATCTTCCCCTAAGGACAACAGATTTGCTCCTTTTCTCTTGCTTTCTCTCTCCCTCTATCCCTCCATCCCTCT
>CM059277.1:6470501-6473001 GCA_030347295.1 Setipinna tenuifilis
TGTGTGTGTGTGTGTGTGTGCATGTGTGGGTTTGAGAGAGACAGAGAGAGAGAAAGTGTGTCTCTGTGTTAATGTGTGTTTGTGTGTGTGTGTACGTGAGTGTAAGAGAAAAAAGTGTGTGTGTGTGTGTGTGTGTGTGTTAGTGCGTATGTGTGTGTGTGTGCGTGTGTGTGTGTTAGTGCGTCTGTGTGTGTGTGTGTGTGTGTGCGTGTGTATGTGTATGTGTGTGTGTGCGCTCGTTTGTGTGTGTCTCATTTTTCAGAGGGGCCGGACAGACTTCATTATCCTCAGATCCTCAGCGGAGCCTCCAGGGAGGAGCTGTCACAGAGTAGTCTGACGCACAGGGCCATTACGCCAGCACCAGACCCACTACAGAACCACTCAGAACCACTACAGAACCACTCCAACACCACTACAGACCCACTACAGACATATTCCAGACCCACTACAGACCTACTACAAACCCACTCCAGACCCACTACAGAACTGCTCCAGACCCACACCAGAACCACTACAGACCCACTACAGAACCACTACAGACCCACTTTAGGCCCACTTCAGAACCACTACAGACCCATTCCAAAACCATTCCAGACCCACTCCAGCACCACTCCAGACCCACTTCAGGACCACTTCAGGACCACTCCAGCCATATTCCAAAACGACTCCAGACCCATTCCAAAACCATTCACTCCAGACCCACTCCAGAACCACCCCAGACATATTCCAGCATCACTCCAGACCCATTCCAAAACCATTCCAGACCCATTCCGGACTCATTCCAGACATATTCCAGACCCACTTTAGACCCACTCCAAACATATTCCATAAACACTCCAGACCCACTTTAGAACTACTCTGTATGTGTGTGTGTGTGTGTGTGTGTGTGTGTGTGTGTGTGTGTGTGTGTGTGTGTGAGTGGGGGCTGAGTTACTCTAGCTATCAAGGGAGCATAGGTGCCCCTCCCCAATCTAACCTCCAGGCAGCACCTTGGTGAGGAAGAAACAAGCAACAGCACCTGTTGTCGAAAAAGACAATACCCAAAGTATACACATACACACACACACACACACACACGCATACACACACACACACACACACGCACGCACGCACGCACGCACGCACGCACACTCACACAGACAGACAGACAGACAGACATACACACACACACACACACACACACACACACACACACACACACACACTATTGTAACTCACCTGGGGCAGGTGCAGTGGATCCAATCCTGGGCGGACTGCAGGGGTGACGCCCCTTTCCCCGTGAGGGCGGGGACTTTAGGCAGCGTCACAGGAAGCTCCTCCTCTGGCACGGCGACCGGGCCGCAGGAGCCGCAGTGAATGATGGGAATTGGAGTTCCCCAGTAACGTTGCCTTGAGATCAGCCAATCACGGAGCTTGGAGCTGGTCAGGTGACCGCCTGCTTTCATCTCCCTGGCCTTCTGGGTAATGGAGTCAAAAGCCTCCTTCCTGCTCAGGCCTGTGAACTACACAGAGAGCAGCAACACAAGAACACTGTTGTCATTTTGCCATGTTACCCTGAAATAGCCACTGATGGGCAACCTTCAGCCTTCAGAAGCTTCAGCCCGATACCATATATTCCAATATCACCTGTTCCTACCTCTACAGCTATTACAGGTGTTTTCACTAGTTAGTGCTACCTGATGAAGATCTATGCTAATTAGCATCAGCTGATTGGTGCATATCTAAAACATATACTACTAGATTGTGGCTTCTGAATCCTTTTGTTAGTCGCTTTGGATAAAAGTGTCTTCTAAGTGTAATGCAATGAAATCAGCTTACCCACCACTGCCTACATGTATGAGACATGGGGAGTGTGTTTGAATGTGTTGGGTGTAAGAGATGAGGAGTGTGTTATGCCAGTGTTATGCCTGTTTTATGGCAGTGTTATGCCTGTTTTATGGCAGTGTTATGCCTGTTTTATGGCAGTGTTATGCCAATGTTATGCCAGTGTTATGGCAGTGTTGTGCCTGTGTAGTAGAAAAATCAAAAGATGCATGTGTGTTGGGGCGTTCTTCCATTGCAACGCGTATCCCAATCCCCAACCAGATCTCCCGGATCTCCCGCCACACGAAACAAAGGCGTCACACCTGTATATAAGGAGGGCGGTGTGCCCCGTATAATTGAGTTTGTATGGTGGCAGCCTTAGGTGCACACTGTATTGAGCTCCCGGATCCGTTACAATAAACCTCGAGGGTTTTGTCATTTACCACTACTTGGCTTGGTTTTGTCTCTACTCGTTGATAACGAATTTTTGGACAACACCTGTCTTATGCCTGTGTTATGCCTGTGTTATGCCTGTCTTATGCCTGTCTTATGCGTGTGTTATGGGCAGTGGGCTCAGACCTGGGCAGAGTTCAGGAGTGTTTGGGAACCGTTTTCCTGAGTGTGGATGACCGTCGGCCAATCCAGAGACAACGCACTCGCCATGGAGGCATCGTCTTTACTGACGTCAGGGATACCT
>CM059277.1:6475501-6483001 GCA_030347295.1 Setipinna tenuifilis
GTGTGTGTGCGTGTGTGTGTGTGTGTGTGTGTGTGTGTGTGGGTGTGTGTGTATAACCATACACCTGTGCATACATTTATGCATTTATGGATGAGTGTGTGCAAGTGGGCATATAAGTCTGTGTGTGTTTTTGTTAGTTAGTTTATTGTCCCCTTGGAAAAATCGCTTTACATCTTAGATCTCGCTTTGTAAAACATCCAACATATACCACATATTCATACATATTCACACAAAATCACAAGTATGTACATGGCCATACAAATTGTAGACATATTGTGTTGGGTGTTAAGTGTTAAATCTTGCCTTTTTTGTTAAGTACATAATTCCATATGTGTTCATTTACAGTTTTCATGCTTTCAGTCAGAATCCACAATGTAAATAGTCATGACAATAAAGAAAACGCACTGAATGAGAAAGTGTGTCCAAACTTTTGGCCTGTACTGTCCATAGTTATGTTTTGTTTTGCTTGTGTGTGTATAGTGTGTGTGTGTGTGTGTGTGTGTGTGGTTTTGTACATAGTTTTGTTTTGTCCTGCTTGTGTGTATATGGTGTGTGTGTGTGTGTGTGGTTTTGTTTTGTCCTGCTTGTGTGTATATAGTGTGTGTGTGGTTTGGTACAAGGTTTTGTTTTGTCCTGCTTGTGTGTGTATAGTGTGTGTGTGGTTTTGTACATGGTTTTGTTTTGTCCTGCTTGTGTGTGTATAGTGCGGTGTCTCACCCCTGCCCTGCTGAAGGGCCCTGGTGAGTGCTGCCTGGAGGGGGCTGGACCCATGGAGCAGCCTGTGGGAGGGCAGGATGGCCACGTACGCTGCCCCAAATATGGCCTCTGGAGTGGGTGTGTAGGCCTCCAGACTCTCCCCTGTCTCCTCGCCATCCAGCTGGAAACACACAGAGCACGGCAGGGTCAGGAAGGACACAGAAGCTCATGCAAAGAGAGGCATACACACGAGCGAGCAAATTCACACAAACACACACACACCCTCACACATTTGCAAACACACAAACACACACACCTGAGCACCCCACACACCTGCAAGCATACACACGCATGTGAGTGCAGACACAAACACATGCTTACACACATTTGCATACACATCTGAATAAATCCTTTGAATTACTGCTGAAGTTCCTTTGTAACCACTTCCTTTTTGGTTTTAGATAAGGGTCCAAACACTTCATCTTAAATAAGCAGCTTTAAAAAAAAGTCGAAGGCAGCGTAGAACACACACACACACATACACACACACACATCTCGGCAGTAGGAGGACTTATTAAAAGGCTTTTTCTTTTTGTCTTCTTCCTCAGACAGAAACCCCATGTGCCAGTGTTGTTATTGATGACACACACATGGGAAAGCCCAATCCACCAAAAACACACAGACCAAAATGTGAAAACTTGTGGGTCATGATCACATTTTCATAACATCTTGCATCATCAAAGTCAAAGTCAGCTTTATTGTCAAAAGCCATATGTACAGGTTGCACACACAGAATTTGAAATTGCAGCGCTCCCTAGGCCCACAGTGAACATTAAACATCTTATAAACAAGACAATAAAACATGATGACAAAACACAACAATATAAACATGGGAAAAAGTACAATATGGCTTGTATATAATACAAATAGGACGTGATAAAGCTCAAATGGTGCCATTTAAGCAGCAGTGTCATTGGTTATACTGCAAAAAGAAAAGTGTAGATTGAAAATCACATTGTTAAACAAAATATTTCTCAAGTTCACTGTAGTGTTCTCTCATGTTTTATGGTGTTGACTGTTATTGCGCTGGACTGAATTTGCTTGATTTAGCTACAGTCCTCCAGCAAACCTTTCCTCTGTGGAAGGTTTTTCTTCTTGGCATTCTTGGCCATATCTAAAATTGCATTACTGTCTATAGCTGACATCTACTGTATATCACTACCTGACAGTGAAGTCACTAAATCTACAGTACAGGCCAAACGTTTGGACACACCTTCTCATTCAATGTGGTTTCTCTATATTCATGACTATTTACATTGTAGATTCTCACTGAAAGCATCAAAACTGTGAATGATCACATATGTGATCATGTACTTAACAAAAAGGTGTGAAGTCCTAACTTTTTTGTTAAGTACATAATTCCACATGTATAGTTTTGATGCCTTCAGTCAGAATCTACAATGTAAATAGTCATGAAAGTAGAAAACGGATTGCATGCGAAGGTGTGTCCAAACTTTTGGCCTGTACAGTACTTTAGGACAGATTAGGTTGCATCATCGGAACTTACATCTAGTTTTAACTACGCCTGGTCTCAGTGACATGCATTTATGTCAGAACACAGAATTTAGAATTAGAACTACTTAGCTCAAGGGTTAGCACAAACGTTGCTAGGATACACTGTAAACGATCTCTGCCAATCATTCATTTATAACCCAAGAGGTGCTGTTCCGATGTTCCACCTGGATACTGACCTGGGAACAGTGTCTGAGAAGCTTCTGTATCATTGTTGCGTCTAACGCAATTGGACTTATTCCAGCTGTTATGCAACAGGATAATCAGACACAACATGATCACAGTAAGACCCCTAACACATCCCATTGCCCAAATGAGTGTCGAAGCAGGTCGCAAATTTCATCAGGACATAATGACAACCATCAGAGGCAAGCAGGCAATATTGTACAAATGAGGGCTGTTGCCAGGCAGCGGATCCTATAATATTCTCTTTAATTTCGGAGGCCCATCGTCACACACACACTCTTCAAGCACACACACACACACACACACACACACACACACACACACACACACACACACACACACACACACACACACACACACACACACACACACACACACACACACACACCTCAGTACACGTAACCATCAGATCACAAAGGAGCAATTTCTGAATTCCCAAGTTTAATGGTGTAATTTCCAATTCCCCTTGAAAAACATGTCTGAGAGGCCATCCCACTGCTGTCCCCCAAAACTACAGCTGGTGCTGGGGAACACGGCTGAGATCTGGGCCAAAGCTGGCCCACAGTCAGCAGCTATGTGGGTCATGTGATCACTAGCAGCATTGTTAATCACCTGCACAGAGCGTTATGAATGTTCAAGATTTATGAGGACCTTTACAGGCCCTAAGAAGGATTATCTAACACACACACACACACACACGCACACACACACACACACACACACACACACACACACACGCACACACACACACGCAAGCGCGCACACACAGACGCGCACACACACTTGCGCACACACACGCGCGCACACACACGTGCACACACACACACACACACACACACACACACACACGTGCACACACGCACACACACACACACACACGTGCACACACACACACACACACAGAAAATATCACCCTTCCCTCAAACTTAATGGTGCCACCACTCTTCCTCCTCCTTCCGCAATGTAATTACAAGTCTAATATGAAAAAGCTGTGGTCATTTATATACATTTCCCATATACACACACATGCAAAAAGAGACAGAATGTGCATGAGAGAGAGAGAGCTAGAGAGAGGGATGGAAGGAGGGATGGAGAGAGACAGAGCATATTCATTAGTTTTAGGCTGTGTGTGTGCACATGTGCATGTATGCATGGGTGTGTATGTGCATGTGTGTATGTGCATGTGTGTATGTGCATGTGTGTGCATGTGTATGAGTGTGAGTGTGTGTATGAGTGTGTGTGTGTGTGTGTGTGTGTGTGTGTGTGTGGGTGTGAGTGGGTGGGGGGTGAGAGGAGGGGGGTTGCCGCCTGTTCCATTTTGCTAGTCAATCTGAAGTCATTATCCCCACAGGTTGGAAGCACTCTAACTGGGCGAGCTGCAGCCTCTCCTCTTCACACTCAGAGCTCATTACTACAGTAGCTCCATGCCACTCTGCCTTCACACCAGCAGGCACTCTCCTCCTCCTGCTCCACCTCTCCTCCACCTCTACGATCCTCCACCTCTCCTCTCCTCCCCTCCCCATCTCCTATCCTCTACCTCCTCTACCTCTTCTCTCCCCTCCTCTCATCTCCTCCTCCACCTCTCTCCTCTCCTCCACCTCTCCTATTCTCCACAAATCCTCTCCTCCACCACTTCTCTACTCCCTTCCACCTCTCCTCTCCTCTCCTCTACCTCTCTCCTACTCCCCCTCCTCTCCTCTCCCCTCCTCTACCTCTCCTCCCCCTCTCCTCTACTCCCCTCCTCCACCTCTCCTCTCCCCCACCTCTCTCCTACTCCCCCTCCTCTCCTCTCCCGTCCTCTACCTCTCCTCTACTCCCCCTCTCCTCTACTCTCCTCCTCCACCTCTCCTCTCTTGTCCTCCCCCTCCTGCCCCTCTCCCATCCTCCACCTCTCTCCTCTCCTCACTTCCCCTATTCTGCACCTATCTCCTCTACCTCTCCTCTCGTCCCCCTCTCCGATCTATCTCTCCTCTCCCCTACCTCTCCTCTACTCCCCTCCTCTACCTCTCCTCTCCACCTCTCTCCTCTCCTCACTTCTCCCATCCTCCACCTCTCCCCTCCTCTCCTCTCCCCCACCCCCCCCTCTCCCATCCTCTACATCTCTCCTCTACCTCTCCTATTCTCCACCTATCCTATCCTCCACCTCCTCTTCTCTCATTTCCTCCACCTCTCCCTTCCTCTATTCTCTTTCTGTCCACCTCCCCTCTTCCCATCCTCTACCTCTCCTCCCTCCACCTCTCCTCTCCTTCTCTCCCCCTCCGCCACCTATCCTCTCCTCTCTTCTCCTCCACCTCTCCTCTACTCCCCCTCTTCACCTCTCCTCTCCCCTCCTCCACCTCTCCACTCCTGTCCTCATCATCTCTCCTCTTTTCATCCTCTTTTCTCTGAACTCCTCAACTCTCCTCTCCTCATCTCTTGCCTCCTCCCCCTCCTCCACCTCTCTTCTCCTCTCCTCTCCTCTCCTCACCCCTCCACCTCTCCTCTCCTCCAGTCTTTTCTGCATGGAGCTTAAACCTGTATGAACAGGAGACTCCAGATGTTATTCTTCAATGAGCATCCTCTAACATTACTCTACTAACATTACTTACGGTGACCTTCTGGGTTATCTAGGGCTGTCACGACTTAATGTCCTGAAAAATCTCTAACCCTGTTTAACACCTACAGCATCGAAGGCCAGATCACACAGAGGCAAAATCTCACAACTCAATAATGGCCGTACAGGACAAAACAGTGGAGTTTTCTCTCCACTGTACCCTTCTCTACTCTACTCCACTCCGTGACGACACGACTTTCTATTTATGCAGAAAGTGAGGGGGAGGACACACATAATGGTCCAGTTCAGCGTCTGAGCTTCAAGGACATGAGCATAGCTGGTTCTGACCCAGATGAGAGCGATGTGCAACAACAGCATCTGTGCCCTGGCTCTGACATCATCGAATCCTACCCACCTTCTCTCCTTCTCTCCACCCACTCAAATGTTCATCCACTGGTACTGTATGTTTCAGGACATGAAAACACACTCCACTCGCTCAATTCAACCCACAGTACAGGCAGTCTTGGTTTAGCGACAGCATAGAATACAAAGTTTGTTGAGAGGTACAACACACACTGTAAATAGCTAAATAGTAAATAGCAAGAGTGAGATGATGGTCACAATTTAGACGTTTTGGCAAAATTATGGAGCGAAAAAGCAAGAAACTGGACACCTCTAGAGCCAGGGAACATCTTTCTTTCTTTTCTTTACATTTTTAGGCAAAAACAGTAACTACATTGACATACCTAATGTATGGCTCACTTTTTCTCTCCGTCAGAGCACAACAGACATGTTAGCATTTAAAAACTGACACTGGAATGTACCACGATTATCAAGGAATAAATGTTGTTCAGAAATATTACACTTTTTTCGTTTACTTGAATGTTGGCATGGCCCTTCTGTGAGTTGACAATGTCATCAGCGGCCCCCTCAGGCAATCTGAGTTTGAGACCCTTGCCTTAGGATCCGAGGGGTCAATCCAACCTCCAGGAAGTAAAAAAAAAAACCCTACCACATATTTAATCCAATCGTTTCCTCAACCAGATGATCCTAATAAGCACACATAATTATCAGACATGTAGATTGGCCAATCAGTGAAATCACCTGTGTTAAGTGCCCAGGCAGGTGTGTGAGAGATGTCAGGCCGTGTGTGTGTGTGAGATGGCAGGCTGTGTGTGTGTGTGTGTGTGTGTGTGTAAGATGGCAGAGATGATTATTATGATGTTTACTTCCTGGAGCTGTGATTGACAGCTCTGCTTCGTGAGGATGCCCACCATGTGACCTCATGTGGTCCTGTGACTCACCGCGCCACAGTCACAGATGATGGTAACACATTATTTGAAGGTGTCTACATAAGAGTGACATGAGCCCTTTATAAACATGACATGACACATATCATAAACATTAATGACACTTTATTCATGTTTATGACTGTTGTCATTAAGTGTCATTCAGTCATTCAACTTACCATCACAAAAACCGAGTGACACTTAATGTTAACAGTCATAAACATAAATAAAGTGTCATTCGTGTTTATAATATGTGTCATGTCATGTTTATAACATGCTCATATCAGTCTTATGTAAACACCTTTAAATAAAGTGTTACCCAGATGATTAACATAATGTCATCAATTGGCCATCTTACCCTGCTCTCATTGACCTGCTCACATCCGCTCCGTGCCCTTTGGTCTCTGAACACACCAGAGTGACATCATGGCTTCCCTGTGACTCAGCATGTCACAGATGATGTCATCGATTGGCCATCTTATCCTGTGACAGGGCGCCACAGATGATTAGTATGATGTCACTGATGATGTCATCAATTGGCCATCTCATCCTGTGACACCGCGCCACAGATGATTAGTATGATGTCACCGATTGGCCATGTCATCCTGTGACTCAGCGTGTCCTGTGCTCAGAGCAGCGTGTGGCCTGCAGCTGGTGCGTTGAGAGACTACAGGACGAGTGGATGCAGATGTGAGCAGGTCAATGGGAGCAGCATGAGGTGGCCAATTGGTGACGTCATACTAATCATCTGTGACTGTGGCGTGCTGAGTCACAGGGCCACATGAGGTCACATGGTGGACATCCTCCCTAAGCTGTCAATCACAGCTGCAGGAAGTAAATATCCTGCTAATCATCTCTGCCATCTCACACACACACACACACACAGCCTGTCATCACACACACACAGCCTACCATCTCAAACACACACACAGCCTGTCATCTCACACACACACACACACAGCCTGTCACACACACACAGCCTGTGATGTGAGGAACATTATGCACACATCAGTGTGTGAGGATGTGCGTGGCAAACATCAAGTGTAGCAGTGAACCACAGTAACACTGCCAAACGCCACAGAAATTGGACCGCAACAGCCACAAGAAGCTTAGACAGCCACAAGAAGTATGAATATGGTAAGACTGACCTCACCTTCAACAGCGACTACAACCATGAGAACCCAACAGAACTGTGACACCTTTAAGAATGTAAAAAATGGACTC
>CM059277.1:6485501-6488001 GCA_030347295.1 Setipinna tenuifilis
TATGAGAACTACCACAGCTTAGACAGCCACAAGAAGTATGAATATGGTAAGAATGATCTCAACTTCAACAGCCACTAGAACCATGAGAACCCGAGAGGAACACAAAGAACTGAGGGAACTGTGAAACCTTTAAGAATGTAATTCTCATGAAATCGAAAACCTGCTTCATCCCTCAGTACAGATGCAATGCTTTTCATATCTGATCCGAATCCGACCTTTCTGATTGGCTGTCTGCCTCATATACAGGAAGTGATTTTTTCCAGTTCTGTGTGTCCGTGTGGCAGTCCTTATTTTAAGTCTTAACTACACTGGTTGTCATGGTAATGCCACCGCGACTTAGAATAACAAAGCCCACATGCAAAGCAACATGGAGGGGGGGGGATCAAATTAGCTTTCTAAGATACAGAGTGGTGTCACTCTATGCTGCTGCACCACAGGGTTTCTAGAAGTAGTGAGATCGATACAGCCCTTAACTGCAGCATAAACTACAGTGCTTATTCACAAACCCACAACCTTTTACATATGCACTTACTCACTTCAACCTGACACACACACACACACACACACACACACACACACACACACACACACACACGCACATGCACAAGCACAAGCACACACACATACATATTCACTTCAGCCTGAAACACACACAGACACACATGCACAAGCATACACACATATATATTCACTTCAACCTGAAACACACACAGACACACATGCACAAGCACACACACATATATTCACTTCAACCTGAAACACACACACACACATGCACAAGCACACACACACATATATATTCCCTTCAACCTGAAACACACAGACACACATGCACAAGCACACACATATATATACACACAGAAAATACAGGTATCCAATGCTGCTTATTTATAGACCTACAACCCTTTACAATTGCACATGTTCACTTCAAATTGAAACACACACACGGAAAATACAGGTTTTAAATTACAGCCCAGAGCAATACATGAACTGTAGTTATTCGAAAACCTACAGCTTGATCTTTTCAAGCTGACAATTACACACACACACAAGCACGCACGCACGCACGCACGCACACGCACGCGCACGCACGCACACGCACACGCACACGCACACGCACACGCACACGCACACGCACACGCACACGCACACGCACACGCACACACACACGCACACACACACGCACACACACACGCACACACACACACAACCCCATACTCAGTGTCTAGAGAGAGGCACACTCTTAAATCTGCCCCATTAGAAGGCTAATGACCATCACCACATGTTTTTTTTGACACACACTTTAAGGAACCACACACACACAAAACAACACTGATGTCAACAACTCAGTCGAGCACAATAACATGTTTCTCAGGCATGACCGATGTTAACAGTGTCTTCATTACAACTCCACACCACACTCCACACCACACCAATAACATCACTGTTTTTTCACCTCCTTACACACACACACACACACACACACACACACACACACACACACACACACACACACACAGGCAGGCAGGCAGCTATGTGATCCAGCTATGGTATCGATGTGGGCCAACTGTGTGTCAGATGACAGGAGAGACAAGCAGCCCTGGCACTGTTACCTCACAAATCCAGACGTGTTTTGTACTCCAGATGGCAAGTGGTTTTTTTGACCAAAAAAGAAAAACTGTCTACAGATGTCACAGTAGAGGAGGCTTTCATACAACATTCATACACAGGAGAATAGTACCAATACAACGCAACATGTGGTTTTGATGTCAACTTGTTGGAGTACAGTACGCCACAACATCTGCACCATTTCAAATTTTAGCATGTACAAAAGCAAAAGCAAAAAGCTTTAGGACACCATAGCACTACTGCCCCTGTTATGTCATATTTTGACATTCGAGTTACACTACACTAGTCCACTATTGGACCAGAGACTATTTCTAGAGAGTTTGATTATTAGCACCATAGCAGTTCCCACAAGCTTCCTGTTTATCACCAATAATGTGATAAGTAACAGAAGCTACTACAGAACAAAACAGAACATTCAGGCATTGTTTTTGCTCTTACCATTCATAGGGTCTACTTCTTGTTGAGTGTTTTGAAGTGCCTGTCAGTATGTATGTTTGATGTTATGTTTTTCTCTGCATTGTGATTGTGCGCGTATTTCTCTGCTGGCTGCATAACAAGTTGGCCCCCTTGGGGACATTAAAGACACCTTAACTTTGACCTTGACCTATAAACTGGCATTTGCTGCACACATGTACCCCTGTTATGGGGGTCATGGTCCTCATGCTGGTATTTGACTCTTGTATCTATTCATTTATTTATTTTTGCTGTGTTCTTTGTAAGGCCTGGCTGCAACTTAATTTCCCCTGGTGGGATAAATAAATTTGACTTAACTTGATTTGCCAGCCCTACGTCATGACATGCATCTGGCCCTACTGTGGCCCTGATAAGATGACTATTACACCACACAACAACCACAGACAGCAGCTGCTGT
>CM059277.1:6498001-6500501 GCA_030347295.1 Setipinna tenuifilis
CCACCATCTACTGGACTGAGGGGTGTCTGTCCCTGTTCTGCAACAATAGCCTTTAGTTTCACTAAATTTCAACCTTAACTACCACTGAGTTAGTTTTCTTAACTAATGCCTTTTTTAAAGAAGAGGCTGAAATTTAACAAACTTGTTCCAACCTACTACTGTTTACTCTTACACCTCATTTTAAATCCTACCTGGCCAGGTGAAACACGCACAGATCCACTGGTTAGCCTTTGCTGCTTCCTCTGACGCTTCCATAACAGTTTTATGCAGATTCTTACTACAGACACCAAGATCCCCTAACAATGGAATGACTGACCTTCATACAGTATAAATCCTTTACAACCCATTTCTACTGTACACACTCTTGCCCTTCATCCTCACTGCTCTGCCTCCGCTCTCAGCTCTTCGTAGTTGAGATACAAAGTGGAGGCACGTTATGTCCTATGTGTTTTTATTATGTCTTATGTCTTTTATTTTTGTCTGGCATTCACATGGACGGCAAAGAAAGAATTTCATTATAAAGCGAAACACGTTTCCTTACTGTACATATCACACACTTCGAACTTGAACTTACTGTAGTGTAGTGTACATCAAATGCAGAAGGTCATTGTTAGCTGTTGTAGCCAGTTGTAGGCACAAAGTTACATTAGTGTACAATGAATCAGGGGTTAACACATGGGCGGCCATCTTATCAAAGCGATATCTCTGACAGAAAGTGCTGGAGGTCGTCTAGTCTACTGCTGCCCGAAGCCCCAGTGGATTGGAGGATGCTAGAGGAGGGTGTACACTTATTAGGAGCTACACACACACACACACACACACACACACACACACACACACACACACACATACACACACACACACACACACACCACACACATACACACACACAACAGGACATGACAGGACGAGATAAATGAGCTCAGAGTAGTGTGGGTGTGGGTGGGTGTGTGTGTGCGTGTGTGTGTGTGTGTGTGTGTGTGTGTGTGTGTGTGTGTGTGTGTGTGTGTGTATGTGTGTGTGTGTGCGTGTGTGTGTGTGTGTGTGTGTGTAGGCTGAATTTAGAAGCCCACTGTGTGAGTATACATCAATGCACCCCTTCCATCTGTCCACACACAAGACACCGCTCCTACTAAGGCAGAGCGCAGAGTTTAAAAACACACACTCACACACAGACACAGACACACACACACACAAACAGGGGATTTCATGTATTTCATTTTGGTAATTAAATACTTGGCGGAAAACCACACTCCTTCCCACTGTCTGGGTGTGTTTCCCTGTGTGTGTGTGTGTGTGTGTGTGTGTGTGTGTCTGTGTGTGGGTGTGAGAGAGAGAGAGAGAGAGAGAGAGAGAGAGAGAGAGAGAGAGAGAGAGAGAGAGAGAGAGAGAGAGAGAGAGAAAGTGTGTGCGTGAGTGAGTGAGTGAGTGATTGAGTGAATGAGTGAGCAAGTGAGACAAAGAAAGTCAGAAATAGAGAGAGAGAGAGGCAGAGAGACTGAAAGAGGGAGAACCAGTGAAAAGGTGTGAATGCTGCAGATAGTTTTCCTTTCAGGCACAAAGGCAAAATAACGATCTGTCAATACCAGCGCAGCTCCTACATTCACCAATATGAGAATACCCCCCCCCACACACACACACCATGTTGGCACCTCTGTCTGCAATTAGATGCCACCAATCAACGCACCCCCCCCCCCCCCCACTATGAACTACCCCACCCCCCCATAAAATCAATAAATAGATATTAACTTTCTTTACCACTCTGAAGGGGCTTATTCCATGATAACGACCGCCTCGCTGAACATTATCCTCGTTATTACACGGCTACCAATCAAGCAGATCAATAACCTAACAACAGAACATGGTTCTCAAGCAATTTTACTGTTTACGAGTCTGCTAATAGTAGCTTTAGTATGATATCAAATTAAAGACACGATTCAGAGACAAAAAGTCAATTTTCTTTTTTTTCTGTGAAATTACTCTCATTATTCTGTTTTCTATTTTACAAAGTAAAATGTTGATGTTGTCATCTCAGCAACAGCCCTAAACCATCCATATACATAAACAAACACACAGACAAACCATCCACCTGCCTCTTTCTAACTCTAGGCACAGTGGAGTAAAAGTAATAACTGTTTGACTGCAGTCAGAGTAGCAGAATGACTGGTGTCATAACAGCATCTCTAAACCCATTAAACATGCACCCTCTCCCTCTTTCTCTCTCACACACACATTCTCTCTTTCTCTCTCTCTCACTCTCTCTCACACACACACACATTCCCTCTTTCTCCTCCCCACATGCATTCTCACTCACCCGTTTTTTTCTCACTATCATACGCATGAGCACATTCTCACTCTCTCTTTCTCTCACACACACATACATGCACACACAACCAAACAATGTACTAACACATGTTTATCACACATACAAACATACATTTTACAGTTTTAGAGTAGTTAAGCATACACAGGTTTAAATCAAAACACACATATACACACA
>CM059277.1:6510501-6568001 GCA_030347295.1 Setipinna tenuifilis
GCAACCACACACCTGCGAGAGGAATGGTACACATTGGTTAATGTGGGCTGTGGGCTGTGTGGCGTGTTTGCTGTTTCACTTAGCTTTCTGTTTTGCTGTAGGTGGATGTTGATTAATTAATTAATCATCACAATTGTTTTATAGAAGTCAAAGCAAGTGAACCATATATGTTTGAATGAAATGTTGTGTGTATTTACATGCTATGAAGGCAGCAGGACACACATGTAAACTGTACTGTGATGATGTGTCTAAGGTCATAAACAAAGTGTATTTGTCCTGTCTCGATAACTTGTACACAGAAATGAAATCATTAATATGCTGCAACACCCTTAAAAAGAATATGCATCATTTCAATCTCGTTTTGGACAGTAGTGGCTTCAGATTTTATGCAAATTCATTTGTGGCTTCAGTTTTAGTGCAAATTCTCATTAGCTGGAATCTCTTCATTATTTTCAGTGTGCTCATGATTAGTCTGACTGTTCAGCATTGGTGACCAGATTCAGCTGACACTCCAGAGCTGTCACCGCTTACAGATTCCACCCACAAGCTGCACAAAAACTGCATCACTGAAACACTTCTGAGCCTACATAGCCACTCTCTCCAGAAAAAAGAAAAGAAAAAATAGTCAGGCACCGCCTATGATCCTTCCATTGTCTCAAAGTATCAATCAAAACAGCTCAGTGAATACATCGAATGGTCAAACCAGGAGTGGAGATTGCATGAGAGAAAGTCAGAGATAGAGATTAAAAATAATAACCGCACAATACGTGGAGATGTGGGAAGGAAAAGGAAGACGTTTCTATGGTTACAGAAGAAGCAACTCTGTGGTGTCACTCCAGAGGAATGAATCGGTTCTATCCCCCGCACGCGTCCTCAATGACCTTGCTATCTACCTTGTCTTTGCGAGTAATTTGCAGTATAACCATTATGCCACGGTGCAATCAAGGCACATATTTTTTATCACTCTCTGTGTGAGGAACGAGCAATATCACACTGAGACTAGACGCTTATATCCATTCAATGTTAATTGCCTAATGTGCACATTGCGCTGGTTGGAGAAAGGAGGAAAATTGGCAGACTACCAGCTGATACTGCCATTTTGCCATACATGCGGTAACATGACATTTAATTTACGACCAATTTACAAACATTGCACATATCAAATATGCATGCAACCAGCATGTTAGTTTCTCTATTGTTTTAGTCGACTCAACGACAGAATAATGCCAAAGACATCTGATCTACCCGAGTTATCCTTCACAAACAGATTCACTACTTCATATTATTTTTTTGATGATCTCCTTTAGCTTACCTAACGTGGATTTCATTGATCTGCTAGCAAGCTAAGAGCAGTGTCACATTCCATACCGCTAAGCAAAAGTGTATGACACTTACAGAAACCTAGATTCTTCTGATTATCGTCCTTGACTTATGAGAAACACATTCCAATGTTGGGGGCACACATCTCGTCAGTAACACAAAGTGAGTCTGAATTGCTTCGATCTCATCCACAAAGTATGTTCGGCTGTCAAAACTCACACCGCTACATGGGCGCCGCCATATTGGATAAGTCACGTGGCATTACTCCACTCAGCATCAGCTGTCGGGCCGCAAAACAAAATTTGCTTTGTCGTCACTTGTCCACTAGGCAGTGTAACCTACACTGGGTCATTATTACCGTTAAATGTATGTATATAAATTTAGTATTTATATATGTTTTTTTTAAAACTATTTGTATTCTATTTTTTATAATTATTTAATTATCACTATACTATTATATAGTTGTTTTTTTTTACCAGGAATGTCATACATTATCTCTTCTTCCAGGGAGTCCTTTCCAAAGTGGCTGCAAATAGCCTACATGTTTACCTTATGTAGTGCTTTTTTGTAAATAACATGAAGTTGTGTATTTTGCCCAATAATAATGAACATTGCTATTCTGATTGGGTTGACTGATCAAACAAGTTTTGTTCATATTCCCAAACTCTGCCGGTGTAACAAAGTGAAAGCACATTGAAAATGCCATTAGCCTATGTGAAATTAGAGAAAAAGTGTCATTAGAGGCAGTTTAAAAATCCATTAATGAGTAGGCTAGTGGGTTAATGGATTTGTACAGACGGCAACACAAAATTGAGGTATTATTACTTATGGAGTGTTTTCTAACTGTGCATGCCATTAAATGTCTTCTTTAAAAGCATGCTCCGCCTGGCTATAGTAACATCTTTTCTGGTCAGTTTCTGCCCTCCAGCAGTAATTTAGAGACCCCCTTTTTTAACACATCAGATTTTAACCTGTTACACCAGTGATGTTGTCAAACCAAATACACTGAACCGATGTTCTGTTAATCTGGGGAATTCATTTGAGTGACGTTGCACATTTTTAAATAGTTACATGTAGTTGTATACTGATCTGTAAATTCATATTTTATGTAATGCAGATGTTATTTGTGTAACTGTCTTACTTATTATGTAAAGCTAATCATGTTATGTAATATTTTCTTGTTGTTATTGTTGTTGTTGTGAACTTACTGTCCATGGATGCAAAACTGAAAATAAAATAGTATTGTGTCATATTATATGTTGTGGCAAGGCTGTCATATCATTTAATTGACAGTACTGTCTAACTTCCATTTTGTTCTCACATGCCTAGATGTGCCTTTAGATGAGTATTATTTCTATGGATGCGGGGAGATCATTCCTGATCTCAAAATGTTTTTTTACATTAAATTACATCACATGCCATGTAGCTGATACTCTCATCCAAAACGACTTACAGTGAATTAGGTACAGGTACAGTCCCGCTGGAGCAGTATGGGGTTGGATGCCTCAGCATTGGGTTAGGCTGCAGGAAAGCACGTATTTACTTCCCCACTTATTCACTATCCTATCATTTCTCCTCTGACCCCAAGACTAACTGTTTACCCATTAGGTCATAGCATACCCCATAGCTGCCCCTGGATTACAGATAAATGTGTTAGGAAGCTTTGTGCATCTATACACCACATGGCATCAATGGAAGCTCAGACATAAATTGGGTTCTGACATTTCTCAAGGACGACGTTTAAGAACTCAACAGCTGCCATCTTTGAAAATATTTTCCCTGTCGTTCTAAAAGCCTTCATCTAAACAATTGACAATACCAGGCTGTTTTCCTTTACCCTTGTTTCTTGTGACTTCAGTAAACCTGCTTGTGAGTGCTTTATGTGTGCTGTCTAGCTAGACTTGCCAGACTGCCAGACTGCATCTTTCACTTTACACAAAGAAAAAAACAACCCGCACATTTTTGTCTTTTTTGCGCAATGAGGTTTTGAAGAGTGACTTCAATAAACCTGCTTGTAAGTGCTTTATGTGTGCTGTCTAGACTGCATATTTCACTCTAAACAAAGAAGAAAACAATCTGCACATTTTTGTCTTTGAAATGAACTTTTTACTCAAATTAGAGTAAAAACCTCTTGCACAGACAGAAGTATGTCAATTGTTTCTTCCTTGTTTAAGCTACCTACTAATCCTGTACCTTGATACAGATGAGCAGTGATCTTTGCGTAATTGCATCTTTTAGATACCAGACAGATTCATGCAAGCTCTTATCAAAGTGTGACCTTCGCTGTGCGCTACCTATCAGAAATAATCTAGCAAGTAATCACTAGTTCTTGCTCTGCTGTATGCCTTCTGTTTTCTTTAACTGAAATCTGTGTCCTTACATGAAGTCACTCAAATGTATAGTATTGTTGTAGATTATTATTATTATTATTATTATTATTATTATTATTATATCATTGTTATTATCAGTCCAGTCTGTGTGATATTATCCCACTTGCATGCATCTCTTACAGTACTGCAGCTTTTTGAGTATGAAGTGATACTAACTGATAACTGAACTCTCTTTTGGAACCAATGAAAACTGTAACTTCAGTCCCCCCCCCCCCCCCCCCCTCAGTGCACACTGACTACTGGCTGGCGTGGAAATTCCGTGTTGGACATTTCAGCCTGTTACCGTAGCAACCCTTTTATCTCTCCGACACCAGATTGTTTTCAGTTGCAGGATTTAGATTTGTGTGCTCAGCAAGGCAAATACATACGCTTCGATTCCAAATCAATGCAGGAAACACGTCAGATCTCCAGTGTTGCTCGGTTTAACTGTACTCTTTGTCTGTGACTGAGTCAAACTTTCGAAATCTGTTGTACAACCTAAATTATGCTCAATAAAGGTGAGAATGTCAGGAGAGAACAATAGGAAGCAGGGTTTATTTTCCATTGTGTTATTACACTATTACATTATATAGTACATTACATTTTACATTTAGCATCACACTCACAAGTGACCTGCAGCCAAATGCTTCTTTTGATGGTGCATCATCAGTGTGAAAGACATGCTGTCACTATGCAATTTTTCTCAGCAGAGTTCCCCCTGAGCTGTTGCAGACGGCACTCTAGATGTTCTGCAGATGACAGGGAAAAACATGAATCAGTGTGTGAGAGAGGGGATGAGACGGTGTCTGATAAATGGCATTTCCCTGTCACATCCCCTGGAGCCGAAACCTTTGATCTGACATTAGCAGACTGCTAAGTGACACCAGAGAAGGGAGAGGAAATGGGGAGTGGGGCGGCATGAAGTCAGGACGCGAGCGGGAGATTGGCGAGAGCAGAGAGCATCAGAAGGGAAGATGTGTGAGAGCCCCTGTTCCTGACGTCAGATTGTCCACTCTGGAGATTCCGCTGCCCTTTTACCCCCCCCCCCCCCCCCCCTTACATCAGAGGAAAGACAATCTCTGGGGCCACTGAGGCTGCACTGAGGAGACGTGAGAAGAAAAGAACAAAGGAAAGGGAGACATGAAGAGAAGAGAGGAGAAGAAGAGAAAAACAAAAGAGAGGAGAATAGAGGAGAGGAGAGGAGAGGAGAGGAGAAGAGAAGAGAAGAGAAGAGAAGAGAAGAGAAGAGAAGAGAAGAGAAACACAAAAGATGGATAGAATAGAGGAGAGGAGAGGAGAAGACAGGAGACGAGAAGAGAGGAGAGGAGAAGACAGAAGACGAGAGGAGAGGAGAGTAGCAGAGAGGAGGGGAGGGGAGAGGAGAGGAGAGGGGAAGTCAGGAGAGTAGCAGAGAGGAGGGGTGAGGAGGAAAGCACAGAAGATGAGAGATGAAAGCACTGTTTCTTATTCTCAGGGCAAAAGACTAGTTCCAACCTGTTGAAGTCTGTCAAAACAGTTCACTGATGGAGGGGAAATAACATACATCATGTTTCATGGCAGATAAATATGTAGATGAAAACTACAAGTAAGTGTTTAAAGCTGTGGTTGGCACTGCTGTTTTCTTCTGCTGGTCCGTGCCAATGTTAGTCCCTATTTTCAGCCATCAACAAGGTCTATTTTAGTGCATGAAATGCCATGTTTTATTGGGGCTATTACTATTATAGTCACCTTAAATCATCACCATAAACGCTTAAAGATAAAAGACACAACAGTAATTCATGTTAGGTCATTGACTAATGTGCTACGTTAAGGGGATCATTGCAGGGCCTGTGTCACAACATATTCTTCCACCAAGTGGGCTCCTTTTTAAAAGTTTTACGTTCTAAAGAGCTCAAAGTAAATTCTATTCACAAATGTACTTTTGTGCAAAGGAACTCCTGAGATATGCTGTTGACATTTCTGGTGTCAGGTTTAATGCATGAGGTTGTCTTTAGTGACCTCAGTGATTAGTTGACCAACCAATGATAAAGTCATCCTAAATAATAAAACTTTACGTTTAATATGGTTTTAGTTATTACTGTAGACTGTTTTGGTTGTAGCTGGTGGCCAAATGTGATGCTGTACCTCAAAAAAGCCCTTAGCAAATAGTACAGTGGTTGCAGTTAAACTCTTGCAACTTGTAATCATGTGAAATTTATCTGGAAGAGTCTCAGAGTTAAGACTGACAAGACTCAACAAATAAACAATTTTGGAGTTACTTGTAGTCTAGACTAGAGAATACTGGCCCTGGTCTGTATGATGGGATATGCATCTTTAGGCACACTCATGTTTTCAGTCAGTATTGGAAATCGTAACCTACACAGTGGGATAGAGTAATTGAACTGCGTCTGTGTGTGCATGTGTGTGTGTGTGTCTGTATGTGTGTGTGCGTGTGTGTGTGTGTGTGTGTGCGTGCGTGCATGTGTGTGTGTGTGTGTGTGTGTATCTGTGTGTGTGTGTGTGTGGGTGTGTGTGTGTGTGTATGTGTATGTGTGTGTGTGTATGTGTGTGTATGTGTGTGTGGGAGCTGAAAGAGGTCACCCTACGGTTAGACAGCGAACTCCAAATGCATGCATAACCAGGCAACCAAGGGGCTTACATGGCCCACTCCATCTAGCCCATTTACAAAAGACACACACACACACGGCTCTGTGGAATCTAAAAGCATGGGCTGGATGTGAAATAAAACGTTGTTACGTAACATAACACATCGAGACGGAACCTAGAAATGCCACTTTAATTTCAGGGTCCATTTGAACAGGAGTCTCGGCTGCAGGAGAGGTGGTTTTGGGAGACGGTGGGAGCACGATGGTAAAGTGATGGCTGTGAAGGCTGTACGGGTAGGCTGCCTGCTGAGTGTCCTCTCGAGTGGCAGTGCCCATTCATTCTAACGATCCCTTTGATTACCTCTCTCATCGCACAGCTCCTGCTGGGCTGAGGTTTGCTGCCCTGTGGATCGCACAGATTTCCAATGATGAGCACTGTCTTAAGGGTTACAGCAGAGGTGGCTCACATAGATCAACACACACACACACACACACACACACACACACACACACACACACACACACACACACACACACACACACACACACACACACACACGCCATATATGATAGAGACATCAACACACACACACACACACACACACACACACACACACACACACACACACACACACACCATATGTGATAGAGACATCAACACACACACATTACCATTTACCACACGCACACGACCATATGTGATACAGACATGACCATTTAAACACACACACGAAAATGGCTACACACTCACAAATGACACAAGCATGAACATAAAAACAAAAACATACACACAAAACACAAACAAAAATCATACCAGTGTTGACCACAGTTAGCAGTAGTGCTGTCAGTTGAAAAATGTGCTTAGAGGGTAAGAGGCTAATGTGAAAATGAAACTGTTGAGTTAAGAAATGGAAAGATTAAGACTAACGAATGAGCCTTGCATGGTGAGCAAAAGAAAGGCATTAATTAAATCACCATCTTATCAACAGCCATGCTCACTGTTTTAGCAGTAGTGGTGCACTGGTGCTAATTGCCTATAGGGAAGACACTTCACACATTTGGGTATATTTCATTATGGCCCGGTTAAATAGAATGCTGTTTTCTGATTGGCTGGCGGGGTATGCATTAATTCCACTGAACCGTGTAACAATGGAAAGTAGTTCTAAATTTCTGGCATAAAGTTTAAGCACCGATCCATATCAATATCCCACAGAATGGTAACTATAACAACCATATAGGCTCATTTAACGGTTGCGTTTCTGCTCTACTTTTTAACGGCAGTGATTCCTAATTGTAAAGAAATGATAGGATGATCTAAATATTCCGACATAACATTTTAAACGTTTCCTAAATTCTCGAGTGTGGTAACCGGGCCAAAAGCGTGATAACAGCCTTCGAGACGTGCCTCGTGTCAGTAAGTTATTTGTCCGCCAGCGTTGATTAATTCCATCGAACACGGCTGTTATCCCTTACATAAAAAGAACATTTTAGCTGGATTTTAATAGTTGCTCTTTACCTCCTCAATGTGCAGTGTAATTTTGGTACTTTCTCTCTTATATTTTCACTCCATCACCAGTCCTACCAACAAGTGGTTTACATACCTGATAAGCTACCCCCACTAATGTCATACATAATTCATTTGCTGCTGATGTTTGTGTTTGCCTGCTAATGAGCCTGAAGCTGACAGGCTCCTGATCAACAGCCTGTCATTCCCCACACTAGGATACTTGCAGAGCAGGCTCTTTGCCTTGGCACAGCCCTAAGACAGATATGGTGTGATGTTTTTATTATTTGTTTTGTATGTTTTTGATTTGTATGTTTGTTTTTTTCCACTCTGAAGGGTTTTCCAAATAGGTGTCTGGCAGAAAACAGTCTCACTCAATTTGATCTTCCAAAGGACAAACACACACACACACACACACACACACACTTTACAACATCACAAGTTGATTCTCTGTGACCTGCTGGATGAAGCTAACAAGTGTAGTATGGTGATATTTTTAGATTATGTAATACGTATGCTGAAACCCTCAGATGTATTCACCGTAAGATGTTCAAAAGTTACAACTCCTTGAATGTAGCCACAGAAGCTGCCATTCATTTCAACAGATTTCAGGGAGGCATGAAAGCCAACCGCTACCACCATGCGTCATAGCTTGTGTCCAAGGTTTTCAGACCCATATTATTATTTCTCCGTGATGTGAATCTGAGAGGTGCAGAGGTGTGTGTGTGTCAGTGTGTGTTCTGCCCTGATCCAGTGTCAATCAAAACACCATCAGGAGCAGCATGACCACCAGTCAGCCCACCCTGTCCACAGGTGGTGACAAGATGTTTGTTTTGATTATTTCAGCACAACATGATGTGAGGCTGTCGAAGAGTGAGGAGTGTGAAGTGTGTGTCTGGGGAGGGGGTGTGTGGGGGTGGGGGTTGTAATCTAGGCCTTCTAAAAGCCAAGAATATAAGAGATGGGAAG
Organism: Setipinna tenuifilis; assembly: GCA_030347295.1. Classification (NCBI taxonomy): domain Eukaryota; kingdom Metazoa; phylum Chordata; class Actinopteri; order Clupeiformes; family Engraulidae; genus Setipinna; species Setipinna tenuifilis. The sequence continues at coordinate 6,519,249 of CM059277.1, forward strand.
CGGGTGGAAAAACAGCGACGAGATACTCCGGTGTCAGATTGACAGATCATTCCACAGCAGCCTGACCAGTGCATGGCAGGTTATTATGTGGGATACTCGTGAGGTGCAGCGGACCGCTCCAGGACTGACAATCTAGCCAGACGTAAGCTGGAGATGAAGGCTTTTCAACACAGGTTGAAGCCGTGCACAGACCGTAGTCTTCCATAGTATCTCCTGGCCCCAGCGGAACGAAAGTATGACGTGGGGGAGCGCCATGTTTGATGTTGTAAATTTGCTGTATAAAAAACTGCCATTTTCCCAGCAGGACTTGAAATAGTGTTGAATGAGCTCGACACCCACGTCTTTTTATTTCGACAGTACTGAGGATCCATGGGAACCTGAGCTGCTGCTGAAACACATTTTTTCTAAAAATAATCTTCCATGTGTTAATGTCAACAAGCAGACATTTTATTACTTTACTTTATTCACTTCTTTTCTTTTTTTTTTACAAGGCAGCACTTTGACGGTGGAAGATAGATTCAAGAGTGTGTCTTATTATGTCCATGTTCTCTCCCTGTCTGCCTCACTGATGTGACAACTTCATTCCTTTCCAAGAGATGAACAGTTGCACAGAGTGGCAGCTACCTTCCTTTCCCTGCTCTCTTGTCCTCTACCTTCCTCTCCTCTCCTCTCTTGTTCTCCTCTCCTCCCTTCTTCTCCTCTCCTCTTTTCTTCTCCTTTCCTCTCTTGTTCTCCTCTCTTCTTCCTTCCTCTCCTCTCCCCTCCTCTCCTGTTCTCCTCTCCTCTTTTGTTCTCCTCCCCTCTCTTCTTCCTTCCTCTTCTCTCACATCACTTTGCCTTAATGCTGTGGTCTGGACCAATTACCATGACAATGTGGGATTTGTGGGAGTGAAGAAAAAGAATTTTCAGCACTTGGTCCTCAGCATGGCTTTCCCATGCCTTCCTTCTACAAAAAGATGTTCTTAGAATGCTTCACAATTCTAAAAGACAAAGAATAGAAAATTCCAGGTCTGATGTGTCGTTTTTAGTCTATTAAGACAGAAGTGTCCCAATGTTGTAGCAGCACAGTACAGGTAATATGATTTGATTATCTTGAACAGACATGCAAAATGATTAACATTAAGATTGAAGGCTAGATCATATTGTTAATTTCCCCTGGGCTCAATACAGTTACCTCTACAGGCCACATAATGAGCCCATGTTCAGGATCCAGACACAGAGACAGACAAATGACGTTAACCATCTTATTCTCCCCGGGCAAGTACACCGCAATTACTATTGCAGCCTTGCATATAACACTAAAGACCACATGCTGTAGATGCTGCAAGTGTTCGCAAGCTTTTTTGGGGTGACGTCTGTCAGGTTAAGCTGCCACTAGCTCAAAATGTGGGCCGATGCAGCATCCGAAAAACTAAGCAGATGTGACTTTGTGATTAGTTTCTTATACAAACATGATATACAAAATGGCTGCCAAAACAAAGACACCAAAGACACTTTAGATAATGACTTATTTCAAACATGGAGCCCCTGTTTCAACTACAACAATAGCCTGACAACTGACAATAGCCTATATGATCTCACCTGATCTCACAGTACTTGCAGCCATTGACTTGCTGAGTTTTGAAAGCAAGCCTAAAAAAACTCTCCCTTTTCCTACGATGGACAATCACAAGGTAAAGTTAAAACAACATCCATTGTTTTTTGTTTTTCTTGGGCCCTAAGTTCAGTATGAGGTTATCCCATACCCCTTAGTATAATATTTTGTGGACTGAATTATCTTTTAAACCTCTTTTAAAATGGTGGTAATCTTTTTGTTTTCTGTTCTTGCTTTTGTGTTGTATTTTGTATTTGTTTTTTCTCTTAGTCTTCCCTTTAACTTTGCTCTTGATTCCCTTGATTCATGCACACCTGCTGCATATCTATCCGTCCTCACTGGTGCAGATTTTTGAAACAACTTCTGTTGTTTTCTATAAATCTCTATAAATAAACATAAGACTGTTTCAGAAACATATGACTTAATGTTAAACTTTTTAATATGTAGCCTACATGTCAACAGGTAGTAGCTACAAAAACATCCCCTATAGGCCTAATATTGACTTACTTCTCAGGAGTGACTTAAAATAGCACAACCCTTTTAACAAACATTGACAAAGAGGTGGCCACTAACAGTTCTGGTCAGAGGACTCTTCATGCTTAATTCATTAAGGAAATTCAGCAGTTACTCCTCTTCCTCATAAATGGGTTCCCTGCTTCGAGATAACGCCGGGTCTCCGCGGAGCGCCGAGGTCAGATGGTTACCATGGTGACGCGCCAGCAGAGCGTCTCGACGAGTGTGAGCGGTATGAAAGGGATTCCGAAGTCAGAATCAACGGACTTACTTACGTAGGGGCCCCAATGCCACAAAGCTGCCCCTGCTCAAAGAGCGACGGGGGAGAGAGAGAAGTCACCCATCGGCCAATACCTAATTAAATCTCGCCGTCTGTGCATATTACAGAGGTGCGGATCGGACTAAACAGTGAGCCAATCCGCCAGGGTCGCACGGAAAGCCAGCCAGACGATACACTCAACGGGCCTCTCCCTTTATAGCTCCGAATAAAGAAATATGTTTAAGAGAATGAATCTTTTATACGCTGTCCTTTGGCACAGAGACTTTTATCTCAGTCCCATTAGCATTTTTGGCGCTGAAGCAATTTACATTTTTATAGCATAATTAATGAACAGGAAAGTCATTTACATTTTCCCCTCTTTGCAGGGCCACATTGTCTGGAGTGTATCTGATATTTAGAATGCCACTATTTTGGGAGTTTAGACAGTGTGTAAGTGTACATTTATAAATGTATGTGTTCCGCGTGGATATAGGCTATACCTACGTTTGTCCGACTGTGTAAGTGTGTGTGACAAAGTTTGCTTTGACAATGTGTGTGTGAGCGTGTGTGTTTGAGTGTGTGTGTGTGTGTGTGTGTGTGTGTGAGTGTGTTTAAGATGATAATTGAGTGTGTCAGACAGGGAGGGTGCCCCAAGATGGCTTCTAATAAAAGACTCTTTGATGGGCATCAGTTAGTAGATGCAGGAACCCTTGCTTTCAGGTGTGAACAACAGCTCGATGCAAACGAGTGCACGTGTGTTTGTGGTAGTGTGTGTGTGTGTGTGTGTGTTAGTGTGTGTGTGTGTGTGTGTGTGTGAGAGAGAGAGAGAGAGAGAAAGAGAGAGATAGAGAGAGAGTGTGTGTGTGTTTGTGTGTGTGTGTGTGTGTTTGTGTGTGTCATGTCTCACTGTCTGCCTGGCGTGTCCTCAAACACTGAGGCAGACCTGGCCCACAATTAAGTCATTTAAGCGCTTCACAGCAAAACAATCCGTACAGGTGCCATGTGTATTCTCTCTGGCACATGAAAGGGGGAATGATGAGTCATTACAATTTTTTATTCCAGTAGGGAAATAATGAGAGCTTTTCTATCCGCCTCTCCATGTGAGCAGGGGATATGGTGACTGGGCAGTTATGAAGAAGCCCACAATTACACAACGTGTGTTTCCTCCCTGTGTCACCTCTACTGTTCTTTTGTTCCAAACCTAACGTCAAAAACCCAAAGAATCCTAAATGACAAAGAGGAAAACATTTTTGACAGGTATTATTTATTTGTTAGGGGGAAAGGCAAGTACTTACATCCTACAGGTTTATGAACACAGTTGTGAATATGACTTAGAAAAGAACTTAGTGGATCAGTGTTGTCATAGGCTCATTCAGGTGAACACAGCAATCACAAGTCCAGGCGCAAGTCCAGATTTCCATTAACATATATCGCTCTAAAAGAGAACTTTTCATCACTTTGAATTAGAATGATCAGGTAAAGGGTTTGAAACAAAAACAGCAATGTTGCTTTGCAATTGTTGGTACTTTCATTTTGACAAGTTGTCATCGCTCTGTCTTCCATATTCATGAAAGGTTTGGTATGAATGTTGAGTCATGTTTCATGAAACAGTCACGAATGCTTTATGTGCAGTTTATGAAAGCTGTTATGAATGTGTTATGAACTCACCTGTCAAATAATGTGTTACCAAAGTTTTGGTAGCACTTTTTATGACGCTTGTATGAAGCTTGTACACAACTCTATAAAGACATTAATAAAGACTTATTGTGCATTTATAAAGCCTGAAATGTATTTATAACTATTTTTGCATACCCGTGACTGTACTCTTAAGGCAGTATAATGCTATGTCATAAGCCCTACTCCAACTTGAAGTGACACAGTTCATTTTGGTTATAAGGCTTTACCTGCCCTATGAGTGCAGTCATGGGTATCTATAAACAGCTATGAATACTAATTTAAGCCATTACTAGTCTTTATGAAGGCATTATAACACTTTATGAATGTGTTTACAGAGTCTTACAGATATAAGCTTCATAGAAAGTGTTTCACATTATTTTGGTCTTCTGTTTTTACAAATTGGTGTACAAAAGAGGCAACTACATCCTTTGCATGAACTTAAAGAAGGAGCACAGGGCTCACAGTCACAAGTTTTAAAAGTCCGTACAAGAATCAGACATCATAGTCTGTGTACAAGCAAGGCTACTTGGTTTATGCTTATGTTGAATATGGCTTTTGCTTTGGCACATTAACTTTTGTGTTACTAATTTTGGCAATAATATTGTCATAAAATAATATAAAGCAAATGTGGCTAAAGTGGTGAAACCTACTGATGGGTTTGATGCACAAAGTTATGCACTGCAGCCTACAACATGGTCAAGAAACGACCAGCCACTTTCAATAATGATCAGTAGATATTACTATACTAAGAACTGCTCCACGGTGTTGCTGATGTCAAAACAAGAAATGTGTTTTTGAAAGAATTACAAAAAGCACAACACTGCATGCTGTACAGAGTTAACATTTTATTGGCTGGCATACTAACGTGTCAACACTAAGCCCTCAATGGAGTAATTACGCCAAGAACATGAAAAACTCTATAGAGGCTTACAACAGGGAACACCCAGTAGGGAGTCCCAACTATTAATTAAATTATTGGTGTGAAAGGCAATTGGACGAAAGGGAAATGCATACAGTACATTGTTAAATAAAAACGTACAGTTTACATTTTCAACTGTTAAGGTTGACTGTCTTTTCAATGCTTAAACAGTGAGATACAGAATGACAGGTCCCTTAGAACTAGGAAGAATACAAGCAAAATTATAGCATCACATTTAAACATTGAGTTAATTTATAAAACTTTTAAAGTGCATATCCGGAAGGCCTCAAGTTGCAGTAAGAGAGATTATATGTCATTACCTCTTTTTTTCTATTTTGACCTGTTCAGTCCCATACACTTAGGTTGCTGATGTTATGTTTGAGGTTATTTAAATGTACTGCAAGTGCAACAGGATAGTTTTTTCATTGCGTTTGACTGTACTTTTATGATCACTTGTTCTATTTCTCAAAGGACGACTGGTTTTACCTGTGTACACTAAATCACATGGACTGAACAAAACAAAACAACAACAATGTATGACTTGACAACTTCACAGTTACCCCATGGCAATTTCAACTGACAAATGAAATGCTACATTCTGGCAAACATCTGTCGCGCCTCGCTTGGTCGTCGCAGATATGAGAAGCCAGTCGTTACAGGTGGCGCGTGACACTGGCTCTCTCACCCACCTGAGTAGGCGAGCGCATGCAGGCAGTCTCCTGTGCGCGACATCACCACCCATTCCAAAGTAACCAACCGCCTGGCAGGAAGCCAGTCGTTCAGTCCACAAAAAGAGGGAGGGGGCGTCGGTGTTTCACGGAGAGCCGAGCTGATGTGCCCATGTTTAAGCGTGCTGTAGGTAAACCAGAATTCTTACTGCGTCCACTGAATGAATGGATGTCCTCGGTGATCCACTGGACCAGTCGTCTCCCCTCGCCGACTGTCGCTGAAAGCCCCTCATCATCAGTTGCCTTTTCCCCGCGGCGCACCATGCGAGAGGAGTCGCACCCTGTGCCATGCTGAACAACTCCCTAAGTGTTCTGCTAGCTTTGAGCAGTGTAGCCTTACTACTCCAGCTTTCCGACGGCTGGAGTGACGAGGACCTTCTGCTTCCTCCAATCAACTCCACTAATACATTTTTGGCGAACTTGGAGGTGGACGTGCGTTACGCCAAAAGATCTGTGGAGGAGACTGAAGCATCTTCGGAGACTTCACCCCAGCCACTGCCCCAGTGCAACGTCAGCGTACAGAGGCTTTTCCCTACCTCACTTGTGGCGCGGTGGGGTAGCAACTTTGGATTTCAGTGCGATGTCTTTATTTACACTACCAACAACCGCGGCAGGGCGTTTTTCTCTGCTGCCTTCAATCGCGCCATCTCACCTGTTGTTATCGAACACTTAGGAGTTACCGGTGGACAACAGGAATTCAGACTGTGCGTTGGCTGTGGTATGGAGAGATACAGGAGGTTTGGGCAAACGAACTCGAGAGGGCAGCAAACGGGGGAGCCCATCAACTTTTGCTGTGTAGACTTCGGCCTCGACGAACTCAAGGGGGACAAGAGTTGGAGGTTAAACCGCAAACCCATCGAATCAACCCTTGTTGCCTGCTTCATGACATTAGTTATCATAGTGTGGAGCGTTGCTGCTCTCATATGGCCAGTGCCTATTATTGCAGGATTTCTACCCAACGGAATGGAACAGAGGCGCTCAAGATAGGAAACGGAAATATTATGACCAGAGTCGGAAAGCATCCTACCGTTTTATTCGACAAAATATTGTAGTTTACAACCATTTGGTATACTTTTGGTCAAAAAAGTGCTGTACGCTGTGTTTTGAAGTCAGTAACTTGTTGCTGTTTGCAGTTCCATTTGTAGTTAACCTATTCTGATCTATTTTGATTGAATTTATTTATTTTTTAAGTCAAACTTTCTTAGGAATATGATATTCAGGTGTCACTATAATGTTTGTATCGTTTTTATATCTTTGTATAGGATCTTGCTTCATTTCTAGTGCTAACAAAAGTATATACTTTGTTTCAGATTATTTATTTTAAGATGAGCTGCATGTGGGTTCTTATGGCTACTTTTTTCTTCCTTCATGTTAAGTCTACAAGCGGAGACCACTAGGTTTTGTATCTGTTAGATAGCCATACATATGAAACCTTTACCTTGGTGTTTTTCACCTATTGATTAGATGACAGGAAATGAGATTTTAGGAAAGCGAGGTACTATCTAATTACTTATTTGTAATTATTATTTGTATAAATAAAAGTGATGATATGGAAATGTTCACAATTTTTGCTTTCAGACGAGGGCAAACTTAATAAAATAAAGGAACATACAGATTTGAAAATGTTCTCACTGAAGTGATTAGTCGGTCTGTTTTATACTGACTTTTTGGCTGTCTTTTAAGGGGAATACTACACGTTATATTTCACATTAATTACATTAATATGTTGGTACCCAACCTGTTATTTTTGTCTTTTTGGGTCTTTGTTTCTACTGGGTCTTGATCAGGTGGTACCGTACCTCCCAGTACCCCCTGTAATTCGAACTATGCTGGGGACCAAAAAATCACAAATATTTTTGACGTTTTCAGATATCTGGTGTTGAAGAGATATGTTCCCACTATAATGTAATGAAGTTAATCTGTCTTTCAAACTCATATGGTATTGACCAGAGTTGTATAAAGTAGAAGTAGAAGTACTGTTTTGGATGTAATTACAACACTGGTAGTATGGTATTATGCAGTTGCAACTGCGTAGTACCGTACTACTTGTGTTGTAATTACATCAATTACAACTCTGGTATTGACACTCTTATAGTTGCACATGTTCTAATTTATTAATAACATGGAGGCTACAAAGTAATACCCAAATTGCCATGGTGTGATGTCATGTTGAGATTTTTCCCAACTGAACTGAATCACACATACTGGCATTTGACTGCATTAATTAACTGTACCATACATCAATTAATGAGTCTGTTTGGGCATATTGGAGTATGGGTTGTCTGTGTTTACACTGATGGTGTGCGGATCGGGTGTTAACTTAGATCTGAGACAAGCTTACCATAGTGAGAGTAATCAATGAAACAACAATTTACAAGAAACCTACAGAGAGGGTACAAGCCGTATTTCAAAAGCATATTATATTTCACAAAATTGACTTTTGTATTCCCATACTTGCCCTGAACATTGCCTAACAAAAACAACAAAAATTAAAACAAAAGTAGCAGTCACAGGAGAGATGAAAACATGATCCTGTCATTTCCTGTTGGAATGCTTGAAGTTAAATTATATTAAATTAGATTATCTGCATGACTCTCTGGATATTGCCTTCCTTAGTGCTTCCTATTGCACATATTAAGGTCTTAAAAGACATCAAGGGCAGCGAAATTGGGAAAGCCACAACACCCTGCCCAATCATGCTACCCTTACAAAATGGCCTTGTATTGAACAGCTACACACTGTTACAGCATGGAGAGCATTCCTGCATAATGTTCACATGTAGATTGGTAAAAGACATCAAGGGTAGCAAAACTGGGCAGGCCAAAACGTTCTATCATGCTACCACTGCAAAATGGCCTTGTATTGAACAGCTATTTACTCCATACACAGTGTCGCAGCATGGGGAGCATGGCTGTATGCTTCTCACATGTAGATTGTTAAAAGACATCACTACTGGAGACTGAACCCAGAACATAATACAGACGAAGCATTCACGCAACCTCTGAGTTACATCCATTAGTAAAACAGAATAAAAGGTAAAAACTCAAAAGCAGCCTCTGGAGATGCTGGGGCCTCATACATGCAAAACATGCGCTCTACCACTGAGCCACATCCCCTCTGGGGCTAGAGCCGACACAAGCCTTCACCCAGATGTACAAAGAGTGGTGCTCATGGATTTCATCTGCAACAGTACAAGACATATGTATCGCCAGGAGCCAGTCATCTTACTCAGGCAGTGAGAAATAGAATAAAATGTACAAATTGAGCGATTTCAGTGACACCAAGGTCAGCCTGAGGGAAAGGTGATTTAAGCCTGAAATTGAGGTTTTACGCTCATCCCTTTTCTTGGCAGCTGACATGAGCATGAGCTGACCGAAGCTCCAACCAGCATTGGCGACTTTTCAGAGTGATGTGTCGGTGCCCTGCCGAAAGCCATGCAGTACATTGCCACCCCCATCTGTCATATTTGAATGCTACGCTGTGTTGAGACTGATGATTTCTGGCCACACTTTAAAAGCACAACTTGGAGATGCTGGGGATTGAACCCAGGACCTCATACATGCGAAGCACGCGCTCTACCTCTGAGCTACATCCCCTCCTTAAACAGCTGTCTGGAACATCTGGAACGTCTGGAAATCATCAAAGTTGATGGCTAGCTGGTCACTTTGACATTCACAGAAGATGGGCACCAGTGCGCTTTCTCCGGAAGCGGAACGCAACTCAAGAAGCAGCCTCCAGATGAGTGGTTTTGTTTTATTGAGCATTTGATTGGGTCCTTTGCTGATAGTCACTCTGGGCAAGGTTTGCAATGTCACCGACTTTTCTAGAGGAGGTCTGTCCTGAAATGTGGGTTGTGAGCCATGTCTGTTCCTTTCCAGAAGTCTTTGGTCTTTTCATGTTCACTGTCCTTTTCATATGTTTTAGGAATGCCGCATGATTGGAATTGGAATTCAAAAGCAGCCACTGGAGATGCCGGGGATTGAACCAAGGGCCTCATACATGCAAAGCATGCGCTCTACCACTGAGCTACATCCCCTTCAGTTCCAAAGTTGACACAAGCCTTTACACAGACATAGGAAGTGTGGTGCTTATGAATTTTATCTGCAAGAGTACAAGGCAAATATATTGCCAGGAGCCAGTCATCTTACTCAAGCAGTGAGAAATACAATAAAACATACAAATTGAGAGGTTCCAGTGACAGTAAGGTCAGCCTGAAGAAAGGGTGATTTAAGCCTGGAATTGAGGTTTTACACTCATCCCTTTGCTTGGCAGCCTACAAGAACATAAGGTCACTGAAGCTCCAACCAGCACTGGTGACTTTTCGGAGTGACGCGTTGTATAGCCTTGCCGAAAGCCACGCAGTACACTGCTGCCTTTGCCCTTGCCACGAGGCACAGCTGGGGTCCTGAAGAGGCCAAATGTCCCCTTGACGTCCCCTTGACAAATGCTTTGAACGCCGTGAGTTGTTTTGAGTGGTGCATAGAAATGTTTTAACGACCTGTTAAGATTACCAGTCTTCACAATGTGCAAAGGGCAAATGATATGGTGTCTCGAAAAGGGGGATGTGGTGGATTTAGAATAGGCACTCTGTGTTCTACTAGATTTTCTCTTATTTGGTGTACTCATAGATGGTATCTATGCACTTACTAATTTAGTAGATAGATGCAATACAGAATTACTGTTGGTGAAATTATAACCAGACCCTACTGCCCCCTTCCCCACAGAAAAAAAACTCATCGGATCTGCAGGATTCACACAAGCATGTGCAGGTTTGCAGCGCCGTCTCAAATAAATTCATATATTGTACTTTATTTAGAGCATTATAGGTTAAAAATGTGAATATGATGTCCTTCTTTGATTACAGTATATCTTTATTCATCTGTACCCACTTAGAAAATCAAAACATCTTAACATTTTTCATCACTATGCACTGTATGTGTGTGTCTGTGTAATGCATGGCTCCATATTGTACACTATGGCCCACACTACCAATAAGGAAATGCACATAGGGGGGCAGTAGCGGTAGCAACAATGTTTGGTTTTGGCACCCAAACACAGAACAGTAAAACACAATTACCGGTAAATTGCTTTTCAGCATAATTACCTCTGCCTCTACAAGGAGTTAATGTAAAGAAAATAAGACATTTTAGTGGTGATCCAGAATCTTTTAAAGGTTTTATTTATTTAATTTTTTAGAAATACTTGCCAGACCTAAGGTCAAGAAAACAGCCAACACTCCAAAACCTTTTCAAGACTTATTATACCTGTGGAAGCACCCTGACCATACACACCGAACATGACCTATATATAAGCTATTGAACTGAATAATGATTTCATCATTATTACTTGACAAGAAAAATCTAAATAACTTCCATGGGAATGCTTTGTTGTGCCTTCGAAGTGATTAACTGGTGTTAAATAGTTGCTGGATGTATCCAAAAAGACACAGAGGAAGTCTGCACACTTCATCTAATAAACAGCAGAATGCTCAAAACCTAACTTGAAGGAACTTAAAAAAAATATTTTTATAAACAAGCTGAAGTGTGGACCTCGTGTGTCTTTTTGAATGCTTTTGTTGTTCACAGGGTCAACAACAACGTTCTGTGGACAAAGTGTAGAAAGGAAAATAAGTATTTTGAAGAGCATTCAATTTCTTTGAAAGTATGTGTCAGCCTTTTTCTGAAGTACAGTTCTCAACATCACATAAATGTTATTTTATTAGTAGTTTATTACTTCATTTTCAACCCCTTCTGTTGTTGGTGCCAAGATGACAATTTAACACGCTGTGCAGCAGTAAAGTCAGTTCTGGACAAACATGCACCATCATAACCCAATGACAGGCTTTTCCTTTTGAAAACATTTTCCTTTTTGGTGAAGGTGAAGTGGTCCTTTTTGGTGAAGTCCACAGTGTCCAGGGTGGTAAACATTAATTTGTCATCAATTTCTCAAGTAAACACACCAATGAACAATGTGCATCCCTGCAGAATCTTTCCCTTTTGGTGGTGTCAGTTAATGATATTATTTTCGGGCAAGTTCTTGTGCCCTAACAGTGGCAGCTTCCACGGCAGACATTGCAGCTGATCTCACTCCCCCTTTCTCCAGGGCGTGTAGGCCGTAGATCGTCGTGCCGCCCGGTGTGCAGACCTCTCCTCTCAACACCGCAGCCGGCTTCCCAGAGTCCCTCAGCATGCACCCGGCACCCAGTATGGTCTGTGCGGCAATGCGCTGGGCCAGCACACTGGGCATACCCATCTTCACCGCCCCCTCTGCCATCGCCTCGGCAAACAAGTACACAAAAGCCACGCCACTGCCACTCAGACCCGTGTGGATGTCGATCCAGCTCTCTGGCCCTTCCTCCACAGAGCCGCAGGCAGACAGGAGCTGCTTCAGCAGGGAGGCAGTCTCCTGTTTGGCGCACGATCCCCTGGTGAACAGGAGCGCCCCCTCCTGGAGAAGGCAGGGCAGGTTTGGCATGAGGCGCACGACTGGAACTCCAGTGGGCACCAGCTGTTCCAGAGTCTCCACAGTGACACCTGCAGCTACTGACACTACGGTATGCTGCACTGTTAAATGTGGTGAAAGTTCAGTGACAACGGCACGAATGAGATGGGGCTTCACTGCCAAAAAGACCAGCTGAGACCTCGACACAGCTTCATTGTTGGAGTGCACAACATGCACACCCATCTCCTGGAATCTGGGGAAGTTGTTGGCTGATGGTGCACTAACCGTAACATTTGCAGCGTTGATGTCACCTGATTTGAGGATTCCCTTTGCTATGCCATAAGCCATGTTCCCTGCACCAATGAAGCCAATCTTGAGCTGAGACAAATCAGATGCCATTTTAGGTGTTTTGCACGTGTATTGTACAAGAAACCGATTTGTTTTTAAATAGTTTTAGTGCTACACCCAAATGGTTAAACCAAGGGAGATGAGCCTTCCTCACAGAGTCCCCGTGTCCATATGGTCAATGCACCCGGCCGCTAACTCATGCAACGTTGAATGTGCGACAATTTTGAACGAAGCAATGACGTATAATAGGCGCGCCCACAATTTTGCCCCTTGTGGTTGACAATTTGCCTGAAATGTGTCACGACATTGTCCGCTTAGCATGTAAAACCCTGTTATTTTCTTCGGAAATTTTATGTTAAACAACAGGTTTTTAGTGCAACCCAAGCAGAGATGTAGAAGGTAGAATAGAAAACGCTGACTTTTTGGAGAGTTTGAAACCGGCTTTGAGATGGACACCTAAGGTCCTTATTTGGGACCCCAAGCAAACACCGCATATTCGTTTTGCGCCCATGCTTTTCATGAAGTATTTGTGCGATCTAGGGTGTTATTCATGTTATTGCGTATGGTTTTACATTTCAAAACGCCTGTGGTGTCCTTAAGTTGGTACCATGATGCCCGGAGAGAACCAGGCGAAAACTGCTGGAGTAGCTCCGGACGGAACGGCTGGAACTTGTCAAAACTGCGCTGTGTTGAGTGAGGTAAGTCATTTTAATAATAGTAGGTGGCCACCTCCCTGTGTTGTTGGTTCTAGATGATACAGTAACGACTACAAGCTTTTTGACTGGTCATGTGTACCTTTTAGTGTTGTTTCCTGAGCTGAGATATGGCAGTGACTATACACAGTTATTAGGATACTAACAAGGATTGGGAAACTAACAAGCATCACACAGTTAGCAATAGCTAACATGCTAATGCTGTCTAAAGTCAGAATGCTTAACTGTGTTTTTGTTTTTATATTTTTAGACGCTTCATGAATACGTGGCATCGTTTCTGGCGCTCAAACAGAAGATTTTCGAAACAGAGTGAGTGTTTCTGTCATTGTTGGGCTTGGGCTGGCAATAATGTTTAATGGCTTGTGCATTGTAATGAGTCTGATTGGTCGCTGATACAGACTTGCATATTAAATTGTCACAAAGTTATATCTCATCACGTCCTGACAATATTTTGTTTTATTCTCTCCCGCAGCAAAATAGTCAATGAATTCAAGGAGAAATGTGATGATATCCTTTTCATATGCTTGGGTGTAGGCTGCAGACAGAGACAGGCTACTTCACTTGTCATAATTCTTTGACTGATGCTGTACTGTGATGTTAATCCAAGGACACTGATTTAAATGCATTGAATGCATTGTTTTAAATGCAAGTTGTGTTATGGCCGTCTGTTGTTGTGTGTACTATGTGTTGTGGAATGTTTCCCTTGACTCTGTAATACAGCTTCAGAGAACCCAGAGGTAAGACATAATTACTTATCTGTCCTTGTTTGTTATGGTGAGGTTAAAATGGATGTAAGCCATCCTTGGCTGTTCGCAAGGGAAACTGAACATATGGAAGTGAGATGTATGCTGAATGATCACCATTGTTATGTTAAAACGGGTGTAGTTATCTCTTGGTTCTGAAGAAGAGAGAACGTTTTAAACTGCGGAGAGTATGGTTTTCTTCAGTCTAGTCTTCACGGTAAATGATGGTCATGTTTGTCATAGTTCAGCTGGTATAAATAAAGATATAAGCTATTATTCCAGTTGAAGCTTGTTGTACTTGTTATGGTTGAACTTGTTATTCTGGAAAATTAATCCCAATGTCATGAATCACTTTTAGGGAAAATGCTGAACTGCGTGGACATCTCGATGAGCTGCTCCTAAACTTGGCTCCTTTTGAAAATCTACACAAGAATGATGTGCACATGCTCGAGGAACTCGAGAGAACAAAGGTATGTTTTTGCCAGAAATTGTAAAATCGTTTTTTTTATTTATGTTGAAACATTCTGTATTTCCAAACTGGTTTTGTAAAAGTTGTGAATTCTAAACCTTCAGATATCCAGTTTAAACAGTGAACTACTTGCCAATTAGCGTTGTTTTTGAAACTTCCATCACAATCCATTCCAGTGCATTGCATACGTCATGATTAGGCGTTAACATTTGGCTAGACCTACTTGCCAATTTGTGTTGTTTTTGCAACAGGGTTCTCTGAGACGGTGCCGTGATGGAGCAGCTGACGGGAGCAGGGAGCCTGAAGCCATGACTCTGTGAGTTTGCATCTCAGAAACCAGCTAACTTGCAATAAAGTTCCACTTATCCCCTGTCCATATACTGTATCATGACGGGATAATTCACCTGTGGGCAGTTGGGTTTAGTGATGTTTCATGTTGTCATTTGGCTTTATCTGTACTCATCTACAGTGAACTGGTAATGCGCTTTTTAATTTGCTGGTAATTGTCTTGGACAAGCGAGTCTTTATTTTTTGTCTGCTACATACTGCTAAATATGTTTCCCCTTAACTAATTGTTTATTTATTTATTTTTCAGGAAAGAACAGGTTATTTTTCAACTGAGAGTTCTACAAGGTCAGTGCTTCTAAAATATTTCTGAACGTCATCTGTTTTGTTTTGTTTTTGCGTAACAAATTAAACACACTTTATTTATTATAAAATATTTATTATGTGTTTTGTTTTTGTCTAGATTCGAATCTCAAGCAAACTGCTGAAGTGGCCTTACTCCAAAAGGAAAATGAAGCCTTGGAGTGTAAACTACAGAAAGCACAAGTAAGTTTTCTCCAAAAGTGTCATTGTAAGCACATTCCCTATTTTCCTTCTCATTTTTTTCACTGTAAGTTTCACCCAATGACTGTATATGCAATGAAAACATTGCAAAATCGTTGGTTTTACTGTTGCATGCTGTTTCATGCTGTAGTGCCGCTGTCTACAGCAGCTATAGTGTGTGAGTAAATGATACCCATTTGTCACTGTGATCACACAGTACACCACGGATGCATGCACGTATAAAGCATGCCATAAATATGTTTATTCATTTAATAATTCACTGTTTTTAACAGGAAAAGTTGGAAATACTGGAGAAAGAAGCAAATAAAGGTAAGATAACTTTTTAAAAAGCAAGGGTCCATTATTGATGGAAACGAAGGGGTTGTCATACTTTGTGAACAGTAATATTATTTTAAAATCTAATAGTTATAACAATGGTTTGCTAATAGATCACAGCATACGTGTTGAACGCATGATCATCATTTCTCAAATCAAAAGACTTGCAATTTGTTACCTTTCATTCCAACAGAAAAGAGCAGCTCGGGGGTGCAAACAGACAGAAAAGGTAAGAATGGCAGCCTTGCTGGCAGGACACAAGCATGGGACTGACACATCTCACAAGCTTTTCTCAAGATGGCAGTGAGTGTGGACCTCTGTTAAATGCACATATTAAAACAGGATTACTTTGTGCCAACAGAGCTATGCAGTACGATGGCACAGACTGACACGCCAGAGAGGAGCAGTGCGTCAGTGCAGACTAGACCAACATGCGAGAGCAGCGTACCCGTGCAGACCGACCCAACAGAAGAGAGCATGATGGATCTTGGTAGGAGAACCATGATTTTATTTTATTTTTCTTTGTTTTGTTTTGTGTGTGTCTGTGTGTATGTCTGTGTGTGCATGCTGCCACATTGCATGTGTTGCAATGTGCCTGTCTCTGATGTTGCCCTTATTTTGCAGGAAAGATCAGGCAGCTGGTAGTGGACCTCTGGCAAAACGTGGATCCACAGTCACTGTCTACACCTCTCCTAGTTGGTAAGGCATAAACTCCTATTTACACACACATACCACTGCTTGTTCATGCGCGACAAAGAAGTGCAGTGCAGTAAGTCATGTATGTTTGTTCAGTGTTCATTCAGTGTTTACCCAAAGCAATGTACAACATTGTGGAGATGCAGTATTTTATTAGTATGCACTTTCCTT
The DNA here is from genome assembly GCA_030347295.1 of Setipinna tenuifilis. Taxonomy (NCBI): domain Eukaryota; kingdom Metazoa; phylum Chordata; class Actinopteri; order Clupeiformes; family Engraulidae; genus Setipinna; species Setipinna tenuifilis. The sequence goes on from CM059277.1 coordinate 6,535,684, forward strand.
CCATTAAAACCATCCTTTGAACGAAGCCAGATGAATCGAGAACATTACATTACATTACACTTAGCAGACGCTTTTGTCGAAAGCGACTTACAAAAAGGACATAAGCTGGTCTGATGGTACCTAAAATGTACTGTACTGATAAAATCTGCTCTCCAGCGTAATTCCAGCTTGTTGTGATTTGTGCCCCCTTCTTTTTCCTGTACACCAGGAACCCTACTGCATCGTGCCCCACCTGTTCCATCAGGTGGTCCAGCTGGTGTCCCGGTACCTAAGGAACAGCTCTCCACGTCACCTGTGCCTCCATCCCCCGCCGCTGTGACTAGGACCCCAATGAAAACGCCCGTCAGGCACCCCACCACTGTGAATAGGACTCCAATGAAAACGCCCATCAGACACCCTCCTGTGTGTGAAGAGAGCCGTGTGTCAGCGGAGGAGATCCTGAGGTTGTTTATGCCACTGCCCCCTCTGCTGTCGCCCGTCCACCACCCTGACTACCTCGGGGTAAGGTCTCATTTATGCCCTCATCCCCTTCCCAGTGAATTTTATTGAAAAAAAAAAAACACTTAATACATTTCTGAATGAGACTGAATTTAGTTGTAAGTAAATAATAAGTTAGTAATAAGTAATTATAATTATGAAGTATAGAAAATTCTTTTAGAACAACATTTAAGGGAATATGGTATTACAAGTCGAATACATGTTCAAAAACTAGTTCAAAGTTAAAAAGTATGTTTCTTGCATTAATTTCAATTCAGGGAGACTTTAGGAGCAACTTTGTAGCTAATGTTACAGGCCAAATGCTTTTTTGCTTGTTTATAACGTTTGTTTGTTTGTGTATTACTTGTTTGCTAATACATTATGGGATAGCTGAGAGGTTCTGAGCGATATCATTCCCACTGTGTTCTCTAAAATATAAGCTGTGGTCCTGGCGGTTTATTGTTGATCCTGATCTGCATTCAGACATTCCAGTAAAATTTGTTTGTGTTTGCCATTTTCAGGGTAGTGAAGAGGAGGACATGCAGTTGTCAGAAGAGGAGAGGGAAGTGGGAAAAGAACACCACATATTCAAGAAAGAGGACCTGAAGGAGGTGGTGTGTTCCTCCAATGGACTGAAGGAGTCCCCAATTGCCTTAAATGGCATCAAGAGGTTGCCGATTACCTCAAATGGCCAGAAGGTGGCAGTGTTCCAAAGGCAGTGTTCCAAAGTGACTCCTCCAAAGGGGAAGTCTTGTCAACGCTCCCTCATTGGCACACAAGACCAGGAAGGGGACGCCCTCTGCCTGCAGGTATCCATGAATGTAGGGAGCCAGTGGAGTTCAGTTATCATGACCGAAGCTTCTGAGTCAGTGGTCAGTGGGAATGAAGGGAGTGGGGAAGAGAAGACGGTAGTGGATGAGGACATTGAGTCTGAGATGGAGATGGATGAGGTAATGTCTGCAGATGAGGCATGCAGAAACAGCATCGCTGATATAAAGTGGAACCCCTTTGCTATGTACAGCTCAACGTATGAGAACAAAAACGGATCAAATGGTCATCACAGCAACGCCTCTGTTAGACCAGCAACATATTCGCATCGTAGCTCTGGGTCAGGTAATACAAATGGGGTCAGACACTCCAGGAACAATGTGGAAAACACTGAAGTGAAACACAACCAGCTGGTTAATGGCTCTGCTACACCTCAGAATGTAAAAGATGAAACGATAACATGCAAAAAGAAACAAACACCACCTTTAAAACCATCTCCAACAGACCTCGACAAGAGTCTGAAACCTCAAGACAAAGATCAGATTAAGAAAATCAATAAAAAGTACACGGATGAGACGCTGAGGACAGAATCATTAAATGGGAAACAGAATGGTCATGATCAGAACCTTGGTGATGTCACAATGGTTTGCGGAATGGGACAGAATGGACACGAAGAGAATCATCATGACCCAGTGACTTCTAGAATCATGGAAGCGGAACAGAATCCCCACAGTCACATTCATGATGATGTGAACTCCACATTGACAGGGAGGCAGACTGACCAGCCTCACACACCGTCTGACGAGCCACCCAGGAACTCCAGTGTGACTGAAGAGGGGTGTGAAGCTTGGGGTGAGACTGAGAAACCCTCCGAGGATGGGTGTGTGGACACGGAGTCCTCTGAGGACCTGGATCGCTTTGGTCTCCAGCGCAAGGTCCGCATGGCCCAGTCACGCCGGGAGCCCCAGCAGTCTGCCGGAAGCATTAACAGCTCCTTAGAGAAGGAGGAGGAGTCAAAGGAGGAACCGGCGAAGGACCTTACATGTAGCATGGACATCAGAACTCCAAGTCCTATGGCTCAGGGAGAGACGGTAGAGGATTCCGCTGATGAAGACGTCACCTTTGTGTCCAGCCAAAACAAAAACACGGATCAGTCTAGGAGCTTTGATGATGCCTCAAAGAATGGCCCCAACGTTATGTCAGCACTGAAAAACGAACAAAACATGCAACCTGAGGTGGAACCAGGGCCAGCAGGTCTACCCCAGGTAACAGAAGACAAGTGCACTAGAAACCTGCCCAAGGACAGATCATCTGTGTCAGGTATCCACACTCCAAGCAGCCTTATTATGACCAATGGCACTTCCACACTGAATTCCCTAACAGATGGTGCACTTAATGGGAATGGCTTTGAAGTCGGTGCTGGTCCACTATCCAAGGATGAGGGCATCTACAGAAGGGTCAAGGGCATGAAGGAAGGTCCTCGTCCTGTTGGTGCGACCACTTTGATGGCTCCAGTGGAGTCTCTGCAGAACATTCGCTCGATGATGGGTCCCCCTCTCCGCCCCCTGGTCCTTCCCCTGTTGGCAACCCCTCCCAGATCTGTGAGACCGGACCTGCGTTCTGGACCTGTGATGGCCCGTCTGACGCAGGATGGCTCCGAGCAGTACTCAGCACTCAGGAGCGGTCAGCAGGTGTCCCTCTCCCCCGCCACCACGCCCTCCCCCTGCAAAAGCGTCCCTTCCTCCCCCCTGCAGTTTGGCTCGGCCACCCCCAAACACGCCGTGCCCGTGCCCTGCAGGCACCCTGTTTCGGCTCTGAACCCCATGTCTCCCGCTGCCTCCGTTACCACGGCGACGCAGGAGAACTCAATGGCGATGCTGGACTCCATGTACCCCGAGCTGTCGGCTCAGGCCCGCACTCTGAGCATCCTGCGGGGGAACGTCAGCCTCCCCCGACCCGCCCCGGAACCCAGCACCCCCCCGCAAACCAGCGGCAGCACCTCCGTGTCATGCTCGTCCGGGTTCAACTCCGAGGCGACGGCCTTCACCAAAACGCAGCAGACCGGGAAAAGGGTTGGCACCAACGTGCTCCTGCCGAAGAGTGCTAAAAAGTTACGACTGGGCGGCTCGCCTGTTCCTGTTCCTAGCACGAGGCCGCCATCGGACCTGGTTGTGGAGCCACTGCCAGTCCGCAGCGGCGAAGCCAAAGACCAACCGGTCCGCAACGGCCTACACGTGGTAAGGAAGGAGCAGGTCGCTCAGGTGGACAGTGCGGTGAGCAGCAAAGAATGTGTGATCTCTCAGGCACTGGCGAAACTAGCAGGCTCCTGCTTTGACCTGCTGGAAGTGGTTAAAAGTCACGTCTTCATTAAGAGGATCTCCTCAGTTCCCATACTAACAGATGAAGAGAGAGAGGTGGTGTCCGATTTCTGCACAAAGCATAAGGTTGGTGGCAATTATATTCTATTATGTCATCTTTTAAAAGTAAAATGTCGTTGAAAAGAATCAAAAGGCCATTTATTTTTTAATCCGCATTGTCCATTGTTGAAATTGGTGCCTTGGCTTTCAAGTAGTTTTAAGCTGATTGATTTAGTCTATTCCCATTATTATTATTGCTATTCCTATTATTGGTATTGCTATTATGTTTGAAAATATGCACCTTTTTACATTTAGGAACATGCTGGTAATCACTCAGGTTATGGTACTCTGTGCCAGTTCATGGGCTATGTGACTAGCCATACTTGTGTTTCTCTGCGTGGTTTTTGTGTTTATGTGAATGGCCAAATTGATGTTCAGAGCTATGAAGTGCTCCTTTTTCAGCTGCCAGTGTGTAATAACCTGCCTGTCTATCTGACCCTCATGTCCAACCCTGTTAATGTGAGCCCTTCCTTACAGTCTTTATCGGAGGATTTCCTGTCGGCCATTTTGGCTCAGCTGAAGACCGAGAGGACAACACTGGGTGGGAGTTGCCTGCAGAGCCTCTGTCGAGTCTACACGGCACTGTGTCGCCAGAATGACGATCGGCTCAAGGCCAACACTCTGGCCTACAGCCTACTGAAAGAAGGTAAGCTGTCAACAGAAAAATACATTTGTTTTGTAAGAAAGTATCGTGTGTGTGTGTGTGTTGGGTATCACCATGAGGAAGCGTATAATATGTGTGTAGCCCATAAAACATGTGGATATAGATTATAGTTGATGTTTATTGTTGAGCTTTTTTTATTGTTGGACATGATGAGGTAAATCTCTACAGAGGACCTCTAGGTGCCACCTATACTTCACCCTTGATGTAAGAGCCTTTAAAAAAACCATGTAGCTGTCTGACTGTGTCCCTGCTGCAGGACTGAGTCTCACTCGCCACTATGCTCTTTGGCAGGCAGGAGAAAGGCAGTTAGATCTCTATTAGCAGGGTGAGTTGAGGTACAGTATGTCTCTGCAGTATGGGGGAGTGCATAGGGACAGGGCAATTAAGTCTGTTTTAATTAAGGACAGGACAGTCAGGGTCAGGTCACCATCTGAAGCCAGTGTCATTGATTCACAGTGTAGCATTCAGGCAGAGGTTTAGTGTACTAGTGTGTGAAAGTGAGGTAATGGATGTCCAATTGGCTGTTCCAGACCTACTTAAGAGGATGGGGAAGTGTAAATATAATCTTATATTAGATAGAAAGGGAGTAATTCGCCAGTTCCACGAGAAGAAGAACTAAGAATTTGTACTAAAAGATTTGAGTGTCTGTGTCCTACAGTTTTCTGACGCTGGTGTTGTGTAGCTTGAGCATTAATCAATGATTCTTGTTTTCCTTGTTTCGTGTGTGTGTGTGTGTGCGTGTCTGTGTGCGTGTCTGTGTGTGTGTGTGTGTGTGTGTGTGTGTGCGTGTCTGTGTGTGTGTGTCTGTGTGTCTGTGTCTGTGTCTCTGTGTCTGTGTCTCTGTGTCTGTGTGTGTGTGTGTGTGTGTCTGTGTGTGTGTGTCTGTGTGTGTGTGTGTGTGGCCAAGCAGACTTCCCAGATGCTGCCAAACTCATCCTCTTCATGGTGACCACCTGGCCCCGCCTCCTCACCTGTGGGAGTGGCCTGTGCAAAGCCATCCACGCCGTCGCCCATATAAGGGCGGAGGGGGAGGTGCTACGATGCCTCTCTGCCTACCTCCAGTGGGAATCGGTCAGTAATATAACTGGGCCCACGCCCCCTTCCATTAGAGATGTCCAGGTCATGTTTCTACTGTCAATTTTGGATTACTGTCTGCATAGTTTTTCCACATGCTTTCTAGGACTTCTTCTTTGTTTAGTATGTTTGAATAGAAAGCAGAGGAACAGTTTTCTTTATTATTAGTGCTTATTATGATTAGTAATTAGTAGTATTAGTACTTGTATTTGTGTACTGATCCCTGTCCCATAACTGTGTGCTGGCTGTGGTCATGACTGAAATGAAATAGGGCTGTGCTATGCATTGTTTGTAATTTTTAAAAATTTTAGCAATGTTTTTTTTTTTTATTAACTCTTCATGGCCTCTGCTTTCCAGAGCCCTCCCTGTGATATATCTCAGCTAATCAGCAGCACCCTGGAGACGCTACGCACAGGAGCCAGGATGCAGTTTCGGCACCACAGTCGCCATGGTGACGACCTTTGCCCCACCTCATGGGAATACATCTTTACTATTGACCTCCTGTGTGCCCAGCAGAAGTGGAAATGGACACATGACAACATCATCAGGTACAGGAGCCCCTAGGCTCACATCACCTGCATACATTAGTGTAGTGGAGGGCAGGTGTTACTTGCATACCTTTTCAAATGATAAAATGGCATTTACTCACCTCATTCACTGAGATTTTTTATGATTGCCAATGTAAAGGATATACATAGTTTATCTTTTTTTTTTTTTTTTTTTTTTAACCGCTGTGCATAAATTTTACCCACTTATTAAAAAAACCATTGCTGCTTAGATGCATTCAGGAACATCATAACGGAATATCATGCAGTGTTGCACTGTTATGCAGTGTTACAATATTGTACTGTTTCATGGCTTGTAAGTCATGCACTATAAAAACAGAGACCAACGATCTCCTATCCTTCTTCCTTCTACACACTCTCTCTCTCTGCCTCTTCCACCACGACCTTTCCTAATCCTCTCCTCCTCTTCCTCTCCTTGTCATTTCTTCTTCTTCTGCAGTAAGGAGCTTTGGCCCCTAATGAACTCCTGGGCGACCCAGCCGCGCTCCCAGAAGGGCCCCATATCGGACGTGACGGTGGCTGCGGTCCTCAGGCTGATCGGTAAGTCTGGACACAGTCAGACATGTTGGTTGTGCTCGTGCTTGGTTCTGGTGATATGTTATTTTGTCACACTATGTACTGTATGTAGACTATGTACACTATGTACAGTGCTACTGAATGTCACTGGAGGGCCCCCCCACCCTAACAAGCCACCTCATCCCCACACACAGTGCTCCTCCCCTCCCTCCCTCACACACAGCCTGTCATCAGCCACCAAAACCAATCTTACCTCCCAATCCCAACTGTGCTTTATGCACACACACCCCCATGCACCCCCACCCGTTTTACCTCTTCCCTTTATCAGGAAGCCATCCCCAAACTACATTCTACGCACCTTACTCCCTCCTCCCTATGTACAGTTTTTCACTGCATGTTGTACTCTACCCAGTATGTATGCATGTGACGATAAACCATCCTTGTATTCTTCGATCCTTGTATCCTTATGTATATGGCTGAAACGACAATAAAAGCTTACTTGACGTAACTTACTTGACATAAGGGTCCCATGAATCAGCTGTGCTAAGGTGTGTGTTGTGTTTCTCCTGTAGGGAAGCTGTGTTGAGGTTTGTGTTGAGGTTTGTGTTGAGGTTTGTGTTGAGGTGTGTGCTGAGGTGTGTGTTGTGTTTGTCTTGTAGGGAAGCTGGGGCAGCAGGGCATGAAGGAGCGGTTCAACACGGCCGTACGCAAGATCGCCTCCGTCATCAACGTGCTGGGCAAGCAGGGACAAGCCGAGGGTCAGTGTCACCAGGGCTGCACAATTATTGGCAAAAAATGATCACAGTTATTTTACGATCACGATTATAATAATCATTTTCAGTTCACCATCACCATCAGTTTTGTGGGAAGTAACAGAGTTAGTAACTAGTTACGGAAGAAGATATCTATTTGAACATAATAAAGTAACACAATAGTTAAGTGGAGTGTTATAAAGTATTTGTTTTAGCGCGATTGTGTGTGTTTGTGCTCCACCTGTCAGGAGTTCCGTGGGAAGTGCAGCTTGCGGTGGCGTACACCATGTACGACCTGTCGCCTAGCAACCCCAAGGAGGCCCTGGCGGCGCTGGCGGAGTGGCGTGGGGAGGCGACGGCACGAGTGCCTCCGGGAATCACCAGCTGCCTTACACAGATCTCCTCACTCAGCAGGAAGGCCTCATCCTGAGACACACACACACACACACACACACACACACACACACACACACCCCATTTCAGTCTATATCTCATTTCTTCATTAATTTGTTTCTCTCTTTCTCTCCCTCTCTCTCTCTCTCTTTCTCTCTCTTTCTCTCTCTCTCTCTCTCTCTGTCACAAACACACACACACACACACAGTGGACTAGTACACTTATTTTTGCACCTTGGGCTTTGCAGCATTTTAATGTGACGAGAGCTCGGCTGGGAATCTGCAGCCCTCTATGACCTCCTGTGGGGTCCATTACTGACTTGTCTTTGTAAATATGTCTTTTGTAAATTTGTCTTTTGTACATATGCTGAGAGAGCCTTATTTGTGTAAAATAAACTAAAAAACCTGGAGCACTGTAGTATATCAAATATCAAAAATGTCCAACTTCCTGTAATAAAATTTCTTACTTACATTTGCAATGTGTGTCCTTAAGTTATGTGCACCTAGTAGGATATAGAAGAATGAAGATCGTTGGAAATATCATCTTTACAACTAACATCTACAAATAACATCTTTACAATGTTTTTTTTTTACCAGCAGAAACCATTGTTCCTCATTCATCAACAGTAGAAACTTGTGATATCTTTACTCACTAAATCGTTGTGTGAAATCATGTATGAAAATTCTATACTTTTCTACTGAATATGAGCTTTTTTTATGTTAGTTGCTGTGAGGACATTAGGGTGCCGAATATTTTCATTATGAAGTTCATATATTCCACAACACCAAACCAACACCAGCAGGATAGTGGACCAGAAACGACTGTGATGAACCGTTTTTGTCTGCAGATGGCGCTGTGGTAACTTCACTGAATGCGTTGCAAGACGTTGGCTTAATTTGCTGATGGGCCCTAACTTTGAATGCTTTAAACCAACACTCATTCCGTGGTTGATGTATTACACATTGGTGTAGCTTACTGGAAGTGAAAAAGGACTTAATGCTTCGCGTAAAAGGCGAATAATTCAGCCTTTCACTGCTATCTCCTAGGTAATTGCGGCATTAAATGAAAATACAAGAAGTAAATTGTCTCTCAAGTGTATTTCAGTGTCCCAGTGTCCAATGATCTATCATTGATGGATCTAATCTTCTGTCATACATGTTCCCAAGAGCTTCTTTAAACAAGCGACTGGGCTTAAACTACACAAAGATTGAGATCCTAAAAGGTTCCTTTCATGCCCAGTGTAATCACAGCTGTTTTAAGGGCCTTGGGTCTAATTAGCCATCACAGCGCCTTTGTGCCCGTGCTTTGCCTGGCGGAGGAGCATAATGGTTAGCTCTCCTGAATCACCCCTCCTGAGTTACACTCTGGGCTGCTTACCAGTGTGCACGAAATTAAGCCTAGTCTGGTTTTAGACTGAAAAAGACCATAGAAATCTACTTTAAAAGGGAAACATGCCCTAAATAAAACACGCTGTAAGCTCAGCTAATTAGTACTGCGGTAGCACATATAGCTGATGGGTGCCTCGTTAAGAGGTGTTGCTATTTTTGCTGCGCAGTTTGGTGTGTGTGTCCGCGTGTGTGTGTGTGCGTTTGTTATGAATACTGAACAGCTTTGTGAATTTCTCATCTCGGCTGTTGCTGTAGCCAAGTGTGTGAAGAGAAAAAAAAAGATTTTACGCTAACCTTTTAATGTTAACCTTTCAGGCGTCTGATAACTAAAAGGTCAGTTATGTTTGTGGCTACTTCTAACACACACCCCAAAACACACACACACACACACACACACACACAGTATCTGTCTAATTCATCTGTGGTGTTTTCCAAATGTCATTTTCAACAATACTCATCCGTGAAATAGGAAGCCTGTCTCTCTGATGTCTTGATTATGTTCCACTGAGAGTGGCTGTCAAGGCGGCGATGGGAAGTCACACATAGCAGTAAGAGCCATAAGGGTGAAAATGATCATTTCAAAAAGGAACCATAAAAAAGTGATACATGAGTCACATCTACATGCTCCCAGCAGCCCAAATCTGTGTATGTAGACCGGCTCTGGACATCTCTCCTTTCAGGGGAGTGTGTCAGTGTTAAACGGATTTCTGAGATTCTCCAGGAAAAGCCATCTTCATCTTTATGTCATTCTATCACCAATCTAAGTCTGTACTGTGGCTGAGATGGGGTGGGTGGGGGGGCAGATGGAGGGGAGAGGGGGTGCTGGGGGGGCGGCAGCAGAGTAAGAGAGCAGAGGGACAGAAGAGGGAGAGAGAGAGAAATCAAAAGTGGAAAGGAAAGAGACAAAAAAAGTAGAGGTTTGTGGTATTTTGCAGGGGTGATGACAGGCATAGAGAGGGAGGGTGAGGCGGGGGATGGGGCAGAGTAAGGAGACGAGATAGAGAGAGGAAGACAGAGAAAGAGGAAGAGAGAGCAAGATGGAGTTGAGAGAAATCAGAAGCGGAAAAGAAAAGGGCCAAAAAAAATAAAAAAAAGAAAGTAGAGGTTTGAGGTATTTTGCAGGTTTGGTGACAGCTGCACTTTACCCAGCTGAAGGTTGTCTTTGTGAGCACGGATGGTGGCACACAGGGCACCAGTCACCAGTCTGCTCTGCCACCCTTCCCGCCTCCAAGTGCTAAAAATGGGGGCTGGAGCAGGGGCACTTATGTGGCTGTGGCACACCCGTACCTGGAGCCCGGCTGGCAGCCAGCATAGTCTGTCACTGCTCCTCAGGGGGTGCCTGCCTGCCTGCCTGCCTCTCTGGCTCTGACGGTTTCTATGACATTTTAAAGCTCCAGATGTATTTTTTTCTCTTTTGTACGATGCAAAAAAAATGTATCTGCCTTCATTAGGTATATGCCAGCACCAGAACCATGTAATTACTCCCAATGTGCTACATCCCCCTTTGAAGGTGATAATGAGAGCGAAACCCAGACAATGAGCCCAGCTTGGTTTCCTGTGCTCGGTGTGGATGGGAGGTTGGAGGTGGGAGGGTGGGCATCCTACACGACCCTAAGGTGTACAGAGGAGTCTCAGAGTCCAGCCTTCTGTGAGTAAGCAGGCAGTTTATTGCACGTTTATTGTGATTATAGTTTTAATATGCAGAGCTATTATTGAGTGCGGAAATGATTTAACAACCCTTCAGGTCCTCGGTAAGTAATTATTTGAGCTGCATTCACTCTTAGCGCTGCACTCTAGCGCTGTTCAGCTAAGTACCACTCAGGAACTGGAGCTAGAAACACAGCAAAAAATACATACTGTGTGGGGGGTGCTGTGGCGCAGTGCGTAGTGCCCATGGGGACCCAGGTTCGAATCCAGCCTGGGTCATTTCCCAACCCAACCCCATCTCTCTCTCCCACTCACTTCCTGTTCTGCTCCTTGCTGTCCTATCACAATAAAAGGCAAAAAAAGCCCCAAAAAAATATATGCAAAAAATGCACATTGTTGTGTGATGAGATGAAACAGAACTAAATGCATAGAATTAGGCGCATAGCTTGTCCCAGCATGCAAACATGACTGTAAGCCTGGGGATATAGGATATAGGATATAGAAACTATATAGAGTCTGTACTAACATCTTGAGAAAATGGAACAAACACTGACAATAACTGAAACAAGCTGCCCAAAGACCAGCTGGAATGTTACAGAATCCATCCACTTTAATTTCTCATCTTCTCACTTTCTGACAGCTTCACCCAGCTCCAGAAAGGGTGTGACTAATCAATTCTTCACTCTTTGAACTGTTTTTCAGCCCAGTTTCCTCTTGTATTAGATCTAAAAATAGTGCTCAGAAGACAAGACACTGGTTACGTAATCCCACAGAAGTCCCATGTCTTTGGGCTCTCATTGCCATTGTACTGGCTTGTCTTTGGGAAGACTTAAGTTGAGACCTGCCCCAACAGAATCAGCAGGGATGGCAAGGAGAGCTCTCATTGGCTGAATTCTCCCCCTTGGCCCACTTTTCATCTGCACTGTGATTGATTGAGGGAGCAAGGGACTGAAAAGACCAGCCAGTGAGTTTTCCCCCGATATTCCACCCCCAGTCTGCCTGATAGGTGGAAAGGTAGCAAGGGAATGAGGAGCTGAGCCAATCAGTTTTCCCCAAATGTTCCACTGCTGTCTGATTGGTGGAGGAGGAGGAGGAGAATGTGGGGGCAGGAAGCTGAGCTGACAGAGGTAGAAGTATTCCGTCCATCACATCCCTGATAGGTGGAGAGGTAGCAAGGGAATGAGGAGCTGAGCCAATCAGTTTTCCCAAATGTTCAACTGCCGTCTGATTGGTGGAGAAGAAGTAGGAGTAGGAGAAGGAGGGGGCAGAGGAAGCTGAGCTGACAGGCTTATCCCTGATAGGTGGAGAGGTAGCAAGGGAATGAGGAGCTGAGCCAATCAGTTTTCCCAAATCTTAAGGGGTACAAGTGTTGCGTCCGTCACATCCCTGTCAGTCTCACAGGATAGAAGGAGCAGAACACACCGCACTGTGGACGAAAGCAAACATGACGCACAGTTTGCCAGAAACACTGCTGTGGTCCCATTTTCTCAGACACACACATGTATGCATGTCATGTATGCCCGCACACACACACATACTCACACACATGTGCGCACATGTTAATACACACATGTATGAGTGCCTCTGTGCGCGAGTGCAAGCACACACGCACACACACACACACACACACACACACACACACACAGGTGGAGAACACACACACTCACAAATCACTTCAAAGCTCAATACATTTCATCTGCCAACACATGCCAGCATGCTGATAAGATGATGAGCACTCTGTATCAGGGGATTGTTCTCCTTTGTCTCCTCCCCACTCCTCATTTTCACATCGAACAGAAGACACACGGAGATTTGTTACCGTGTAGTAGCTTTTCTTACAGTTTTCTTCAGGCGCAGCAGATTCATTTTGCCTCACTCACACAGTTGAGTCAATACTTCCTGTCATTTAGACTCTGCTTTATGCTTTAAGCTTTAGACATGAGGGAATGTTTCTGTCAAGTCTGTCACTAGCATGCCACAGTGCCTTTTCATGAACACAGAGAACAAAATAATAGATGAACATGGATTCACGATGGTGGACTGTCAGACTAAAAATGAATCCAAGATGATGTACTATATGTCCCTCTGTGCCTTCCATACTATACAGACTATAGATACCACCAGAACAAGATGACAGCATGTCAGTTCATTTTTGAGGAGAATTGAAGAGAATTGCTCTTGCGTGCCTTCTGCTTATGTCACACTGTAAGCATCTGGTTGGGTGGAGAGCTCGCAAATGAGCCTGGTGGGGAACATGGAAATAACACATTAGCATTTACAAAGAACACATTGTTCAATATGGCCACACACAGCAGGACAAATATAATATAACAAAACAGGTTTAAGATAATTGTTGGCCATTTCCATATCATTAGTATACCGTAAACACACTCATCGACACATCAACACACTCTTTTTTAATACAACAGTATTTTGATGTGATATGGACTCTGACATATTGGCTCATTTATGCATTGCATATCTCATATTCCTTCTCCCTGGCAAGTTTACTATAATTGCTGTGAAAGTTTCCTTTTTCAATTTTGTAGCTCTGGGCTATTTCAGCTTGTCACTGAAATATAATACCCGAGATATTCAATCTTAAGTGTCTACAGGTATGGAGATTTCTGAAATATTGTGCCTATTGAATACTAAAACCCAGCACTGAGCGCTGAAGTGGTTTGAAATATAATCCAATGATTTACAGCACATTGTACTTACTGGGCAGTGCTATCCCATAATATTGAGTGTTACGGTATTCCAGTATTGAGTATTGGCTGAAATAGTACAACAAGAAACACTGAAGCACTGCAGAGCAAATGCTTTGAGCTTATTTGTGTTGACATGTGGAGGTAAAGTCAGTGAATGAGTCATGTATGCACCTCAGAGATAATGCCAGATCTTCAAGCTTTGTGTGTAGGTGTATGTTTGTGTGGGTGTGGGTGTTTCAGGGTGTGTGTGTGTGTGTGTGTGCGCGCGTATGTGTGTGTGTGCGCGTGCGTATGTGTGTGTGTGTGTGCGCGCGTATGTGTGTGTGTGCGCGCGCGTATGTGTGTGTGTGTGTGCGCGCGTATGTGTGTGTGTGCGCGCGTATGTGTGTGTGTGTGTGTGTGTGTGTGTAAATGGCAACACTAAACAGCTCTGGCGACTGGAGTGAGGTGGAGCTATTTATAGCCTGCACACTCAGGTTGTGTTTGAGGAGCCGGCAGGAAATCAGCATCTCTAAGTTTACCTCTGCTGATCACCACACACACACACACACACACACACACACACACACACACACACACATACACACACACATACACACACACACACACACACACACACACACACACACACACACACACACACACACACACACACTGATTCTCTAAGTTTACCTCTGCTGATCACACACCACATAAAAGTTCCCTTTCTTCATCTGCCTGTCTTTCTCTACCCCATTTCTCTTTCTCTTTTCTTTCCCACTCCCTGTCTCATCTTCTCTGTGTCCCTCTGGTCACACTAACACAAACACACACACACACACACACACACACACACACACTGATTCACTGGAAACATTGCTTCAGTAGCCCATGGGATGAGTCGATCTTATCCTGACCTGTGGACGAATTGGGTCAGAACCATTCAGATTCAGGTTCTGACTGTCTGGTCACGATATTCACTGAGAAATCAATGAGGAGTCATACAAAAAAGAGGAATAGAGAGAGATTGCAGGGACAAAAAGGAGAAGAAGAGATAGAGGATGTAAGAGTGACAGTGAGAGAGGATGGGAGAGAGATGCCGTGCGAGAGAAAGAGAGAGAGAGAGAGAGAGAGAGAGAGAGAGAGAGAGAGAGAGGGAGGGAGGGGGAGCACAGGGGGCAGGGGGTAGATGGGAGAGAAAAAGTGCCGTCCTTTTAACATGCATCACACAGTGTCTGGTAGATTCACTGATGCACACCAGTGTGCATCCAGTCATTTTCAGTCATTTTGCATTTGTTTGTCTCTCTTTCTCTTTTCTCCCCTTTGTTGATCTCTCTGTTCCCCTGTCATTATTAATTTGGCTGTTATCTTATTTTTTTATATTTATTTTTTTCCTCTTGTATTTTCTCATTCATTCTTGCTTTTTCATCCATCCTTCTTTTATTTCTTCCCCTTCAGCTTTTCTATGGCTTCAAGTGTTTATCCATTCAATTTTCTTCTTTATCTAAATCTGTCTCCTTTCTTTTCCTCCTTTTCCTTTTCTTCTTCTTTTCCCCCTTCCTCCCCCTTTTAAGCCTTCTTGCTATTCTGCACAAATGGTGTATCTCAGTCACTTTCTATTCTACCCCTCTCTTTGTCTATCCTTTTTCTCTTTCCTCCTCCCTGTTTTCCCTCAGTCTCACACCCCCTCTCTTAACATGGTATTTACACACACACGCACACACAGACACACAGACACACACACACACACACACACACACACACACACACACACACATTAATGTAAATAAAGCTGTCTTTCTGTGTGCTCTGTCACTTTTCTCATGTTCTCTGTCTTTAATGCATTGGGATTTCTGCAAACACTTGCCTGCTTTTGCCTCCTATTTGCTCACACATATACTGTGCTTTCCCTGCCTCTACTCCCTATTTCTCTCTCTCTCTCTCCCCCCTCCCTCTCTCTCTCCCTCCCTCTCTCTCTCTCTCTCTCTCTCTCTCTATCTCTCTCACAGACTGTGCTTTCCCTGCCTCTACTCCCTATTTCTCCCCCCCCTCTCTCTCTCCCTCTCTCTTTCTCTCTCTCTCTCTCTCTCTCCCTCTCTCCCTCTCTCTTTCTCTCTCTCTCTCTCTCTCACTCTTGCTGTTCATTCGCACTCTCTCATTCTCTCTCACACACTGGTTCACACACAGGATAATCTGCTTTCCTTCTCTGTCTGCCTCTCTCCCTCTTTTTGTCCCTCCCTCACGCAATCTCTCTCTCTCTCTGTCTCTCTCTTTCTCTCTCTCTCTGTGTTTCTCCTGCATCCCCTGCACAAAGAGGCTGCACTCTCTCTCGTTCACTCTCTCTCTCTCTCGTTCACTCTCTCGCTCTCTCTCTCTTAGTCACTCGTTCTCACGCAAACGCGCCATGCTCTCTTTCTGACAGTCTCTACCCTTCTTCAGCCACACACACACACACGCTCTCACACTCCGTCTCTCTGTCTCTCTGTCTCTCTCTCTCTCTCGCTTTCTGGCGCGCGCTCTCTCAGACACAAACACACAGCTCTCTCCCTCATTCCCTTCAATCCTCTCCTCTTCTCCATCACTCTCCACCTCCTGCGCTTTTCTCTATCTATCTATATCTCTCTTTTTCTCTCACACACAATTTCTCCTTCTCTTTCTCACACATGCACACACACACACAAAACAAACACAACTAGCTCCTTTCTCCTCTCCTTTCCTCTCCTTTTCCTCTCCTATCCTCTCCCCCATCTTTTTCTTCTTTTCTTTTCTGTCCTCCTCTTCCTCTCCATCTCTCTCCTGCCTCTCCTGCCGTCTCTGGTCCCCTCTCCATCATGCTGAGGGAGGCTACGGGATGCTGGGCTCCAGCGTGTGTGGCTCCCTCTCCCCGCCGCCTGCCTCTCCTCTGAGGGGGCACCCAGCCCCCCAGGAGCCCCCCTTCTGGACGCCCCTCTCCGCGGGACAGCAGCAGCATCACCTCCCCCACCACCACCAGGAGCAGGAGCCGGAGCAGGGGGAGCGGCTCGTGGAGGACCCCATGTGGCGCGTGGCGATGAGGAGGAGACGCTACCTGCTGGGCAGCGCAGGAGGAGGAGGTGGAGGAGGAGGGTGGCATGGGGGCAAGGGTCCGGGGTCGGGGTCGGGGTCAGGGTCGGGGTCTGGGGGTGAGCAGCAGCAGCAGCAGCAGGGAGTGGACTGGCTGTACGAGTCCTACTACCGCATGAGTCAGCAGCATCCGCTCATCGTCTTCCTGCTGCTCATCGTCATGGGAGCCTGCCTGGCACTGCTCGCCGTCTTCTTCGCATCGGGACTGGTGAGAGAGAGAGAACGCACACATGCACACACACACATGCACACACACACACACACATGCACACACACACGCATGCATGCATGCATGTGCGTCCTCACACATGTAAACACACATACCTCTTTTACTCACTGACACACAGACACATTTATGCACTCAAACAAACAAATAACAAACTTATATTCTTGCTACAAATCATTCAGAAATGCTATGTATATGCATGTGCACAGTCAGGCATATACTTATGTTATGCAAAATTCCTTTGCCAAGTACTTTTATGCAAATATGCATGCATGCATACATTTTGAACTGCAAGTAGAAAGCCCTTAAAAAACAGAAAACACACACACACACACACACTCAGCAACAGTACTGGGATGTAAACATTTGTATAAAATGGGTCAGTAGTCAGCGCTAAAATGGGTGCTTGCTTTGACAGTTTTGTTACCGCAGTAGTTTCTGTCTGAAGTGGTTAAAAGAGGGATGCTGAATTTGTTTTCCTCTTCTCTCTGCCTCTCTCTCTCTCTCTCTGTCTCTCCCTCCCCCTCTCCCTTCCTCTCCCTTCCTCTCCCCACCCCACCATATGAGTCACTACTGGCTAGCGCGATACACTGATTTCATGGGCTCGCATTATGAGTGGTGATGCTGTAGTAAACAGTGCAGCCCATCGTAATATTATGCAATAATGCAGAGAGACAGTGGGATTAAATATGTTGTTATAGAGAGATGCAATATGTTGTTGTATAATGGTTGTATAAGGAACGGTATTGTTGGCAATGTCAAAAACCACTAAAATTCAGACAAAAAAGTGTGTCACACACACAAACAGGTGTGTGAGCTTTGTGTATAGCAGTGCACCTGTGGTTATCTTCACCACAGACGGAGCCGTGCTGCTTTTTACTCTTTTCGGTTTCAAAAGTGCGGACGATCTTATCTCTCGTGCTTAATTCAGGCAGACGCCGATCTCTACGGGGAGCCTCGGAATCGTCACATATCTAAATCAATAGCAACGGGGAAGATGAATGATGAAAAGAACGAGTAAAGAGGTTTGGGAAAAAAAGAGGGGAATTTAATTAGTTCGGTCCAGTGAAGCAGAACAGCTCAGGAGGGGGCTGCCTGTCAGCCTGGACAGGTCTCTATTGTCCTCCCATCTCGTCTTGTCTTGCTGGAGAAGCAGGAAAAGCAGAGCAGGCACGGCTCATTCATATTGTGTGCGGCTGCAAACGTTTTCATATTGTGTCACCGTAATGTCTTTTTGTGTCTGTTTGTGTTGCATCAGTAGGGGTCGAGCACTGTGGCAGTGACATGGCAGTGGCTTCTGGCATTGTGGGGCACGCAGAGAAAGCATTTTAGAGAGAAAAATAATTTTTTGTTTAGTTTTTTATTTTTAGTTTTAGTTTTGTCTTATCTGTCCCCCACCCCACCCAAAATGAATCCATTATTTCTTTATAATTGTGTCTTCGAATGTGAACTGGTGTCTATTTTATGCCAAAAAAACCTAAACTGTCTTCACTTCACTTCACATTTGTCACAGTGTCTTTGTAGAGAGCAGGGTCGTTATATAGGATGAACTGCAGCAGTGTTTACATACCAGAGTCAGTGCTTACACAGGGGAAGACCACCTGGCTCTGTCACACTGCGCTGGGCGTGTGAGTGTGTGTGTGTGGGGGGTGCCCACTAGTTTGGGGTGACAGGGGAAATATGCCGCGGTGAACGCTGACATGCCGATGCGGTTAGAAATGCTTCAGCGCCTAATCAGCAACAGAAGGTCTCTGTCAGGCAGGAGAGGGAGAGGACCTCACAGGTGTGCCGTTTGTTTTTAAGGGCTCAAGCAACTGCTCACCCTCTGATGAAACACAGATCCACACACACACACACACACACACACACACACACACACATACACACACACACACACACACTCTCTCTCTCTCTCTCTTTTTTTCTGCCTCTTACACATGAAAAACATGCACACAGACAAAAACAGGCACGTGCACATGCATGGATGCACACACATACACACACACACACACACACACACATGCACATAAACACATATTCATAACCAAACGTACAAAGGCATACACTCACACAAATATAAAATCATGTGCATACACACATTTGTTCCTATATTCATGGTGATCTGATGTAGCCCTGATATGGCCATGATTTAGCCCTGATATGGCCATGATGTGGCCCTGTTATGGCCCGCATGTGGCCCTGATATGGCCCGCATGTGGCCCTTCTGTGCTCCTCATGTGGCCCTTGTGTGCTCCTCATGCGGTCCCTAAGTGACGCTGCCATTGTCCCGCTGTGGCCCAGATAGAGTGTGGTGGCATTACTGTAAACATGCCTGGCACAAACAGCAGCCGTGCCAAGGCTGTCTGTGTCAAAGTCCAGCCCTCAGCCAATGGCAGCTCAGCAGGTGCCCACTCCCGCCTGCCCAGGCAACACTTCCTTTGGCACCAGTTAAGCTGGCACACTGGTCCCGTCACGTTTCTGTCCATCCGTCCCCCCATCCTCTCATCCTCTCCTCTCCTCTCTTCCTCTCACTCTGTCTCTGTCTCCCCTTGTCACTCTCTCTTTTGCTCTCTCTTGCTCTCTCTCTTTCCTTTTCCTCTCACTCTCTCTGTCTCAATCTGTCCATCCTTCCCCCCATCCTCTCCTCTCCTCTCTTCCTCTCCTCTCTCCCCTTGCCACTCTATCTCTCTCTCTTTCCTTCTCTCTCTCTTTCTCAATATGTCCATCCTTCCCCCCATCCTCTACTCTCCTCTCTTCCTCTATCACTGTCTCCCGTTGTCACTCTTTCCTCTTGCTCTCTCTCTTTCCTTTTCCTCTTGCTCTCTCTGTCTCAATCTGTCCATCCTTCCCCCCATCCTCTCCGCTCCTCTCTTCCTCTCTGTCTGTCTCCCCTTGCCACTCTATCTCTCTCTCTTTCCTTCTCTCTCTCTCTCTTTCTCAATCTAACCATCTTTACCCCATCCTCTCCTCTCCTCCTCTCTCTGTCTCTGTCTTCCCTTCTCTCTCTCTCTCTCTTGCTCACTCTCTTTCCTTCTCCTCTCGCTCTCTCTCTCTCTGTGTCTCCCATTCTCACTCTCTCTCTTGCTCTCTCTTTCCTTCTCCTCTCTCTCTCTTTCTCTCTCAATCTGTCTGGTGGTTTTTGCATCTATCTCCTTGTCACCTTTCTGCTTTTCTCCATCCTGCTTTTGTATTCAGTAAAAGCTTTTTAAATGAGTCTCTGTCTCCCCTCTCCTCCGTCTCTGTCTGTCCCTCCACGTCTAAACTGATATCTCTTTCTCTCCTTCTATTTCCTTCTTCATATCTCTGTTTCTTCCTCCATCCATCACTCCCTGATATTCTTTTTCTTTTTTATCTCTTTAGCTCCCATCTCTCCCCTCCTCCAGCTCTTAATCTCTCTCACTCTTTCTCTCTCTCATTCTCCCCCCCCCTCTTTCATCCCCCCCCCCTCTTTCACCCCCCCCCCCCCCCCTTCTCGTTCCTCTCAGCCTGCTTCTTATTGGCTGGCATCTATCTCTCGTCTGTTCTGGTGGGCTTCGTAGCCATGGCAAGTCTGGCTCCAAACCCAGCTGTCTACACACATCACATCAGGGCAGTGCCTGTGTGTGTGTGTGTGTGCGTGTGGTGTGTATCTGTGTGTCCGTGTGTCCTTGTGTATGTCTGTCTATGTGCCTGTCTGTATCTGTGTGAATATATTCTCCAAATGTGTGTGTGTATGTGTGTGTCAGCTAATGTAAGAGTGTGTGTTTGTGTGTATGTGTCTGTGTGTTCTTGTGTCTGTCTGTCTGTCTATGTACCTGTCTGTATCTGTGTGAATATATTCTCCAAGAAATGTGTGTGTGTGTGTGTGTGTGTGTGTGTGTGTGTGTGTGTGTGTGTGTGTGTGTGTATCTGTGTGTGTAAGTGGGGTGGGAGCACCTGAGGGGAGTGTCCACTGGCTCTTGTCCTCATCTTCTCCATGTCTCTTTGCCTGTGTCCAGCCCTGCGTCCAGCTCTGTCTGCCCCCATCAGGCTGGGGGAGGGCATGTCTCAGGGCATGGCAGAGGGCTAATTTGGTGAGAGAGGATGTGTGTATGCACATGTGTGTGTGTGTGTGTGTTTGTGTCTGTGTCTGCGTGTGTGTTGGTGTGCGTGCATGCATGCATGCTTGTGTTTGTGTGTGTGTGTGTGTGTGTGTGTGTCTGTGTGTGTGTTTGTGTAGGAGTCGTATAATTGGTTCAAACCTCTTCACCTCCCCAACTTCCTCTCCCATCACTGCAACCCCCTGCCATCCAGAATTTTCCGAGTGTGTGTGAGTGTGTGTGTGTGTGTGTGTGTGTGGTTGTGTGTGTATGTGCATATGTGTGTGTGTGTCAGTCTCTGTTGAGAAACAACTGGAGAAAGAAGGCACTGAGTGTCTGTGTGTTTGTTTATATTTCGAGCATGTGTGTGTGCATGCATTATGTGCATGTGTGTCTGTGTGTGTCTGACAAAGAAAGAGAGAGAGTGACAGAGAGATAGAGCCAGAGAGAGCAAGAGAGAGACAGAGAGAAGGAGAGGATGTGTGAAAAGTCTGTGTGTCCGACGTGTGTGTCTGGTATGGTGGCAAGTGGCTGGTGTGTGTGTGTGTGTGTGTGTGTGTGTGACTCTGAGCCACCTGCAGAGAGATAGAGGGTATTTCTCCTGCAATTTTTAAGAGCTGGCTTTCAGATCTCCGAGGCGAGACTGATGCATTATGCATGTGCCTTCAATACATTTACCTCCCCTTTCTTCCTCCACTGGACTCCCAGTGTGGTCTGCGCTTCTTTTCCTCCTCCTCTCTTTCTTCCTCCTCTCTTTACCTCCCCTTTCTTCCTCCACTGGACTCCCAGTGTGGTATGGGCTTCTTCTTCTTCTTTCTCCTCTCTTCTTCCTCCTCTCTTCTCCTCTCCTCTCTTCTCCTCTCCTCTTTTCTCCTCTCTTTCTTCATCCTCTTTTTACCTCCCCTTTCTTCCTCCATCGGACTCCCAGTGTGGTCTGGGCTTCTTCTCCTCTCATCTCTTCTTCTCTTCTCTTTCTTCCTCCTCTCTTCTCCTCTCCTCTCTTTCTTCCTCTCTTTCTTCCTCCTCTCTTTACCTCCCCTTTCTTCCTCCATCGGACTCCCAGTGTGGTCTGCGCTTCTTTTCCTCTCCTCTCTTCTTCTCTTTCTTCCTCCTCTCTTCTCCTCTCCTCTCTTCTCCTCTCTTTCTTCATCCTCTCTTTACCTCCCCTTTCTTCCTCCATCGGGCTCCCAGTGTGGTCTGCGCTTCTTTTCCTTCTCCTCTCTTTCTTCCTCCTCCTCTCTTTTCTTTCTCCTCTCTTTTTCTCTCTTTCTTCCTCCTCTCTTTACCTCCCCTTTCTTCCTTCATTGGACTCCCAGTATGGTCTGGGCTTTTTTCCCTTCTTCTTCTCTTCTTCTCTCTTTCTTCCTCCTTTATTTCTTTCTTCCTCCTCTCTTTGCTCCGGTCTCTGGAGGCCGTTCAGCTGACTCTGAAACACATCGTGCCTGAGAGCCCTTTCTCTTCTTTCAGAGATGTGTGTGTGTTATATAGGCACAGACTATGAGGGTTCTTTGTTGTTGTCCAGAATGTGTGTGTATGTGTGTGTGTGTGTGTGTGTGTGTTCGTGGTTGTGTGTATGTAAGTGGGAGTGAGCTGGTGTTGTCGAGTGTGTGTCTGTGTATGTGTGTGTGTGTGTGTGTGTGTGTGTGTGTGTGTGTGTGTGTGTGTGTGTGTTTGGGGTTGTGTGTATGTAAGAGTCAGCTGGTGTTGCAGGTAGTTTGTTTAGCAGTCTTTAATTGCCATGCTCATTGAGGTATGTGTTGACAGCGCATGAGCAAAACAGAGCTCAAATCAAGTCAGCTTTATTGCCAACTCTTCACATGTGCTGTTCAAGTGGGTACCACATTCACTGGAAATCCTTGGCCATGTTTTTCCACTTTTTCAGAAATTATACTGAGCTCTACTTTAAGTCTTTTCCATATGCCCTCACATACACCTGGATGCTGTGAGTTTTGCTTACACTTAGCTGATGCTCTTTCAGTTACAGTGCCTGGAGCAATGTGGGTTAGATGCCTTGCTCAAGGCCACTTCAGCCATGGATGAGGCTGTAGAAATGCACTAGTTGTTTACTCCACCACCCTTATTCTTCCTACTATAGTGGGATTCAAACCTGCAACTCTCTCATCCTAAGAACAACTCTCTAACTACTAGTCCACAGCTGCCACCAGGGGTGTTCGTAGAGGAAGTGCAACCTTCTCTGCCACCCATAGTCCAATGCGGACTTGAGGCAACTATATCCAGAGTTCGCAAAGCACACTGCAGTCACACAGCTGTGTGTGCAGAAGTATACAAGAGCCTGTAGAAGAAACTGCTAGATGCCACTCTGGCATAGCAGACATCCCAACCTGCAGAAACCTATTTCAGGGAGGTCAACAACACAATTCGAAATCTGAATAGCATGATGAGAGAGGCAAGGGTCATCTATTAGGTCTGCAAAAATACTACACGGGACTGTCACTTTCACTCTCCCACACACTCCGCCTGTCACTTGCTGAATCTGTCACTTGCCCTAATTAGCTACAGAAATTTGCGCGAGTTGCGGGAGATTTTGTATTACTTGCGTGCGTCTGGGAGTCGCTTTTCAAATGCGGAAGAGTCCCGGAGGTCGTGGAAGATTTGGGATGTCTGACCTAGCTATTTAATCGAGTAAATCAGCCCTTTTCCTGAAGTAACCCACACAGACTGCCAGAGTTAGCCTGGTAAACCAGCCCTTCGGACTACTAAACTTCATTACATACAGAGGGTCTCACTGTGCCAGCCTGGTAAACCAGCCCCTCGTATTTCATTTTCTTTTGTACAGACGGTCTGGCTGAGGTTTCACTGACATGGTTTTCTCATGCCGAATCTTGCCTAACCAGTCAGCAAACAGAGGGAGTGTTTGTGAGTGCTGACGTTGACTTTGTGTGTTACATTTAAATTGTAGTGCGTAGGCAGGCTTATAGCCAGGCTAACTGCATACATCAGAATCAGACGCTAGTGCTTGGGTAAAGGCAGATCCAAACATTTCAAACTTCAGCAGAAGAAAACGATTCTCACTACAGCGCAGCCAGACCCCAGAGAGGAAGTCCGAGGGGCTGTTTTACCAGGCTAGTGCTGTGTTGCACTGAGAAACGTTTGCTTCCAGACTCTCTGTCTCAAAAGAAGGGTAGTGTGAGGGGCTGGTTTACCATTATCATTCTGGCAGCATGTGTGGGTAGCTTCAGGAGCAGAAACAGTGTAGGGTCATGCGATGTGATATGTGGGTGACCTTTAAGTAGTATATTATGGTCTACACAGCTGTGTGTGTGTCTGTGTGTGACAGAGAGAGAGTGTGTGAGGGTGTGTGTGTGTGTGTGTGTGTGTGTGTGTGTGTGAGAGAGAGAGCGTGTGTGTCAGTCTTTGTGTGTGTGTGTGTGTGTGTGTGTGTCAGCAGTAGTGATTCTTTTCTAGTGTGTTTAAAATAGGCTGGGTCCTGGTGACTCATTCACAAGTAAAGGTGTGAGGACGCATGTGGGCTGCTGTTGTAACATCCCAGGTGACAGTTTGCCCTTCTGAAAACTTTTGTAGGGTATGACATTACACTCACTATCATTTGTTATCTTGCCTTGCTATCAAAAAATCTTAAATTTTTAATTTTCAATTTTCTTTCTTCAACATTTATCAAATATCTTCGGTTTTGGACACTGTCACTGCCTACTATTATCTTTTTAAAAACGAATTCCTTGACAGGATTCTTGTTGTTAAGTAGCCCTGTCCTTCCCTGTCCTAAAGTGCTATATAAGGTCACATAGCAATTCCCCACACTTCGTTCTCAATGTCCTGAGGCTCTTGCTAATGCTGATATTGCTATTTCCAGGAGTAGTATCCCAGCTAATCTACATAGGGTACAGACTAACTGTAGGGCTGAGGGCCTGCAGTTTCCTGAATGTCCTTGTTTTTTGTGTGTCTGGTGTGGAGTGTTTGGTAATACTCATGCACAGAATTTGGATTAAATACCAGAACTAGCTTTATGCCTCCTTCTCTGAGCCAAATGATTTTTTCTCCTGTGCACAAGACAGACAGGCAGACAGACAAACAGACAGGCAGACAGACAAACAGACAGACAGACAGGCAGACAGACAGACAGACAGACAGACACACACACACACACAATCTCAACCTCCCACCCCCACACATCCATACACACACACACACACACACACACACACACACACACACACACACACACACACACACACACACACACACACACACACACACACAGACACACACAAATACACACATTAAGTTTTTAACCATACCCTCGTGGTGACCCTTTTCATTATTCATACACGTCTGTCTGTGTTTGACTGATATGCTGCACTAATGCCTGCCTCTCTGACTTCCCAACCTGCAGACACTCACTTCAGGACAGTCAACCACCCCAATCCCCAATCACCACTAGAATTACAACATTATGTTATGTTATGTTATGTTATATTATATTTATAGTACATGACTCAGACTATATTGAACTTCACGTTTCTGAGGAAAAAGGCCTAGATGAAGAACACAGTTGATCAGCTAGTGAAATATGCTAATTTAAATAACATATGGAAGAAATGATCTGTAAAGCCCACATTAGCTGTCTTTTAAACTGAAACACCAAACACACTGAAAACACAAACACTCTGGAAGATGTTTGCATGCTTTCCCGTTTGTCAATAACTGAAAAGGCTAAGAAAAACAAATCAGAGGTCATCTATTATATCTGCAAAAACACCATAGCAGACCGATATTCACCCTGTCGCTTTCACTTTCCCTCACTCCACCTCTCACCCTGCCACTTCCTGCATATGTTATTGTGTCTAACTTCCTGAAGAAAGTTGTGGGGAATTTTTAATTACCTCTGGGCATCTGGGAGGTGCTTTTCAAATGCAGGAGACTCCCGCAGGCCCTGGCTGACTGGGGATGTGCGCATTCAGCTTTGAATATTTACAAGTTAATCTAACGTCATGGAGTTAGCCCTATGGGTAGAGTAAGTTAGCCTACAGTGTGGCATTTAAAACGATGATTTTTCCCACTTCACACGGTAAAAAAAATCTTTCTATTGTTGAAGTATTAGGACCTTGTAAGCATTCAAGAACACATACATCACATCTTCCTATAATAAACATAATTGCTATTATTATTATTATTTTAGTTGTTGTTGTTTGCCTCATTATTAGTAGTAAAAAAAATCATATTTTGGCACCCTTTGATTTAAGTGGATCATATTGTCTAATACCCTGCTGGAGTTAAATGGACTTCTGCGCCATGCATTATGATAAAACATTTCCTTGTGGTATAGTAGCAGCCACATAGCTTCTTAGTCAGTGCACACACACCATGTGGCCCACACACTTTGATTTTGTCCATCGTGTCCTCTGCTGAACTTCATGGATCTGTTTCAGTGCCGCAACATGCACACACACGCACATACAAACAAACCAAATATCTTATTGACAGAAGTTTACACTTAAAATGACTTTTGCCTGAGGCCAAAATACTTGTCTGCATAGTGTCCTATCCAATCTGTGCATGTATGTCTGTATATGTGTGTGTGTGTGTGTGAGGGAGAGAGACAGGGGAGAGAGAAGAAAGGAGGGGGTGAGAAAGAGAGAGAGACAGAGCGAGAAAGAGAGAGAGAGAGAGAGAGAGAGAGAGAGAGAGAGAGAGAGAGCAAAGAAAGGAAACAGATGGAGACTTGAATAAATGTAATGACTGCATTGGGTAAATGAGCTCTGCTTGTGTTGTCATACCAGTGCATTCTCCTAATGTGTCCCCCTAAACAATCAATATGGCCGCCCCAACATCACCAACGCTCTCACGTCAGGACAGAGGCTGCAGCACTTGCCACATAATTGGCATGTTTCCAGTCAGTGTATGGGAGGGGATGGGGGGGTGTGATATTGAAGCCTGACGTAACAGGATTGCTTTCCTTTATGCAGTAGGTTTTGTGCCACACCATTGATTTTAGAATGTGTCGAAGCTCCCATATGGATAATGAAATGGGATGAAGTTATTATGGAAATATTCATCACATTAGTTGGATGAGCAAGACCGAATGGCCTGGGTGACTTCATATATCTTCTGCCTGTCTGTTGAGCCACTGAGTTTATATTGGGTTTAAATCTGTGTGTCACAAGGACAGAACTTACAGCTAGGAAGATAGATAGATAGATAGATAGATAGATAGATAGATAGATAGATAGATAGATAGATAGATAGATAGATACATACATACATACATACATACATACATACATTCATACATACATACATACATACATACATACATACATACATAGATAGGCAAACAGATAGGTGGACAGACAGACAGATAGAGGTGTGTGTGTGTGTGTGTGTGTGTGTGTATGTGTGTGTGTGTGCGTGTGTGTGTGCGTTGGTGTTGGCTGTTGACCATGGGTACAATAAAATGTCATTTCCAGCCCCACTCTGCTCTCTGGCTAAATGATTGACTGGCCCTCACCAGTGCTGCTCACCCTCTGCCCAGATTCCAAATGCTTTAGAGTTACGGCCAAGCACCTTTATGGTCTGCACTTACCGCCCACTATTCACGCTCCAAAGTGATACAAAGTAATCTACCTACAGCCCAGAGCCCTACCGGCCAATTTACACCACAGCTGGGGTGACTCATTCATTTAGCTGTTTTTCTGTTTTATTTATGGTTGCCAATGGCTGCCTACTAGCGAGCTTTTAAATAGAACTCAGTGGAGCAATTTAAATCAGCAGCGGAGTAAGCATACTTTTTACACTTCGATTTTAAATTTCTCTTTCTGTCTGTCTGTCTGTCTGTCTGTCTCTTTGTCTGTCTGTCTGTCAATCAGAGTGTCTGTCAGTCAGTCAAACTGCCTGTCTGTCTGTCTTTTGGTCTGTCAGTCTGTCAGTCAGTCAAACTGTCTGTCTGTCTGTCTGTCTGTCTGTCTGCCTGTCAGTCAGTCAGTCAAACTGTCTGTTGGTCTGTCTGTCTGTCTGTCTGTCTGTCTGTCTGCCTGTCTGTCTGTCAGTCAGTCAAACTGTCTGTCTGTCTGTCTCTCTGTTTTTTGGTCTGTTTATCTGTGCGACTGTTTGTCATTATCCCACAGTGCAGTCTTAATGTCCCTCAGCCCCTGTAGAGCTCAGTGCAGTCCAAACTCTCTGTTGCTTCATTGCTTAATTAGTGCTGCCTACCTGGTATCCTGCTCTGTGAGTGTAAGAACATGATTAGTGGGCGAGGTGATATGAATGCAAATGTGCAGACGTGCAGCCAGACACTCCAGCCAGTGCAGCTGAGGACAGGCATGAGTCAAGCCTCAGTGTGGCTCTCAGACACTCTAGCTCAGTGGTGCCCAAATGGCGGCCCGTGGGCCAGATCCGGCCCGGGCGTGGCTAATATTTGGCCCGCTACGTGACGTCTGAACAAAGGTAAACAAGCGCTACATTCCTGCAAGATGGAGGAAGGGGGGGGGGGGGGGGTACACTTGCTGTACACAATTTGGCCCTCTGTATAAAATAATTGGGGACCACAGCTGAGGACAGGCATCAGTCAAGCGTCAGTGTGGCTCTTCATGTTTGGCTCCTAGGGAGGGTGGATGTCTGTCACCAGTGTTGTGCCTCCACACTCAACAGACACTCCCCTCTCTCCTCTCACCTTGTTTAACCTTATGCGACACACACTCCCCTCTCCCCTCTCGCCTTATACTGCACAGCTAGAATGATTAGATAGATAGATAGATAGATAGATAGATAGATAGATAGATAGATAGATAGATAGATAGATAGTGCAGCTAGATAGATAGATAGATAGATAGATAGATAGTGCAGCTGAGGACAGCCATGAGTCAAGCGTCAGTATGGCTCTTCATGTTTGACTCCTGAGGAGAGTGGATGTCTGTCACCGGTGTTGTGCCTCCACACTCAACAGACACTCCCCTCTCCCCTCACCTTATTTAACCTTACGCAACACACACTTCCCACTCCCCTCCCCTCTCACCTTACCTGCCTTACTCAACACACACTCCCCTGTCTCCTCTCACCTTATCCCCCTTACTCAACATGCACTCCTCTCTCTCCTCTCGCCTTAATCCCCTTACTCAACACACACTTCCCTCTCCCCTCTCACCTTATTTAACCTTACGCAACACACACTCCCCTCTCCCCTTGTGCCTTATCCCCCTTACTCAACAGACACTCCTTGGACACACATAGGTGCCTTGTGCTTGTATAAGTCTGCGTGTGTAGGGGGTGTGTTGTGCCTCCACACTCAACCAACACTCCCCTCTCTGTTCTCACCTTATTTAACCTTACTCAATACACACTTCCCTCTCCCCTCTGTCCTTATTCATTTTACTCAACACACACTTCCTTCTCCTCTCTTGCATTTTTTCCCTTACTTAACACACACTTTTCTCTCTACTCTCACCTTAGTTCACTTACTCAACACAGACTTCCCTCTCCCCTCTCGCCTTAGTTCCCTTACTCTACAGACACTCCTAGGATACACCTGGGTGCCTTGTGCTTGTATAAGTCTGCATGTGTAGGGGTTGTGTGTACCTGTAGTGTCCCTGCTCTGGCAAACTTACTTAAGGCACATGTATCTCCTTGTGTGTATGTGGGTAGTCTGATTACTCTGTGTTCCTCTACACCTCTATTAGGTTATTATGGCCTCCTTTTGTAAGTCGCTTTGGATAAAAGCATCTGCTAAGTGTAATGTAATGTAATGTAATGTAACACTCCCCTCACCCCTTATTCCCTTTACTTAACCGACACTCTGCTCCCCTCTCGCCGCCTGCCTTTGCCTTATCCACCTGTTTTTGTTAGTAGTTTTCTTTACGGCCTTATTTCACCCCTTCTCCTCTCTTTTCCTTTTTTTCACGTCCTTAAATAATACCCCACCCTGCCCCCACCCCCATCTCATTTTGTGTACTTCTGTAATTATCAGCCACTCAGACTTCATCATCATTTTTTCACACTTTATTACATTTTTATTTGTTCTTGTTTTATGGGTATTGATTGAGAATTGAACCTATGCCTCTCCCTACAATGTATTTTTTAAAACCAATAATGACTTCTACTAATGACTTATAATAATGTAATGTTGACAGTATTTTTCAGTGTCTGATTTCTTAGAGTTAGGGTCAACTCAGTTTGCATTTCCGCATACCACAGACCTAATGTCTAATTATTGTGTTAGTTTGTGTCTGTGACTGCCATTTATACCTACACACTGTTTGTGTGTGTGTGTGTGTGTGTGTGTCCAGGACATAGAGGACCACGTGGCGTTTGTGATCACCGTGACCACGGCGCTGGCCGTGTTCTTCAGCGTGTTCGTGCTGGTGTGTATCGAGGCCGTGTTCAAGAAGCTGCTGCGTCTCTTCTCCCTCCTCGTCTGGGCCTGTCTGCTCGCCATGGGCTACCTCTTCATGTTCTTCGGAGGCATCATCTGCCCCTGGGACCAGGTGAGGACACAGTTCTTATATACAGTCTATGGGACACACATGGGGGACTCCCAGAGCACAAGCAACAGCTAACCGGTTCCATTTTCACACACGTGAAAAGGGCAATGGGGTTGATGCTCGATGCTCGGCTTGGTTCTCGAGTGTATGTTGGGATAAGTAAGTTGTCATCATCTGCCCCTGGGACCAGGTGAGGACACAAGGGGACTCATATTATAGGGAACAGCTTGGATAATTGCAGCCCAGAACACACAAAGGGGACTGCCAGAACACAAGCAACCAGTTCCAGTTTCACACATATGAGAAGTGCAACAGGGTTGATGCTGAGCTTGGCTTTCGGGTGTATGTTGGCATAAGTAAGTTGTCATCATCTGCCCCTGGGACCAGGTAAGGACGCACAAGGGGACTTGTATTATAGGGAACAGCTTGGATAATCGCAGCCCAGAACGCAAGCAACAGCTAACCGGTTCCATTTTCACACACGTGACAAGGGTAACAGGGTTGATGCTGGGCTTGGTTCTGGGGTGTATGTTGGGATAACAAGGTGAACGCTGGGTCTGGTAACAGAATGCATTCTGGGATAGGTGACAGGGTGAATGGTGAGTGTGCTATTTTATGTATGCCAAGAAAGCCCAAAGTATTGGTGGAACTAAAAAATTGTTAGCAGAAGGGCTGTCCCCAAACCGCAACTTTCTCAGACAGACACATCATCAGATTCCCAAAGACTGTCATTGAAGATGACAAAACATATATTTTGTAAAAGAGAGTCTGCACTTTTCTTTCGTCATTTAAAATTACACTTTTACCCTGCCATGCTCCAGGGACGGACGGGAACGCTGGCTTTTTCTCGTTTACTGGAAGATGAAATGCCAGCAGTGGCAGTGGTTGGCACCAAGCTCTCTCACTGTGTTTTTATGCGCGAATTTGTAATACATCAAAATTCTTCACAGGGCGTCTGAGCTGACTTTGCCTTTGGGACAAGCGGCAGTGACGCAGCCTCGACTCCTCCGAAGTGCTTGTGTAATAGCCTATCTGCAGTGTAAGCTCTCCTTACATGAACAGAGGCTGCCAGTTGTGTCAGAAGCTCTTCTCCTCTTCTCTCTCTCTCTCTCTCTCTCTCTCTCTCTCTCTCTCTCTCTCTCTCTCTCTCTCTCTCTCTCTCTCTCTCTCCACGCCATGCTATGCGTACTGCTGATGAAGCTGGCTTTGGGCACAATGTTCACTTTGCAGATAACAAGTTTTGAAAAGCAGCTGTTGTCTTTGGTGCTGTCTTTTGTCCTTGGCACAGAGACTTAAGAGGCTTTGTCTTTTGTTTGAGTAGTTATAAATGGTTGGGGAAACATGTGCGTACTTGAGCATGTACAGTAGCAATCATAAATCATAAAACGGTGAGCAAATGTTGCTTTATAATTATAACTAGAAAAGCACTCGGAGAGCGCAGATATTTGCCAAGCAATTTAACGGCTTTGAGTTATTATTCACCAACAACAAACAAACAGACAGACAGATAAAGGCTGACAAAAACACAACCTCCTTGGTAGAGATAAAAGGTGTGCAAATGGCATCTACATGGGTCTACCCTCCAATAAAGTGTGAATAATTTTCACATGGGCAACAGGGTTGATGCTAGGCTTGGTTGTCGGGTGTATGTTGTGATAAGTAACATGGTAATGCAATGACATAGTGGTGGGTGGTGGATGTGTCATGTGGGTCATGGTGGTGGTAAGGGTGGTCTGTGTTTTCTTCAGGGACCACAGTACCACAATACCCCCCTCACCAACCTGTATTTTAAGGGGGGGGGGGTTACCACATCCCCCAAAGCCCCCTTACCCCACCACTCAAGTCAGTACATTTCTAGTTAGAGTACCTCCCTCATCAACCTGTCTTTTAAGGAGGGAAGGGGGGGGGTTAGCACATCCCCCAAAGCCCCCTTACCCCACTCCTCAAGTCAAACACCTCTGTCTACTACATCTCTGGTTAGAGTACCCCCCTCATTAACCTGTGTTTTTAGAGGGGGGGTTACCACATCCCCCAAATGCCCCTTACCCCACCCCTCAAGTCAAACACTTCTGTCCCCTACATCTCTGGTCAGCTCTTTGGTGGGGAGTCATGGGCTGTTTTTCTTCA